>CM031626.1:5554988-5572488 GCA_018398815.1 Conus ventricosus
ACAACATACCTGCATCTTTCATATTTAGCAACGACGGGGAACACCTTTTTCTAGGGAGAAGGAGAGGCTATATTTAGCAATGAAGGGGAACACCTTTTTGTAGGGAGCGGGAGAGGCTATATTTAGCAATGAAGGGGAACACCTTTCTGTGGGGAGTGAGAGAGGCTATATTTAGCAATGAAGGGGAACACCTTTCTGTGGGGAGTGAGAGAGGCTATATTTAGCAATGAAGGGAACACCTTTCTGTGGGGAGTGAGAGAGGCTATATTTAGCAATGAAGGGGAACACGTTTTTGTAGGGAGCGGGAGAGGCTATATTTAGCAATGAAGGAGAACACCTCGCTGTGGGAAGTGAGAGAGGCTATATTTAGCAATGAAGGGGAACACCTTTCTGTGGGGAGTGAGAGAGGCTATATTTAGCAATGAAGGGGAACACCTTTTGTAGGGAGGAGAGGCAATATTTAGCAATGAAGGGGAAACACCTTTTGTAAGAAGCGGGAGAGGCTACATTTAGCAATGAAGGGAACACCTTTCTGTGGGGAGTGAGAGAGGCTATATTTAGCAATGAAGGCGAACACCTTTCTGTGGGGAGTGAGAGAGGCTATATTTAGCAATGAAGGGGAACACCTTTCTGTGGGGAGTGGAGAGGCTATATTTAGCAATGAAGGGGAACACCTTTCTTTGGAGTGGGAGAGGCTATATTTAGCAATGAAGGGGAACACCTTTCTTTGGGAGTGGGAGAGGCTATATTTAGCAATGAAGGGGAACACCTTTCTTTGGGAGTGGGAGAGGCTATATTTAGCAATGAAGGGGCACACCTTTCTTTGGGAGTGGGAGAGGCTATATTTAGCAATGAAGGGGCACACCTTTCTTTGGGAGTGGGAGAGGGTATATGCAGCAATGAAGGGGCACACCTTTCTTTGGGAGTGGGAGAGGCTATATCTAGCAATGAAGGGGCACACCTTTCTTTGGAGTGGGAGAGGCTATATTTAGCAATGAAGGGCACACCTTTCTTTGGGAGTGGGAGAGGCTATATTTAGCAATGAAGGGGCACACTTTTTTTGGGGAGTGGAGAGGCTATATTTAGCAATGAAGGGCACACCTTTCTTTGGGGGGAGAGGCTATATTTAGCAATGAAGGGGAACACCTTTCTTTGGGAGTGGGAGAGGCTATATTTAGCAATGAAGGGGAACACCTTTCTATGGGGAGTGGGGGAGGCTATATTTAAGAATGAAGGGGAATGCCTTTCTCTAGGGAGTGGGAGAGGCTATATCTAGCAATGAAGGGGAACACCTTTCTTTGGAGTGGGAGAGGCTATATTTTAGCAATGAAGGGGAACACCTTTCTTTGGGAGTGGGAGAGGCTATATTTAGCAATGAAGGGGCAACCTTTCTTTGGGAGTGGGAGAGGCTATATTTAGCAATGAAGGGGCACACTTTTTTTGGGAGTGGGAGAGGCTATATTTAGCAATGAAGGGGCACACCTTTCTTTGGGAGTGGGAGAGGCTATATTTAGCAATGAAGGGGAACACCTTTCTTGGGAGTGGGAGAGGCTATATTTAGCAATGAAGGGGAACACCTTTCTATGGGGAGTGGGGGAGGCTATATTTAAGAATGAAGGGGAATGCCTTTCTCTAGGGAGTGGGAGAGGCTATATCTAGCAATGAAGGGGAACACCTTTCTTTGGGAGTGGGAGAGGCTATATTAGCAATGAAGGGGACACCTTTCTTGGGAGGGGAGAGGCTATATTTAGCAATGAAGGGTAACACCTTTCTTTGGAGTGGAGAGGCTATATTTAGCAATGAAGGGACACACCTTTCTTTGGGAGGGAGAGGCTATATTTAGCAATGAAGGGGAACACCTTTCTCTAGGGAGTGGGAGAGGCTATATTTAGCAATGAAGGGGAACCCCCCCCCCCTCTGTAGGGAGCAACAGAGGCTATAATTTAGCAATGAAGGGAAACCCTTTTCTGTGGTGAGTGGGAGAGGCTATATTTAGCAATGAAGTGGAATAACTTTCTATGGTGAGAGGGAAAGCTATATTTAGGAACGAAGGGGAAAACCTTTCTGTGGCGAGCGGAGAGGCTATATTTAGAAATGAAGGTGAAAACTTTTCTGTTGGGAGTGGGAGAGGGTATATTTAGCAATGAAGGGGAACATCTTTCTGTGGGGAGGGGAGAGGCTATATTTAGCAATGAAGGGGAACACCTTTCTGTGGGGAGGGGAGAGGCTATATTTAGCAATGAAGGGGAATACCTTTCTGTGGAGAGGGGAGAGGCTATGTTTAGCAATGAAGGGGAACACCTTTCTGTGGGGAGCGGGAGAGGATATATTTAGCAATAAAGGGAACACCTTTCTGTGGGGAGGGGAGAAGCTATATTTAGCAATGAAGGGGAACACCTTTCTGTGGGGAGGGGAGAGGCTACATTAGCAATGAAGGGGAACAGCTTTCTGTGGGGAGGGAGAGGCTATATTTAGCAATGAAGGGGAACACCTTTCTGTGGGAGGGGAGAGGCTACATTTAGCAATGAAGGGAACACCTTTCTGTGGGGAGGGGAGAGGCTATATTTAGCAATGAAGGGGAATACCTTTCTGTGGAGAGGGGAGAGGCTATGTTTAGCAATGAAGGGGAACACCTTTTTGTGGGGAGTGGAGATGATATATTTAGCAATAAAGGGGAACACCTTTCTGTGGGGAGGGGAGAGGCTATATTTAGCAATGAAGGGGAACACCTTTCTGTGGGGAGCGGGAGAGGCTACATTTAGCAATGAAGGGGAACACCTTTCTGTGGGGAGGGGAGAGGCTATATTTAGCAATGGAAGAGGGCAATGCGAAGGTAGTGACTGTTGTAAATCACCATGAGTGACAGGAGGAATGAAAGCCAATTCAGCGATGAAGGAACCACCCGCTCGACAGACACCCCCGCGCCCCTTTTTTTGCAATAAAATTTCTATGCACAGAATACAGTGTTTTCTTCATCCTATATAGCTGAACTGGACTTTGACATGATTTACCGAATGCAATTTCGGTGAACACTTCTGTACGGTTCTAAACAGAGGAGTTTCTCATCCGAGAATCCTTTTCTTTGTTTCTTTATTCTCATTATTCATGATAGTGCTTACCACGATCAGACCGTAACAAATTTGCTGTCAGTAGCAAGTAGTAGCAGCAATACTTTAAACAAGGAAAAGGTTCTCTGTCAGTCCTACATGCTTTCCTTTCCTCTGTCAGCATCATCTGGTGAACATCGAGCAAACAATGGGCACACTAGACCAGTGAACCACAGCAGTTGCAAATCAATGGCACACTAGATCCAGTGGAACCACAGCAAGCAAACAATGGGGCACACTAGACCAGTGGAACCACAGCAGTCAAACAATGGCACACTAGACCAGTGGAACCACAGCAAGCAAACAATGGGGCACACTAGACCAGTGGAACCACAGCAGAGCAAACAATGGGCACACTAGACCAGTGGAACCACAGCAGCAAACAATGGGGCACACTAGACCAATGGAACCACGCAGCAAACAATGGGGCACACTAGACCAGTGGAACCACAGCAGAGCAAACAATGGGGCACACTAGACCAGTGGAACCACAGCAAGAAACAATGGGGCACACTAGACCAGTGGAACCACAGCAAGAACAATGGGGCACACTAGACCAATGGAACCACAGCAAACAATGGGGCACACTAGACCAGTGGAACCACAGCAAACAATGGGGCACACTAGACCAGTGGAACCACAGCAAACAATGGGGCACACTAGACCAGTGAACCCACAGCAGAGCAAACAATGGGGCACACTACACCATGGAACCATGCAGCAAACAATGGGGCACACTACACCAGTGGAACCACGCAGCAAACAATGGGCACACTACACCAGTGGAACCACTGCAGACAAAAACAAATGGGGCACACTAACCAGTGAAACCACAGCAGAGCAAACAATGGGCACACTAGACCATGGAACCACTGCAGCAAACAATGGGGCACACTAACCAGTGGAACCACAGCAGCAAACAATGGGCACACTAGACCAGTGGAACCTGCAGCAACATGGCACATAACAGAACACAGAGCAAAAATGGGCACACTAGACCAGTGGAACCACAGCAGCAAACAATGGGGCACACTACACCAGTGGAACCACAGCAGCAAACAATGGGACACACTAGACCAGTGGAACCACAGCAGAAAAAACAATGGGGCACACTAGACCAGTGGAACACAGCAGCAAACAATGGGGCACACTAGACCAGTGAACCACAGCAGAGCAAACAATGGGGCACACTAGACCAGTGGAACCACAGCAGAGCAAACAATGGGGCACACTAGACCAGTGGAACCACAGCAGAGCAAACAATGGGGCACACTAGACCAGTGGAACCACAGCAGCAAACAATGGGACACACTAGACCAGTGGAACCACAGCAGAAAAACAATGGGGCACACTAGACCAGTGGAACGACAGCAGCAAACAATGGGGCACACTAGACCAGTAGAACCACAGCAAGCAAACAATGGGCACACTAGACCAGTGGAACCACAGCAGAGCAAACAATGGGCCACACTAGACCAGTGGAACCACTGCAGCAAACAATGGGGTACATACATAGACACCCAGATGGAACCATGCCAGCAGTAAACAATTGGACACACTAGACCAGTGGAACCACAGCAGCAAACAATGGGGGACACTAGACCAGTGGAACCACAGCCAGAGCAAACAATGGGCACACTAGACCAGTGGAACCACAGCAGAGCAAACAATGGGGCACACTAGACCAGTGAAACCACTGCAGCAAACAATGGGGCACACTAGACCAGTGGAACCACAGCAGAGCAAACAATGGGGCACACTAGACCAGTGGAACCACAGCAGAGCAAACAATGGGGCACACTAGACCAGTGGAACCACAGCAGCAAACAATGGGGCACACTAGACCAGTGGAACCACAGCAGAGCAAACAATGGGGCACACTAGACCAGTGGAACCACAGCAGAGCAAACAATGGGGCACACTAGACCAGTGGAACCACAGCAGCAAACAATGGGGCACACTAGACCAGTGGAACCACAGCAGAGCAAACAATGGGCACACTAGACCAGTGGAACCACAGCAGCAAACAATGGGGCACACTAGACCAGTGGAACCACAGCAAACAATGGGGCACACTAGACCAGTGGAACCACAGCAAACAATGGGGCACACTAGACCAGTGGAACCACAGCAGAGCAAACAATGGGGAACACTAGACCAGTGGAACCACAGCAAACAATGGGGCACACTAGACCAGTGGAACCACAGCAAACAATGGGGCACACTAGACCAGTGGAACCCACAGCAGAGCAAACAATGGGGCACACTAGACCAGTGGAACCACTGCAGCAGACAATGGGGCACACTAGACCAGTGGAACCACAGCAGAGCAAACAACTGAACCGTCGATGTCCCCATGACAATAGTGCTGACAGCTGATGAAAACAGCCCTGGTTGAAGAGGCTCAACAGGAATGACAAGCAGCGGATCATCAGTTCTCAAAGTCACAGGCAGAATGTTGTGCCATAATGTCTGCTATTCCTGAATGCTTACTAATAAAATATGGTCATCATCAGGGCTGTGAATGAAATCTACACCCTCAGGATGGTCATAAGTCAGACATGGGAAGCTGAAGTGGCTATGTAAGAGCATTAAATGAATGACAAAAAACAAACAAACAAAAATTTTCACCGCTGATCTTCTGTGAACAATACAAACTATCTTTGAGGATGCACAAAATATTTGAAAATAGAAAAAAGCAACAGAACAATAAATGAATGGTCTATATGTTGGAAGTGAAGGCAGCCTGGTCTATGTTAACCTTCAAAACGAACAGACATATCGGTCAAATCTTTGCTTAAGAAGACATATATGTCAGAGTTGTATCGAGGCAGCAATAATTAAACGGGGTGATAGTGTTGAGAAGAGAAGGCCCCCGAGACTTCTTCGGTTCAATGACTGAATCACACTCTCTGTGTGCCAATCACAATGTGTTCCATGTGTTAACCTCTGAAAGGAAAGGACACATTGGTCAACGTTTGCTAGTGAAGAAATATGTCAGAGTCCTATCGAGGCAGCAAAACCTAAACGGTGTGATCATTGATAGCATTGTGCTCAGAGGGCCCCCGAGACTTGTTTGGTTCAATGACTTCATCACACTGTGTTCTGATCACAATATGTTCCATCCATCTAGCCTGTGGGTTCAATCAAGGCTGACAGGTGTCAAGCTGAGTTGTCCAAGGCTGACAGGTGTGTCCAAGGCGAAGGTGTGTCAAGCTGACAGGTGTGTCCAAGGCTGACAGGTGTGTCCAAGGCTTATGGCGGTCAAGTCGGGTAATGTAAGTATGAAGAAACTTGTGAACACATATAGCACATTACGTGGAATGAAGTATCTGTCAAATGTATTCTTGTGTGTGTGTGTGTGTGTGTGTGTGTGTTGTGTGTGTGTGTGTGTGTGTGTGTGTGTGGTGTGTGTGTGTGTTGTTACAACTTACAGTAGACTTGCAGAGTGAAGTCATCTCTGAGTTCTAATCCTTTATGCTGGGTGAACTCGTTGCTGGCCTGGCACGTGACATTCCTTTGATTGTCTCCCCTGTCAACAGACAGCTGTAGGGGATTGGTGTTGACAGCTGGCCCTTCACTTGGCCACGTGATCCCTGCAGAGGGATATCCAGGAGAGGTCAGTGAACAGGTCAAGGTCACATTTTCACCTTCCAGAGGGGGGTAAGACTGCCCGTCTGTCCGACTGATGACTGGCGAAGAAGGCGGGTCTGCAACAGTGTCAGTGGTCACATTTTAATACTACTATAAGCATAGAAAATGATGGTAATTATAATGACGGGGATGGTGATAATGACAGTGATGATAGTGCCAAGGGAGGATCTGAACAGTGACATCTGTAACATGCTTAATGAGTGCTAACATAGTCATGATGAATGCTGGTGATGAGAAAGATGGTGATGGTGATGATGATGATGATGATGAGTGATGATGATGATGATGATATTGATGATGATGATGACGATGATGATGCTGATGATGACGACTGATGATGAATGATGATGGATGAGATGATGATGATGATGATGATGATGATGATGATGATGATGTGATGATGATGACGACGATGACGACGATGATTGATGATGATGATGATGATGACGATGATGATGACGATGAGGATGACGATGACGATGATGACGACGATGATGATGACGATGATGATGATGATGATGATGGTGGTGATAGTGAAGATGATGATGATAACGACGGTGATGATAATGCTGAGGCAGGATGTGGTACAGACTCACTGGTCACATGGATAATTACTGTTTTTAAAACCATGCTGAATGAGGGTGGTGATGATGATGATGATGGTGATAGTGAAGATGATGATGATAACGACTGTGATGATAATGCTGAGGCAGGATGTGGTACAGACTCACTGGTCACATGGATAATTACTGTTTTTAAAACCATGCTGAATGAGGGTGGTGATGACAACAATAGTGATGGTGATATCGATGGTGAAGAAGAAAAATGTTGGAAACGTGTATATTCACACACACACACACACACACACACACACACACACACACACACACACACACACACACACACACACACACACAGGCACGCGTAGCACACACACACACACACACACACACACACACACACCACACCACACACACCACCACCACACACGCACGCACGCACCACCACACCACCACGCACCACCACCACGCCCACGCACGCACACACCACCACGCACACGCACGCACGCACGCACGCACACACGCACGCACGCATGTACGCACACACCACACAACACACCACACCCGCCACACAAACACACACACACCCACGCACACCACACACACACACACACACACCAACACACACACACACACACACACACACACACATTCACCTAAACATTCTCTTTTAACAAAATTCTGTTGAAGGGCTATACATGCTTCAGCTCTTTCAGTTCACAGTGCAGGCAATCCCAGGTCGTGAGAATGTCGCGGCTGATTACTTAAGCCGATATTGAGAGGTTCCAAGTTGTAGTTGTGGGAGTCGAGGTGACTCGGATGCTGAGTGCAATGGAGAGGAAAGTTCGTTGGGTATCACGCTTGGGTTTCAGCAGGTCGAGCGATGTGAGACCTTTGCAGGATGGTTAATAGTTCGATCGGTGTAGTCGTGACAGGGGGTTCGAACGGAAATGCTTTCGGGAAGCATAGACAGGGTGTGTTGGCACCGAGTGCTGTAGAGCTTATGATTGTGCCGTGTCATGGAAGTTATTGGAAAGGATAAGTGTTGCGTAGTTGTATGAAGAGGTACTAGTGTCAAGCAGCTCGGTTCTGTATGGCATGGGTACCCTAATTCAATAATATAGGTTGATATTGTTCCTACATTGCGGGAGATTTGTGGGAGTGTGCTTCTGTATGGCATGGGTACCCTAATTCAATAATATAGGTTGATATTGTTCCTACATTGTGGGAGATTTGTGGAGTGTGCTAATGCCTTGGGTGATTGGCGCGGAGATATAGTTGTCCTGTCCCATTGGTTTTCTTTGGAATCGAGACATGATATCTGTTGTGGATGTTACAATATGACTGAGAATGTGTGTGTGGGAAGGTGTATCATGGAGTAGCTATTGTGTATGCTGCAGTTCAAAGAGGAGTGTTACTTAGTGGTATAAACAACGTGGGATGGTGATAGAGGTAACTCGTTTATAGAGCTAATAGGCTCTGGGGTGCGTAAAGGAAATCCTGGGAAGGGGCGAACTAAGGGGTTACCTTAGTGATGCATGTAGTTATGTATGTCTACGGTTGGAGAGTAACAGCTATGTTAAGTGCAGGTGAGGGCGCATTCCACCATCCTGTGGCCCGGTACACCAGGCGGGTCAGGGCCGTTGTAGTCGGGGAGCTGTGGACGGCCAATTGCTGGCATTCCTGTCCCTGACTGTCCGGCGATCGTGGCAGGTGCCTGCGGTTACCCCACCTGCACTCCCCATCCTGCTGTGCCCCGGACTGTTGTCCCGGTCCTCCCCCTTCCGATGTTACACCCCTTTTCCTTTTCGCCCCATCCGGCCGGGTCTTCACAGCCTGGCCATTAACGTTGCCGTTGCTGCTGGCGCCGTTGCGGGTGTCACTGTTGCTGCTGGTGCCGTTGCTGCTGGCGCCGTTGCTGGTGTCGCCGTTGCTGGTGTCGCCGTTGCTGGTGTCGCTGTTGCTGCTGGTGCCGTTGCTGCTGGCGCGTTGCTGGTGTCGCCGTTGCTGGTGTCGCCGTTGCGGTGTCGCCGTTGCTGCTGGCGCCGTTGCTGGTGTCACTGTTGCTGCTGGTGCCGTTGCTGCTGGCGCTGTTGCTGCTGGCGCCGTTGCTGGTGTCGCCGTTGCTGGTGTCGCTGTTGCTGGTGGCGCCGTTGCTGGTGTCACTGTTGCTGCTGGCGCTGTTGCTGCTGGCGCTGTTGCTGCTGGCGCTGTTGCTGCTGGTGCCGTTGCTGCTGTCACCGTTGCTGTGTTGCCGTTGCTGTTGGCGCCGTTGTCTGTGTCACCGTTGCTGTGTTGCCGTTGCTGTTGGCGCCGTTGTCTGTGTCGCCGTTGCTGTTATCGCCGTTGCTGTTGTCGCCGCCGCTGCTGATCCCCCGTATCGCCGACTCCTCACTCTGTGACCGCCGCCATTGAAGGGTGTCGTCGCCGCCGTGGGTGTGAGTTGTCACTGTGGTTGGTGGCAGTCGTCGCTGTCGCCGTTGTGTTGGCGGTGGCTGTGAAGTCCACTGATGTTGTGAAAGCCTGTGTGTCACTGTCATCTGTCATCTTCGGCAGACAGAGTCGTCTGGTCACCGTCACCGTCGCCGTCGTGTGGCCTGTTTTCCTTTTCTTTGTGGCGATAAAACACCTGAAGACATTGGGTTTGGATGTGTATACATGAAGGATGGATGTTGATTAAAAAGGGCATGACTGAAGGGATGAATGTGCGCAGTGAATTATATGCGAAATGAACATTGTTATATGAAGTTAGTATAGTTTAGTGGTTGTTGTTGTTGTGTTTTTGGGGGGAATGATTTTGGACAAAAAAGAAGGATTGACTTGTATTATGCTATGTGTAATGATCTGCTGGCCTGAGGAACACTGCACACGGTAACTAGATAAGGGGTAAATAACTTATTGTGGCTGCCTTGCCGTAGGAACCGTATGTTTTCAGGCTTTGGTCCGTGACTTGTTATTCATAGAAGATCCCGCTCATTAAATGTTTTGTTGGGAATAAAATTGTGTTTTGCTGTCAGTTCTTGTGTGGCGTGTTGTCTGTTTAGTGGGTTAGTTGTGGGTTTTTTTTTTTTTTTTTTTTTTTTTTTTTACGTCCGGCTTAGCGTTCCGTGACAATGATGAAGATGATGGTGGTGATGATAATGATGATGATACTCACAATACACAGCCAAAACTCTGATAATGATAATGACGATGATGGTGATGATAATAATGATGATGATGATGATAATGATGATGATGATGATGATGATAATGATGACGATGATAATGATGATGATGATGATGATGATGACGATGATGACGATGATGATACTCACAATACACAGTCAGAGTCCTGGAATCATTCAAGGTGTAGTAACTCTCTCTGACCCAGTGACCACGGCACACACACACCAGGTTGTTGTCAGAATCACTCAGGGACGGGATCTCCAAACTGCTGGACTGTCCGTTGGTTTGATTCTGCTCGTGTTGACCCGGACAGGTCAAGGACACAGAGTGCACCACAGGGTCACCTCCAGTGACGGTGCAAGTCAAGGTCAAACTGCCACCTTGATAGAGGATCTGGTTGTTGACGTAACCGCTGATCATAGGGGAGACTGTGGTGGATCTACACAGATGAAAAACAAACAGACTATCAGGGCTTGAAATTCCTAAGTATCTTTTAATTGTCCTGGGTACAGGTAGATAAACCTGCCCCTCTCATCTCCCTCCACAAGCATAATTTCTACTTGCCCCTCCCCCACACCTTCCCCCCCCCCCCCACCACTCTATCCCCTCCTTAGTAAATAAACGGTTAGTAAAATTGATTATTGAAAGTGCAGTGACAAGTCAGCAGACATAGTCCAGTGATGATATGTTCTGTGTACGTGTAACTGAGGCCTATTAGAGAGAAATACATAACTCAGTTCATGCATTCATCAGGGTATGAACAGAAAATAAAAACATTTTCTATTGTGTGGCTAAGAGTGTATAAGAAGAGAAAAATAAAACGGTTATGTTTCCATCATTTCTACATTCGTGGACGGAATAAAACTGTAAGATCTCTATCTTGCTTTCTGTCTCTTCTGTTTCCTTCTTCCACACACACACACACACACACACACACACACACACACACACACACACACACACACACACACACACACACACATACTCACTCAACACACACACACACACACACACACACACACACACACACACCAAACCACACCACGCACACGCACGCACCGCACGCAACGCACGCACGCACGCACCACACACACACACACACACACACACACAACACACACACACCACACCCACACACACACACACACACACACACACACACACACACACACATGTTCCAGGATAAATCCACTTCATGCCTGCATTCATCTAACAATAAAAATAACAGGAACAGATTAGTTCTATCCACTGACCAAGCACAATGTTCTCATGCTTCTGACGTGGTCTATGCAAAGAACACGCCTTGCCCAAAGAAGATGGCGATTGGTTAGATTCCATAGTGAGAAACCAAAGAGAGAGACTCAGAAAGTGGGAGTGGGGGGGGGGGAATGGGGGGGGGGGGAGGGGGGGTGGCAAAGGGAGGGTAGAGTGATAAAGTAAAGGTATGAAGGTGAAAGGGGAAGATGGAAACACGACTGGTCCACACAGAAGCTTACTTCTCAGCCGTCCTTTCACCGACACTGACACAATCTGGCTGCCTGAGGGACAAATGGAGAGAAAATTTCTATTCGTCTGTCATATGATTGAATTGTCATGGACAGTTGGACAGGTGGGTATTTCAAGTCCTGACAAGTAAACATGCGCGCGCACACGCGCTCACAACACACACACACACACACACACACACACACACACACACACACACACACACACACACACACACACACACACACACACACACACACACACACACACACACAATAACACACACACACACACACACACACACACTATACGTACACTTCAGATCTAAAGTCATGCTGCCCTGTTGTTCCTTGTTGTTATTGTGGACATTGGTGACGGTGCACGTGATCACTTTGTTGTCGTCACCATTGTCCCCAGCTCCAGGTGGGCGTGGCTTAAAGCTGCACGTGCTCTGTTGTGTGACGTCACAGGGAATGTTCCATTGGTAGGTGAGGTCTGCAGAAGGGTTGACCCCAGTGGCCTGGCAGGTCAAGGTCAGAGTCATTGACACTGTGGTGTCGGTGTAGAAAGGGTTGTCCCCCTGAATGCTGACTGCGTCAGGTCCCCCTGCACAATCAGAACTGTTTACTTCACTGATGGTAATTAAATGAAAATAAAATAATAAAATAGACCTTTTTATTTTTTTGTAAAATCAAAGAAGTAGAATTCACAACAACGACAAAAAAGATTGTGCTACAGTTAGTACTGTAATATGTAAGTAATAATCATTCACATGTGAATTATCTGATGACTCTACAATAACGATGGAATATATTGTGCATAATATGTGTGTGTGTGTGTGTGTGTGTGTGTGTTGAGGAGAGAGAGAGAGAGAGAGAGAGAGAGAGAGAGAGAAGAGAGAGAGAGAGAGAGAGAGAGAGAGAGGAGAGAGAGAGTTCTTTGGTTTAATGTGTTTTCACTACAGGTGATATCAATCTGATAGAGGATATGGAATATGTCTGTGTTATCTGTATGATCATTGTCACAGTTCTACAGCTGAGGAGTCGGATGAAGAACAAGCATTTACGTAAAATCAATGATTCATTGTCGTCATCGTTTGACGTTATTATAGCTGTAGCTAAGTTATAAGTTAAATATAGCGACGGCCAATCTGCAAGCTTGTACAGGAGCTCGGCTGACGACAACCAATCAACACCAACTGCACTGTTGCCTAGTCTCCAATGTTCACTGTTAGAGTGGTCGGGTCTGTAGAGGATTGAGTAACGGCCTGTGTGAGGTCAACTATTGCTAGGACATCATAGATTGCTTCATGTTTAACTGCCACGTCAACTATTGCTAGAACATCAGCCATTGGTTCCTGTTCATCTAATTACGTGAATTTCTGTAAAGAACATCAGTATTCCTTCCTGTTCAATTATTACATGAATCTGTAATTAGTGTAAAGGACATCATCGTCGCTGTGAAGTGTTAGTCTGTGTGGACATATTCTGTAGTATCGGAATGCGCCAGAAATTGTTCAGTAGTGGTGCTGCAAGTTGTGTATCGCACCTACGTCTGTCTACAAGAATTCATGTGAAAGATATTGTCGTTGCGGTAGAAGTGTTACTCTGTGTGGACATAGTCCTGGTGTCGGAGGGTCCTGGAGATTGTTCGAATATTAGGGGCAGCAGACAGATTGAGGTGACTATGTCGTATATTGTGACATTATACGGATCGTTGGACGCAGTGTTGACCCTTTTCGAGAACGGATGTAGCAAGTGTGGGGTTGTGTTGAAAAGTGTAACAGTGTACGGCGGAATGAACGTTTGTGTCATGTTCGGAAGCTGTCGCTTCAAAGTTTCGGCTGTTGAGGATTCAGGACAACGTCGACAGAACGTCGGAGACAGTCTTCAGACAAGCTATAAAAGCCAGCTAAGTGGAAAGGAAAAAAACAAAGGGAAAAATTGACAGTCACCGCGCGCGCACGCGTATATAGTTTTATGTTTAACGTGTTTGTAATGTGGCCGTGAATGAGTGAGTTATTGTGAGAGTGAATGAGAACCCTGCATACATCATCTGTAAGCGCTTAGGGCTTATGTAAGACTAAGCGTCATAAATAGTCAGCATTGGTATTACAGCCGACTGCACGGGATGATACTGAGGCCTTTGACCCCACCCCCACCGACCTTTAACCACTCCCCACTCCCCATCCACACTACCCCCATCAGCAGAAACCCTGCAGTGCTTCCAAAGACAGAGAATAAAGAGCATGACATTCTTCTGTGGAGGTCAGTAACGACGATGGAGCTGATGCTGTGAAGTTCCAGTCTGGTCTGAGACTACATGAAGGGCTGTGCTCTGTGTGGCCTCCATTCATCACATGACCTGGCGTCAACCACTACATGAAGGGCTGTGCTCTGTGTGCCTCCATTCATCACATGACCTGGCGTCAACCACTACATGAAGGGCTGTGCTCTGTGTGCCTCCATTCATCACATGACCTGGCGTCAACCACTACATGAAGGGCTGTGCTCTGAGTGCCTCCATTCATCACATGACCTGGCGTCAACCACTACATGAAGGGCTGTGCTCTGTGTGCCACCATTCATCACATGACCTGGCTCAACCACTACATGAAGGGCTGTGCTCTGTGTGCCTCCATTCATCACATGACCGGCGTCAACCACTACATGAAGGGCTGTGCTCTGTGTGCCTCCATTCATCACAATAGACCTGGCGTCAACCACTACATGAAGGGCTGTGCTCTGTGTGCCTCCATTCATCACATGACCTGGCGTCAACCACGCTGCAGAGAGAGACAGCCATGTGCAGTGTCAGACAGTGTGACCACCAACAGAGAGTCAGCTGTGTGCAGTGTCAGACAGTGTGACCACCAACAGAGAGTCAGCTGTGTGCAGTGTCAGACAGTGTGACCACCAACACAGAGTCAGCTGTGTGCAGTGTCAGACAGTGTGACCACCAACAGAGAGTCAGCTGTGTGCAGTGTCAGACAGTGTGACCACCAACAGAGAGTCAGCTGTGTGCTTCAAGCTTTCCCACTGGAACCTCCAGCTCACTGAACGCAGAACTGAAACCTCTGGGGCTAAACAACTCCACACGCACATGGGAATCGAACCCTCAACCCCCAGCTGGTGATGGTAATACACAGACACTACACAAGCTTTTCTATTTTTCCCATCTGCTTTGACTTCTTTCTGTATCTGCTGTCTAAGTGATGCGTGTTATTGCCCGTGTACTTGTAGTTCCACCCTGCCGTCATCAATTCAATCACTCCCATTACTTCCTTCATTGTCACTCCGCACTGCAGACGCTGTAAACAAGATTCAAAACACAGTGACTGATACTCAAACTACTTACATGCGACCTGCAGTGTGAAGTGTGGTCCTGTGATGTCAGTGATCCAGTCGACCTCACACCGCAGTTTATTACCGTGATGATTTCTGTTCACTGTCTGCCTCACTGTCAGAGTGCCGTCACCATACTGGCCATCCTCAATGGCCGTAGTGCCAGTGGTGCTTTCCATGAACCATCGCAGTCGTCCCGCTGGCTGACCCACGTTGGCGTTACATGTACAGGTCACTTCTCCATCCTCCGCCACAGTGCTGGGGTTACAGTTACTGCTGGAGATGGCTGGAGTCTCTGAAACACACAGGAATCCAAGAGATATCACACACACACACACACACACACACACACACACACACACCACACACCCCGCAGCGCGCGCGCGCGCGCGCGCACACACACACACACACACACACACACACACACACACACACACACACAACATAATATATATATATATATATATATATATATATATATATATATATATATATATATATATATATAACTAATAAATTCCAAGAATAAGTACCGAGCACCATTCCAGCAACTTACAGAGCAGCTTGATGCTGCAATGACTGCAAGAAATATTCAATTATAAACAAAGCTTGCTCTTATGTCTTAGATTGAAGAAATAGGGGGAGATAAGCATTCATATCTGCAGTGGTAGTTAATACTACCTAACTAACAGTATGTGCTCAAGTGGGCGGATGGGGAAAAATAAAATAAATGCTTCTCAAAATGAGCCTTCAGCAAGCTTATAATCTCCAATAGGGAGGAAACTCACTAACACATAACTCCTGGTCCTATACTGATATTTCGAAACTTGGTTGTTTCTCCTCAGTGACCACGGAAAGTGGTAATTTGACTCCTCTGCCTTTTCGGTTTTAAGAAGAATGCTATCCCAGAAAAGGCTGGTGTGCAATACCGTAGTATGTTTGTTGAGTTTTCAAAAAAACAACCAAAGGTGCCGCCTAAGAAGCAAAAGAAAATCATGAAAGAACAAAACAAGCTACATTTTCTTGTGAAAAGTAGAAAATATAAAAAGATAACCTCTTAAGACACAAGTGCTGAGGGCCAGTTCTTGGATTGAATCCGCAAGGGACTAAATTACAAAAAAACTAATAAATTCCAAGGATAAGTACCGTTCACCATTCCGGCAACTTACAGAGCAGCTTGGTGCTGCAACACCAAGCTGCATTGCAGCACCAAGCTGCTCTGACAGGACTCAGGACAGAGAGTGGTCCAAGCCGTGCCCAATAAAGGAAGTCTCCAACATTGCCGAAACTACTGTACTGTCAGTTTGATTTAGCCATTGCTGGAAAGTAATGCTCAGAATCATTCTATGTAGATGGACAGCCACAGAATCATTCTATGTAGATGAACAGCCACAAGCCGGTGGCATTACTGGAAAGTAATGCTCAGAATCATTCTATGTAGATGAACAGCCACAGAATCATTCTATGTAGATGAACAGCCACAGAATCATTCTATGTAGATGAACAGCCACAAGCAGGTGGCATTACTGCTGAAGAACAGGTTGGATTCCACAATGCTGATTTCACAAAGGCAGAAGCACCATCAAACAACTATTTACCCTTCATACTCCTCTTGGAAAGTACCTCCAACACCTGAAGGAGTGTAACCACATCTTCATAGACTTCAAGGGTGCATTTGAGAAGTCTTACAGGAGGCACTGCAGACTGCAATGAAAACCTTTAGCATTGTGCAAAAGGTAGTCAACACCATCTAGCAACTATACTCCAAAGTGACTAGTGCAATGATCGTATACATTGCTATCAGACAGTGGTTCCTGACCTCAGTTGGAGTCCATCAGGGCCGCCTTGTATCTCCCTCACTTTTCAACTTATCCTGGAATGTGTCACTTGGAGATCATGTCGGCAGAGGCACAGGGACCAGTGGAGGAAGAATTATAGCCCTTGATTCAAAGATGACATCGGTGGCCAGTATGGAGTAAACAAGAATTTGCCAAATTTGTTCAAAGATGGACAGCACACCAACAAGGCATGGCATGGACTTGACCACCAAGAAGACCAGGCTGAGGGCCAGCCACAATACTGCCATCTGAACTGAGATGTAACTGTCTACAGACAGAAGCCAGCCACAATACTGCCATGTGAACTGAGATATAACTGTCTACAGACAGAAGCCAGCCACAAT
>CM031626.1:5574988-5583767 GCA_018398815.1 Conus ventricosus
TTTTCGTCCAGTGGTCAAATAAAGTATTGTTCATACTGTCTCTTACTCTAAGCACTCCATCCAAGATGGCAGCCCACTCACCAAAAACATAAGCAGTGTAACTCCCCACCCCATTTAAACCAGTATTGTCAAATGCCGAACTTCATATTCTCTGGCTCTGTTTGCCCTGTTCGTTATCTACTCTTGGGTTATAGTCATCCTACAACTTCAAGCTTCTTAAACTACTTCCTCTGAACATGACCAGTTCCACAAACAACAGCAACACATCCAGTGCTCCCTGCAGTATCTGTGACTTGCCTGTCCACTTGGCTGACAGAGGTATCCACTGTGGATCCTGGTTCCAAGATCCTGTCAGTATACAGATCAAGATCTGACCAAGCACAATGTAATCTCGTCTGACATCACGTGACCTTGTGTGACATGTGCCGATGCAAACCATGCTGGTGCAACTTGACCTTCATGGTGTTGACCAGGAGTACATCTGACAATGTTAATCTACAGTCTGTGCTTGACATCGACTCTGACTTCAACCCCCTGCATTCCTGAATCCCCAGCCATCACAGCCAACATGGCAAGCAGCAACATCGCTTTAAAGATTTCTGAACATGAACTTCCATTCAGACTCAGGAGTCATCTGTAACAACTAACTTGTTGGACAGCACACACCTTGACATCATCAAAGGAACCGGGACATGGCTACAGAATCTGACCCCCCCTCCCCCCCCCCCCCCCCCCTCGCCCATCGCCCACTATGGGCCAGCCAACTGGGAGGCCATGAAACAAGAGATGGTTTCACTGCAGCAAGACTTCACCACCTCCACATGACTGCTCAGCTGAAGAACCATGGCAACACTTCAACACTACCATTAAACACAGCATGTCTTGACACATCCCTATCATGATGCCGAGACACAAAGACTACCATTAAACACAGCATGTCTTGACACATCACTATCATGATGCAGAGACACAAAGACTACCATTAAACACAGCATGTCTTGACACATCCCTATTGAGACACAAAGACTACCATTAAACACAGCATGTCTTGACACATCCCTATCATGATGCAGAGACACAAAGACTACCATTAAAGACAGCATGTCTTGACACATCCCTATCACGATGCTGAGACACAAAGACCCATACCCCTGGATTACCCCTGGAAGCACACACGCTTATGAGGAAACGAGACACAACTAATGACATGGCGCAAGAAGAAGACTGTTAGCAAAGTGTTGGAGATAGTTGTCAACAAGCACAACAGGGAGATACAGATGGAATTCCAGAGTTCTTTTAAGCACTACATGGAAATCCTGTTCTGCCCTACCAACCCAGAAGAGGACTTCGTATCTAGTCTGCAGAGTTTCCAGACTCTATTTAAAACACAAATGCTCCATGACCTCAATCAATTAAAAATTCTCAGCCTTTTTAAGCTTTGGCTTTTCTTTGGAAAGCTTTCTATTGTGGGCCATTTATTCCTAAAAGTGTGTTAGTAAATACCAAACTACAGCCAGGGCTGCTCGTTTTGTAAACCCATTGTTCTCTTTGAGAGCAGTGTGTTCCCTGGGCCAGTCCTCCTGTCACTGATGGAGCTGGACAGTGGGAATGACCACTGGTCAAGGGTCACAGTGATGCCCCTAGATGCAGGATGTGGGACAGCAGGGGACTGGGCCCAGGCTGTGATTCTGCTTCTGAGAGAGCAAGGATGATTCTGCTTCTGAGAGAGCAAGGATGATTCTGCTTCTGAGAGAGCAAGGATGATTCTGCTTCTGAGAGAGCAAGGATGATTCTGCTTCTGGAGAGAGGCAAGGAATGATTCTGCTTCTGAGAGAGCAAGGATTCTGCTTCTGAGAGAGCAAGGATGATTCTGCTTCTGAGAGAGCAAGGATTCTGCTTCTGAGAGAGCAAGGATGATTCTGCTTCTGAGAGAGCAAGGATGATTCTGCTTCTGAGAGAGCAAGGATTCTGCTTCTGAGAGAGCAAGGATGATTCTGCTTCTGAGAGACCAAGGATTCTGCTTCTGAAAGAGCAAGGATGATTCTGCTTCTGAGAGAGCAAGGACGAATTCTTCAGAAAACAACAACAACAACAACTTTAGTCCCTTCCTTACTGCAACATCATCTAATGAGGCAAGGATGTGCTATTCTGAATGACCTCAGAGACACTTTGTGTGCATGTGTTCTGGGGCAGAACAATATGAACGGTATTTGTTGATCAGCTGCCATTTATGATGGGAGAGACTTTGAAAGGTTTGGGATACAGAGCTATTCATTAATTTTCAACCCTTTGTGTTGAGAGAAACTTGGGATACTTCACTGAGCAAAAAGGAGGAACATTTGTTGATCAACTGTCCCTTATGATGGGAGAGACTGTGGAAGTTTTTGGATACAGAACTATTCATTAATTCTCTACCCTTTGTGTTGAGAGAAACGTGGGATATTTCATTGAGCAAAAAGAATGAATATTTGTTGATCAACTGTCCCTTATGATGGGAGAGACTTTGAAAGGTTTTGGATACAGAACTATTAATTAATTCTCTACCCTTTGTGTTGAGAGAAACGTGGGATATTTCATTGAGCAAAAAGAATGAATATTTGTTGATCAACTGTCCCTTATGATTGGAGAGACTGTGAAAGTTTTTGGATACTGGAGCGTTGTTATACCTCTCCAAAAAGGATGAACGGTGTATTTGGATTGATAACGTAAATGTCTTGTAGTTCGTCACTGGCATTTTAAGGGCTATTAAGTCCCTTCCATGGAATGACTTAACCATACAATGTCAGTGTTTTGAATGTGCCGGTAAAAGATTATCGTAAACTTTTTCGTTCTCCAGACGTTTTCAGTTCTGTGATGATAAACTAAAGACAAGTTACTTTTAAAAGGTGAAGAAGCTCTGTGGTGCATTCTATGTCATGTTCCACTCACAGTGAAACATGTTCTTTGAGATTGTTGGAACTTGCACGATGTGAGACATAAACACCGCACAGCAGACTCCATGAAAACTTTGTTCAGAGATGCCCACCTGACGTCATCTTTGAATTTCTGAAAGAGGTTTGACATTTTTCATATGATCTAAGATTTTACAAAAGAAAAGTTTCTAACGAAGTTTCTGGCTCGTTTTTAAGAAGGTGTATTTTAAAGAGATGTGTGAATGTTTTTTTGTTTGTTGTCATGTGACGTAGCCTCACATCAAGGCATGTGACGCTCCATCGCATGTAGTTTAGTGATATGAATCATTTCCCCATGCCACTACTAGAAAGGAAGAATATTCATGTGGCTTGACTAGTGTAGCGAGCGTCCCCAAAATAATTGTGAGTATGACTCATTCAAGAAAGAAGCGTGGTCATTGGGTGAAAGTGACCACTGAGTGATAGTTTAACAAGGGTTGGTAAGGTGCTGGTCATGTGTTTTGAACACTGAGTATGCACTCACTAGGAGGAGGGAGGAAAGAATCAGTTTTAGCCCAGCAGATGGCCTAGAGACTCGAACCTGTCAGGACGTTGGTCCTCTCTGCTGACCAGTCATTACCAGGTGAGCCATAGATAGTTGGGGAAAGCTACAGGGGAAAACTTAAAGAAAAGAGAAAGAAAGAATTCATAATTAAATTGGGAAGCAGGTTACTTACACGAACCTTATTCGTGTTTCAGCCCTTCACACTTTACCCTTCGCCCTTCACCCTTCACCTTTCACCCCGTGAGGTTGTTGAAGATGGCCATGGTGTGGGGAACACACCGGTAGTTCAGCCCCAGCAAGTACCAACTCCATGGAGAGGAGTTGGAACTCGTCAGTTCTCAAGGGACAGAAGAAGTCGAGGAAGAGAAGGCGAAACTCATATCTCCAGTGACGAGATAATTCAAGGGGGCAATCCGATGTCTAAGAAAGACAGGGAATCGGGAAAGCATGGAAGCTTTTACTTGATGCAGGCAGGGCATCAGTGAGTACAGGAGCTAGTTATTCTCCTGGTCTGTTTTTTTGGGGGCTACTGTAATGTGAAGGCCATGGCTTTATAGAAGCTGGACTGGATTATTTTATCTCTCAGTGTAAAGAGAGATACATGTGTAAAGATTAATTTATCTCTCAGTGTAAAGAGAGATACAGGTGTAAAATCTGTTTATAAGTTGTTGATGTGATTTAGTAAAGTGTTTTTCCTGAAGGAGAGGGGGGAGAAGAAAAAACATTCGGTAGTGCGCCTTTTGGTTGATTGGAAAGATTGCGTGTGCCGTATGGAGTATGCTCTTCATGAATGCGCGGGTGCAAAAGTGACAGTGTGACAGTGGTGACCCGACACAAGAAACACAGAACACGAAAGATTTCTATTTGTGCCCATGGGGCTTTAACAAAAAAAAGATTTCTAATTTGTATGTCCTCAAGGGTTTGAGGAAGAAATAAAAACGAATGATTTCTATTTGTACCCGCAAGGGTTTGTAGGAGAAAAAAAAGAAGAAAGTTTTATTATTGTTTGTGTTTAATATTTGCAATTTTTTTTTTTCTATTTCTGTGTGTGTTTAAGGTGGTTGAGATTTCTTTTGGTTGCTCTACTCCGTTAAGGTTTTTTGTTTTTTTTTTTTTTGGTAGGATTTCTTTTGACCTTTCCCCCCTCAGGGACCGATAGCTCAACTCCTCTTGCTGTACCTGGCAGCAAGGGGGCAGGGCGGTTGAGGAGGTCGCTTCTGTCCTCCTAGAGTGTAGATTTTGTGTTGTCCCCTTCCCCGGACTGATAGCCCCAACTCTTCCTACGTTTATTTAGCAGGGGGGCATGGCGTTGGGGAAGTCGGTAAGTCTTCCCTTCTAGTAAATATCTATTTCTTTCCTTTCCTATTGTTTCAGTATGATTTTTTTCCCTTGCCCCTCAGAGGGTGGGAACGACTTAACCTCCGTCACGCAATAGTGTAGGTGGTGAGTTGATTACCGATATAGGAACAGTAAAACACGATTCAGACTCACTTGCTACTCCACCACGTTTTTGGGTGAAAGTGCCCTAAGCCGGCCTATCCTGTTCTCTGACAAGTAACAAAAATAACGGCTCAAACAAAAACATACTTGTGCAGGGTTATCGTTTTCAATCCTAATTTACTAAGGTTTCTCAGAGAGTAGCGTAGGAGAAAGTAGCCAATACTGAACACGCCACCATAGGGTACGTAGGGAAAGCGGCCGTTTGACTGAAATGCGCATCAGGTAACGCCTTTAATTGCTACGTTGACGGCCTACCTAAGGACTCTGCACTATCCGATTATCTACCGCGTGACTTGGGCATGGCGATTTATGAACAACACCGTTTATTAAATTAAGGGCCGGGCTTACAACGCAGCTCTGCCTCGCATTTCATGTGGTTGAGTTGTGTAGGTGGTTATTGTGTTTTTGGGACTTTAAAAATTTGGTTTGGATTTGGGACAACTGTAGTGTGTGGCCCTATTTTTGATGTGTGCGTGTTAATATTTGATATTTTTGAAAAAAATAATGGAGAGACCCCATATATATTGTAGATAATAAAAATACAATTTTTTACATAAAAAATAGCAAAAACCCCCTCCCTGAGCTTGTCGACTGTTGATTTAATTTTTATTTGCAGGGTCAATTTGTGTCGTCCTTGCTTCAGGGGGAAACCCCCAGGAGTATGTTTGCCCTGGGATTTTTTGGGTGGTGCGTGGCTGGCCTCTAGATCTGGAAGGGGCGGGCATCGGTCTTCATTCTGGATGGGGTGAACTTGACCCCCAAAGACTCTGGGTCTCACTCGAAACTCGAAAACTGTGTGACCAACTAATGAGGGAAGTGCAGACTGAACTCGCAACTCCAAACCCGAAAGTGTATGGACGCCTGCTGTGCGCAACAGAACCACCAATAGCGGTAGTTGATTCTTATATTAAGCTTACTTTTGGTGGTGGTGCAATCCACGTGTAACAGGGAGGAGACCACTCCATTACTACTTTCGTGATGCAATCGATAAAGCTGCCCGTGCGCGACCTCTAGACAGGTGGCCGTTGTGTGCGGCGCAAATGCGGTGTGTTCTGTTTAGCAGGTGTGCGCGGAAGTATGTGTTCGTGGTGCATGCGCGCGGGTGATGTTGTGTTAGGGTGTGTGCTCACGCGGAGGATGTGTGTGTGTGTGTTGTGTGTGTGCAAGAACGGGCAAGGCCTAACGCTCAACCTGCTACCGTTCGTGGCTGTTTGATTGTCTTAAAGCTTAAATCACCAACACGGTACATCAGCCCGAAGGTAAAAACCTGATCACACGCACACACATTCATACAGCGTTCGGTTCGCCGCTTGCGTGTAAATATATGCTCCCCGTCAAACTACCGTCTCATATCTCACCTGTCGTTCTCTTTCTCAACTCTTCTTTTGGTGTGTGTGTGGGTTGGCTATGGCTGGTCCGTAGTAAGTAATGGATTAGTGCGTAGTCTATCACATGATCTGCCCGGGGGCTGCCGTACATGTTACAGGGCGGGCATGTGTGTGTGTGTGTGCATGGCGCGCGTTGCGTGGTGTGTGTGTGTGTTGTTGTTCTTTGATTTAAGTCTTTTCCACTTTAAAATGATATTAGCAGTGTAAACGCGGTGTGTATGGTGTGTGTGCGTGATGACACTGTCACCCAGCGCGACAAAACACAGGGCTTACACATAAGGAGACGCAGCCAAGATCCTATAGGCCTCTGAAGTAACTCGTTTAACATCCCCAAGAGCTTGGTACAGCGCTTATTTCCCTTGGACCATTTTATGGAAGGTTGTTATCCTGTTACCCACTTTGAACGACTTGGTTGGTAATGGTTAATTTAAGTAACTTTAAAGTTTTTAATTAAGTTACCTCTAAGTGAGCGATTTTAATTTAAGCCTCCCCCAAGTTCTTAACCCCAAGTCACTTTCCAAGTTTTTAATTAAGTCACTCTAAATTCTTAATTAAGCCATCCTTAAGAACTTAAATAAGTTTTTTAATTAATACTTCAAGTTTTAATAAGTTCTTGATTAAGTTCCTTGATTAGTCGCCTCAAGATCATAAACTAAGTCATCCTTTAAGTACAACCAAGTTTTTATTCAGTTCTTGTTATTTATCAAAAAATACAAGCTATGTTTTATCTTAAATAGCCAGATGCCTAATATAGTACACACACGCTCAAAAAAGCGTCATCGTTGAGGATGTCTTGATCAAGCTTTTCTGCAAGATTTTAATGAAGTTTCTACATCCGAAGCAACCCGCAATGATTACAATTCTGGTCTATGGAAATGTCTTTTTATTAGACTCATGCTTATTTATTGACACATATTGTATATACGCATGATCTAGTTTTAAAAAATTTAAAATAAGTTCTTAAATTATTTATTACATTTCAAATGGATCAAAATAATGCTTTGTTATGGCGGTTTTGGCGTGCTGGTGTCTTTTTCTGCATTTAGTGGCTCCAGATTTTTTTGTAGCTTTCGTTTCTGTTGCCATCGCGTTACTATATATATAGCCGCAATAACTGCCCCAACGCAGCATGGCGCAAAAAATGGAAACTTTTAAATTTTTCAATTTTCCCTGAAGATTTTGGGGCCCCTTGATCCATGGAGTTTTATAGCGGCTTAAATAATTTTTTGGGCGTTGGGGGTTATTTTTTTCATTGAGTATATTCTGAACTTTAAATTTTTTTTTGTTGTTCCATTGCTAATTTTTTTTCCTGCAAAAAACCGCCAGGATTTTTAATGGCCCCCGTTCTTTTGGTTTTTGGGGTTATTCCCCACCGATTCGGTTTGGTTTTTCCCAGTCGTTCTTTGAAGGAAAAAAAATTATATGTTAAAAGTAATTTAAATCCCATGTAAGGCGATAAAAATGTTAAAAATCTTGTATAATCACACCCTGAGACTCAAATGCTTTTTAAAACGGGATCTTGCGTTAATCTACGTAAGATCTTGTCGAAAATGGGAGCAAATTATACTGTTTAGTGTACAAATAAGAACCGTTTGCCCCACTTTTCCCATTTAGCCCCGTGCGCTTCATACCTGTTTGATATTTTAAAGTCTGGGGGAATTGTTTAAACTGTTTAATGCTAATCAGTTCGAGGAATGTTTTTTTTTCCAGCTGCCAAGGGAAAACACCTCTCCTTTTTTGGGCATAATGCTTGTCTTTACTTGGGATTCATAAGTTCAGGAAGGTTTAGGCGCCCTTTTAGCTGTGAGTCATCATGTTTATGTTTTTTTTTTAAAATTTAAATTATTTTATTTTTTAAAAATGAGCCCCGAAAAAAAACTGTTTCCCTTTTATACCCTTCTGTGTTTTGGAGGCCCAAGTGTAGGATACTCAATGTTGGTAAAAGTTGTAGAAATTAAACCAGGATCTTGGAAAAAGCTTTTAGGATTCAGCAAAGCTGTTGTATTTGAGCTTCGGTTGCACGAAAGATTTTCTAGTTTAAACAAGAATAAATTTCCCGACAATATAAATTTGTAAGAAAAAAAATAAATTTTTTTTAAAAAAAGGCTTCACTGAATAATGATAGGCGGCGTTTTTGGTGAATGGCTTGTTTTAGGGGTTAAATTTTTTATTAGTAAACTGCGGGATGCGCGAGAGAAAAAGACATAACAAAGAGGAGAACTGCAGCTGCACAAGACGCTATGAAAGGAGAGACTGAGCAGTTAGATTTTTTAAAGACACGAAAAAAAAGGGGCAGCGTTACCATTTAAAAATGTTGACCAAGCAATAAAAAAAATATTTTAGTAACAGGAAACCAGTCCCAGACATTGCCCCCCAAAATTTTTGTGACTTTTTCAAAACCATCGAAAAAAAAAAAGAAAAGCAAGGGGGAAAAA
>CM031626.1:5590951-5606874 GCA_018398815.1 Conus ventricosus
TTTTTTCCCCTTCCCAAAAAATTTTTTTTTTCTCCCCGTTTTTGCCCCCCCCCCCCCCCCCCCCCCCGGGGGGAAACAGGGGGGGCCCCAAAAATTTTTTTTTTAAAAAAAAAGCACTGTATTTTATCCCCTTTTTCCCTTTGAAAGGAAGGGTTCCAACCCCAGGCCCCGGCACAGGACGACACGGCCTTGCACGGTCAATGCTGATGGACTTTTACACCCCCGTGGCCTTCCAGAAAACAGCGACAAAGGAAAAGGGAACCAGCCCCTGACGTAAATTCACAGAGTATCCCGGGCCGATTTCACCAAAGGGCTGCAAAAAACCAAAAAGAAGTGAAAATCTGGTGTTTTCGCAAGGCACACCAAGGAACATGTTTTTTACAGTAAAAAACGTGTATTTCCCTCACTTTTTTCCCTCCCTCCCCCCCCCTCCCCCCCTCTCTTCTTCTGTCTGTCTTCTTCTCTCCTCTTTTTCCCCTCTCTCTTTTCTCTCTCCTCTCTCTCTCTCTCCCCTTTTTGTCTGCCCTCCTCTCCCTCTCTGTCTCGCCCTCTCTCCTCTCCTCTCTCTTCCCCCTCTCTCTCTCCTTCCCCTTTTTAAAGTCTCCTGTTGCTCTGTTTTTTTCTCATGGGTTTTGCTCCACGCAAGCAATTTCCATGTCCCAAACTTTTTGGGGAGGGTCATTTAAAAATCACATTTTTCGATCTTTACAGGTCAAATGTACTATATGTCATACTTTCCTATACTTCCCATGGCCCTTGGGGTTGAAACACTTTGTTTTTTTAATTCAACAAAAATGAAACGAATTTAAGTATTCGACTAGAAAATGATCTGGGGCCAGCAAAAAATTTTTTGAAAAGTGACTTCATTACCATAAAGCAACTGAAACAAAATGCTTTTTCACAGCGGGAAAGTGGGAAATCATTTTAACTTAACATATAAAAACCAAGGATTGAAAAGTCAGTCTGTTTTTTTTTGTTTTTTGTTTTTTTTTTTTTTTTTTTTTTTTTTTTTTAATTAAAAAAAATATTTTATAATGATATAACACACACCACACACACACACACACACTACACACACATGCACACACACAGTCCTCTTGCAATGGTACACTTGAGCAGGGATTTGTTTCCATAGCTTCCATAGAATAACTCACTGAGACCAGGCGGAAATTATGCATTATTGATGGTGGTTAACTACAGTTTGTTAAGGTATGAATTCAAGCTAATTTGTCTTTTTTTAAGCAATGCTGTAAATAGGATTCTTTGAATTTCAGGATTCCAGTTTTTGAGATCCTTCGTACCTTTTAATGATGCGAGGGTTTTTTTTTTTTAATTTAGATCAGTTTAAGATTTTAGACAAAGTCCCATTTTAATTGGTGTTAGTGCCTATAAAAGTGTAACACCATTAGTAGGGGATATCAAGATGTTGGACCGTCGTTTGGGATTGTGAACCTTTGATTATTCCACTTGTCTTCCAGTCTAAAAAATTTTGGTGTGCTGGGGAAACACTTTCTGCATATGATTAATGGCACAAACTTTACAGCTTTCTGAGTACCATGGTCTTTCAAGTCTCTCACAAAGCACTCAAAACTGTAGAAATAAACTTTTGCAGAACTTGTTGAGGGATTTTTCCTGAATGCTGAAAACAAAACCCTGCTTTGCTGAAGAACAGCAGTTTTTTATTCTGTATACAAGACAGATGGTTTACATGTTTTGCATATTTTTTTTCAACCTCAGACACAAGATGTTTGATGTTTTATTATCATGAGCTGTTAGGATAGAGGCAAATATAATATTTGTAAATATATATATCTAATATAGATATATATATATATATAAGAGAGATAGAGAGGAGAGAGAGAAGAGAGAGAGAGAAGATACATATATAAGCCAGGAGAGAGAGAGAAGAGAGAGAGAGAGTCTGGGTCAGATAAAGTTGATACTGAATAACTCCTGACATTCGTTTAAGTTGACGTCATTTTCATTTTCTCAGGCCCAAGTCCATCTTTGGTATGACCTGAAGTTACACGCAATAATCGCAAAGTTGACAGTCATGTAAGTGACACATATTCCCCCCATTCACATCAGATATTTAAAACATCCATATGGACCAAACACACAATATTTGTGTTACTTCAAGGTCAACAAACACGGTGAAGGTCAGGCTAGAACATTAAATGTGCTCAAGGGGACTTGCTGTCGTCCTCCTTAGGACTCGTAGAAAGAGTGTGTAAAGAGAACCACAGCCACACCCCGCTAATGGACTTAGGTTTCTAGCGGCTCACTTCCACTCACCCATGACATTCAGACTATAGATAGTTAAAGAACCACAACACACCCCGCTAATGGACTAGGTTCTGGGGCGCTCACTTTCAGTCACACCCATGTCATACAGGACTCATAGATAGTTAAAGAACCACAGCCAACACCCCGCTAATGTACTAGGTTTCTGAGCGCTCACTTCACTCACACCATGTCCATTCAGGACTCATAGATAGTTAAAGAACCACAGCCACACCCCCTAATGGACTAGGTTCTGAGCGGCTCACTTCACTCACCCATGTCATTCAGGACTCATAGAGAGTTAAAGAACCACAGCCACACCCCCGCTAAATGGACTAGGTTCGAGCGGCATTCACTTCAGTCACGACCCATAGTCATTTCAGGACTCAGAAGTTAAAGAACCACAGCCACACCCCGCTAATGAACTATGTTTCTGAGACGGCTCGCTTCACTCACACCCATGTCATTCAGGACTCATAGAAGAGTTAAAGACCAACAGCCACAACCCTCTTAATGGACCTAGTATCCTTAGCGGCTCACTCAGTCAACACCCATGTCATTCCAGACTCAAGAGTAAAGTACCAGCCAGCCACACACCCCGCTAATGAGACGAGGTTTCCTGAGCGGCTCACTTCAGTCACACCCATGTCATCAGACTCCAAAAGAGATTAAAGAACCACAGCCACACCCGCAAATGGACTAGGTTCTGAGCGCTCGCTCATCACTCACACCCATGACATTCAGGACCATGGAGAGTTAAAGAACCACAGCCACACCCCGACTAATGGACTAGGTTCTGACGGCTCACCTTCAGTCAACACCCATGACATTCAGGACTCCATAGAGAGTTTAAAGAACCACACCAGCACCCCCGCTAATGACATAGTTCTAGTGCTCGCTCAGTCACACCCATGTCATACAGGACTCATAGAGATTTAAAGAACCACAGCCACACCCCGCTAATGGATTAGTTGTTTTTTCTGAGCGGCATCACATTCCACACGCCATGTACATTCAGGACTCATAGAGAGTTAAAGAACCACAGCCACACCCCGCTAATGGACTAGGTTCCTGAGCGGCTCGCATCACTCACACCCATGTCATTCATTACTCATAGAGAGTTAAAGACCACGCCACACCCCGCTAATGACTAGTCTGGGCGGCTCACTTCATTCACACCCATGTCATTCAGGACTCATATATAGTTAAAGAAACCACAGGCCCACACACCCTCTAATGACAAGGTTCTGAGCGGCTCACTCAGTCACACCCATGTCATTCAGGCAGTTTTATTTCATTTTTCCTTAGCCAGTTATTTTCATTTCTGTTTTTTTGGTAAAGATTCAAACAATTGGAGCATACAGTTGCGAAAAAGAGACAGTGCAACAAATTCAGTTACATCCGCAGGATACTGTATGTCTCACCCATAAACATACGTTACAAACGAACGAAAATTGAAGAGAAAAAAGAATCAAGAAACATCGAAGATCAAAAGTAAAAAACAAATGAAACGTAACTAAATTGTCAGCATGTAATTTTCATAGTGCAATACAGTACAAATACAGCCCCCAAGCAAAGATATCCTACTGTGGAGTGCGCCTTCGATTTGACCTGACCTGTCCTCGACAGCTCTGACCCAGACCTTCACACTCTGTTGGTTCCAACCCTGAGGTCTTTTCCGCAAACCTTTGTCTCACACTGGACCATCTTCTCCAGACAGCCTCGGCTCCCCACGTCTCTCTTTCCCTGTGTTTCCAGCCAGAGGCTGGTGATGATGATGCTCATAGGTGTGTCAGTGAATGGAACAATTTCAACAACACCTTACACGACCACTCACATCTTCCTGTCAAATCGCCACCGACCGAACTGCTTCATGAGAAGGACCATCCATCAACCAAACTTGCAGTCATCAAGCTTCACAACCAAAAGAACAGCAGTCCTCAGTCAAGACAGCGTCCCTCATAACACACCTGAGGCAGACCCAGCCACTCAGCCGATATCCTGCAGTCCTGTCTGCTATCGATAACGGGGGTGACAGACACAACCGAGGCAGAACCCCCCACATCACCGATATCCTGCAGTCCTTCGGCCAACGGTAACGGGGGTGACAACACACCTAGGCAGACCCATCCACATCAGCCGATATCCTGCAGTCCCTTCTGCCAACGATAAGGGGAGTGACAGCAGTCCCTGCAGACTGAAAGTCAGGCTACTTTGTGAAACTGAAAGGTGGCCTTTCAAGTGTGTCAGTTGGCACGACTCACATTCCTTTCCATCCCAAAAGTCCAGAACAGAATCATGCTGGAGAGACTGAAGGAGGCGTCGTACAAGAGACTAGGTCATGAGCAGGCAAGTTCCATCAGGACAGCATCAGTTCCGACAGACTGCAGACTGTGACACTCCCTTGTTAACTACGGAAAACTATCTCAACAATTTATAACTAGGTCCTTACCGATGTCTAGATGACATAATGTCATAAACTGTCAACTTACCAAAAGGGTGCCGGATAAGTCAACAGTCGATGAGATCAACGGCAGAATAATTCCCTAGATTGTCACTATCTGACTCTGGCGTGGTGTGTGTGTCGAGCGAGAGAGTGAAGATTTTCTCATGTATTTAAACCCTTGTATGAAGCACTGTTACATGGCAGTTGAAGCAAGTTAAGAAAATTGTTTTCTTTATCATAACAGTAACGATGCCTTTAGCTGTGTTATGAGATTTCTGACTGATTTCATTCAGAAGATATATATATACAAATTGACCACATTGACGTTAACCTTGAAAACCTGAACACTAACTTGTTTAAGTTAACGTAGCTTAAAATCCTTCATCCAGACCTGGTTTCCACCCATCTGTATGAGCATGCATGCATATAGTGCATGTGTGTGTGTGTGTCTGTGTGTAAGTACTTGTGGAGTGTGTGTTGTGTGTGTGGTGTGTGTTCATGCTGCATGCATGCACCTGTCTGTGTGTTTCTGTGCACATGTGTAATTGAAATACATTGTCCTCCTGAGAGTCCAAAATGGCTTGAATGGTTTAGCAGTCCAGAAAAGAGTTAAAAAGAAGGTGCTATTTATTTATTAATTTCTCTCTCTCTCTCGCGTCACTCTCTCTCTCCTCTTCTTTTTTGTTTTTTATTACATCTCTTCTTGCATTTTTTGGTGTATTGTGTAAACTTCATCAAACTCATTCTCCCTAACAGTATTACTAGAGCTGTGGAATGAGGTTAACATCTAAAACTTGGGATTCGAAAAAGATTATCAATGATCCCAGTGACTGTCCCTGGTGTGGTTGTGGTGTGGTTGCATAGTTCTTCGCATTCCCAACAAACATGTTCAAAATACTAAAAGCCAGGGGGACAAATGACTGCTTTAAGCACGCCACAACTGTACAAACAATCCAAGTGAAACACTGCTCTTCTCTGTCATTGTCCTTGTATGATTGCCAAGACTCCACATGGAAAGGCGAGGGGCAGAGCACAAACAGGTGCAGACCACTGCACAATTTTCAGTGCAATCATGCCATCTCACACTTTCTCCCTCTGCCACCCTGATGTGGCCCGTTTGCGGTCGCTGGGCTATAGCAACAATATCTTATCTTAACTTGATCTTCCTCCCTCTTATACCCAAAACAACAGGCTCTTTCTGTTTAGTACCAGGGCCCAATGAGGCTGTGGAACAGCCAGGCAGCTGTCTAGCAGGAGAAGACAATGTGCAGAAACTTGAGCAGTGTTTTCTCTCACTCTAAAGATCAAAAGCAGCTATCATTTGTCCCCCTCATAAATGTTTGTTATGGAAACAGGTCTATTGGATAGTCCGTATCCTACAAGCCAGAGGCAGCTTGTTTGTACTTATAACTTGCGCAACAGTGGTGTTTTGTGATGTGTTTTATTATGAGCGGTCTCAATCTTTTCTTTCAAACTTTCCCACTTGGTAACGAGCAGTGATCACCGATGTATTCTGTTTAAACGTATTGATCTTGTACTTACGTATGTTACAGTGACATCACGTCTTGCCTTGATGATGAACATAGGCGTAGACCCCAGTCCTTGTTTTCTTACATTGAAAGTTCTGTGATATGATGCGATTTCTTTTAGCAATGCAGTGTCTTTCCATTATCCCTGGTCGTGCAGTGTTTACAGAATACACAGTTTACAGGTAGCACGTTTACAGGATACACTGTCTGCAGGAACACTGTTTACAGATACACTGTTTACAGTAAACACTGTTTTCAGGACAACAGTTTGGCCACATTCATGCAGAGCCACCATTTTCCACATACCTTCGGAGATGTCATTGACGGATGTAGTGGCGCCCTCCAGAGGAGAGCTCCTTACTCTGCTCTACAACGAGGCAGTCATTGTCATCAAGAATGAGCTTTATAGGTGATGTCCTCAATGTTGATCAAAACAGACGCCACTGACACCACCACAATGGACTCACAGCAGTGCAGTGTCTCCTCCGATGGGTTGCCCCCTGAAAACTTGACCTTAACTTCTCCTGTGGGGCTGTGGCAGGCGTGGGCAGGCTGTGGATGGGAAGGGTGGGGGGGGGCGGGGTCGGATGATGGCATGGCTGCAATGTCACACCCAAAAAAAAAAAAAAAAACAAAAGAAAAAAAAAAAACAATAGAGAAAAAAAATTAAAAATTCCAGATGCCTTCAGTTGGCAAGGCACTTTATTCCAGACCCATCAATATGTGATAATGTATTATTGTCAATAATGTATTCATGTAATTGAAAATGAAATCTGAAATGGATTTGTAAACATGTGCTAAGCATTTTGTGAAGATGAAACATAATTTTACATCTACCTTAATATAATGTGTAATCATGTTATGATGAAGGTAAAGCACAGTTCAATAAAGTGGGGGGGGGAAAAATTTGTAGGCATAGAAACCACACTTCCCTTTCCCCCCAGGATTCAGTATTCTGTTTCGGTCACTATAGTTATTAGACATCGACTGTCGTATTGTACTGTACACATGGGAATGTTTGAATCCGTGTTTATGTAATACATAGGTGGTCAGTACACTATACCTGGGACTGTCGCTATTGTGTTGGGGATAGGACACGAACGGCTGGATGATTTAAATGAGAGTAGGGTTGTCCAATTCTGTACAAACAAAGGAGGAGTTGGGGGGGGGGGGGGATGGGACTTTCTCTCCTCCTAAAATGTAAAAAGCAGGGAGGGAGGGAAGTGGGGAAGATCCGTTCTCGTCTGATATTTTAGTTTTCTAGAGCTGGTGGGGGGGGGAGGGGGGGGGGGGGATGTTGTCCCTGTCCAAATTTTTTGTAAAAACTTTTTTGGTGTTTCTTGTTTTCAGCCAATTGCAACGATAAACTGGCAGGTACTTTGTCAGCATTGGTTGGGGGGGGGGGGGGGGGGGGGGGGGGGGGGGGGGGGGGGGGGGGGGGGGGGGGGGGGGGGGGGGGAAGAACCTAAGTTTCACGACAGTGGAATGGTTGGGATGTGTCATTTTTGACCATAAGTGGTTTTAGTTAGGCGTCTTTGGAAAAGTTGAGAATGCATTACTGTTAAAAAACATTTAGTGGACTGCGTTATATTATAGTTGGGTCATTTATTACATGTCAGTTATTGTAGTTGTACATTATTTAGGGTTGGTAGTTTGGTACCATTAGTATGACATTGATAGTAGTGAAACTATTTAGGATCAGTCTCATCATTGAATGTTAAAACGACATATGAGAGTTATACTATAGTGTGGACAGTTTGGTAGTGGTCGTTATAAGACAGAATAATGAGAGTTATACTATTGTGTGGACTGTTAGGTTAGTGTCATTATAACATAAGACAGTAATAATGAGAGGTTACACTATAGTAGGACTGTTAGGTTAGTGTCATTATAAGACAAGATAATGAGAGTTTACATTTGTGTGTGAGCTGCGTGGGTTGGTGTCTTAAAATTCGACAAGATGGTTCTTTAGGTTATGCTATTTGTGGAGGGGTTTGGATTTTAACACACCACATCTGTCCAGAAAAAAAAAGGAGATCGGAGGTTACCATAGAACGATTAGTAACTATTCATAAAAGGCGGCAAAGCAGGAATGAACACACATAGTAACACAAGATTTTCACTTAATAGAACAGGTAGGTCATGTTCCAATTGTCAAAAGTATTTAAACATTATGTCATAGATAGGCATGTGAAATGATGCAACACAAGATGCAGATTTGAATTTCAGACTTAAGCGTACATCTCATGGACAATGCAAAGAGACGGAACTCATTAGTGTACTTTGTCCATAATGTGTGAATTTGAGGGAGATGATGGAATTCATTAGTGTACTTTGTCAGTATGTGTGAATGTGATGGAACGGAAGACATGTCATTTTCGTAGATGACGCAACTCATTGTGTACTTTGTCCGTTATGTGGAATGTGATGGGAAATGAAGAACATGTTCTTTTCCCTCAAACCCTGTTTTTCTAGATTTTCCACAAGATTATATATACGAAAATTCTATAAAAAATCAATGTTATTGGTTGCGTACATCTGTACATGTAACAAATGTAGAATGAAATGTTGGTGCACAAACTTTGTTTTTGTTTGAAAGCATTGATGTCGAACTGTTGCTGTCACTTTGGAAAACGCAAGAAATAGATAATCAAATCGATTTGTAAGACCTTCTTAGTAAAGTTGTGTCAATGTACATAATGCTTGTGTGGATTTCTCATAATTATTTTTTTTTTGATTTACTTATTTTTCTATAAATATTTTACAAAGAAAAAGAAATTCCCTTTTGTCCCTTGTTGTTGATCAAATCTAATGAACATCAGTTATGTCATCAGGGATATGTTATTTCATGCTTGGTGCCATGATAAACATTGAAACTAACAGTGAGTCAATACCAAGTGTATGACCCATAACCACCACAGCTGCCTTCCTCTGTGTCTTGCAAATGCGGCTTAGAATTGGCCAGGCTGCACTACTACATTGGTCAGTGTAAAAAAAGGAACACTGTCCACCCAGCTTGTCTCCACTACTATGATCTTCCAGCTGTGCTAAGAAGAAAAATGTCCCATCCCCTGCTAGTCACAACTGTGAAACTCCTGATCAGCACCATGATGTCCCCCTGCGCATGCAGGTCTTTTTTTCAAAACATTTGTTGCCACTAAGATCCAAACTTCAAAACAAGATCCCGTCAAACTTAAAAGCCTGTTAAAGGCTTTCAGTCCCCTGCGCATGAAGCCTTTTCTTCCAAAACATTTTGTTGTGCACAAGATGACTTTCAAATCAAGATCCCGTCACTCTAAAAGCCTGTTAAGGCTTTTCAAGTCCCCTGCGCATAAGCCTTTTCTTCAAAACATTTGTTGCGCACAAGATTGACTTTCAAATCCCGTCACCTCTAAAAAGCCTTTAAAGGCTTCCGAGTGTGAATAGACAACAGCACCTGGTGTTGTTGGTACTGCCAGTCTTGCCTTTCTGTCTGTCTTTAACACATTGTCTGTCTTTAAAACACATCAGAACCTCTAGCACTTTCTGTCTGAGAGGAACGCACTGTTCTTCAAGCATTCTATGATATAACCAATTTTGTTTCGGTGTGATATAACCTGTGTCATTCACCAACTTGCTGTTTTTAACACACTGTGATGGCTGAACTTTGGCATGAGTGTCATGTTTTAACACACTGTAAATGACTGAACTTTAATGCATTCTGAGTCATTCCCACTGTCTGCTTTAACCACACTGCAGATTGGACTGAAACTTTAGGGGCATGATTGTCATTCCCACTGTGCTGCTTTACCACACTCAGATGGACTGAACTTTGGGCAATGTGACGCATTCCCACTGTGCTGCATTAACCACACACTGCAGATGACTGAACTATGGGCATATGTGTCAGTCCCACTGTGCAGCTTTAAACACCCTGCAATAGAACTGAACTTTGGGGCATGATGTGTCATGCCCACTGTGCTGCTTTAACACCTGCAGATGGACTGAACACTGGGGCATGATAGTCCAATCCACAGTGCTGTTTTAAACACACTTGTTGACTGAAACATTTTGGGGCAAGATGTGTCATCCCACTTGCTGTTTTAAACACACGTTGATGGACTGAACTTTGTGCAAGATGTGTCATCCACTGTGTTGTTTTAACCACACTGTTGATGACAGAACTTGGGCAGATTTGTCATCCCACTGTGATGTTTTAACACACTGTTGATGGACAGAACTTTTGGGGCATGATGTGTCACTTCCCACCATTCAGTTCATGTTTCAGTGTTATCCTCAGACCACTGTGCTACATCTGTCAGCCCTCGAATACTGCAGTTGTATTGTGTGACAGAACCTACCAGTTTTTCAGTATTTGTAATATGTGGTATTTTAATGGGATGAATAACCACGTTTTCTATCTGTGGATGCTGTCAGTTTCCCATCATTCCAGTTCTATTTGCTATTTTGTTGTCACATTGCTTTCTTGGAGTAGATTAGTTGCAAATAAACCCACTGATAACTGTATATAACTGCTCCTCTGTTATTGTAATTATAGTTTTTTGGTTACCACCTTCACCGATTGTAAGCGGTGCTATTATGTGTTTATCGTATGGTCTAACAACATGTATTTCTGCACTGCATATGTTGGTAAATCATCATATGTCTTCACTCCAGAGTTCAGTGGTTTTTTTTTTTTCCGAGCTACTTCAAAGGTTTTCTCAGACTCATCATGTCTTGAGATTATTTATTCAAGATGTGTTTGATTCTTAGAAACTCCCTCTGACTCCCTCTGCCCTCTCCTTCCCTTTCCCCACACACACACACACACACACACACACACACACAACACACACACACACACACACACACACACACACACACACACACCACACTCTCTCACACACACACAACACACACACCACACACACACACACACACACAACACACGACCACACACCACACACACACACACACACACACACACACACACAACACACACACTACACACACACATACACACACAAGCACAACACAACACAACACTCTCACACACACACACACACAGTGTTTGAAAATTAGCCACAATTGAACACTGCCATAAATCCAAACAGATCAAAACCTCCAATGTATGTTTATGTTGAAACCATAACAAGGTATCGAAAAGGTCCTTGCTGCTGATGTGGAACGTGCGCTGTCCCACTATGCCACCCAGCTTGCCAATCGTTACTTTCCTGGTGATTTGAACAGGACACCTGCCTCGCGGTTTGGTCATAGCATCATTTTACAGTCAATAGTGATGTTAATCGCCTCTTTCTGGTTAATGTTGAACAGTCTACTTCTACGTCTGTTTGGTCAAAACATCGTTTAAACATCAATGGTGATGCTATTCACCTCATTTTGGTGAATTAGCACAAGGCACCTTCTACTCCTGTTTGGTCAAAACCTCGTTTTACAATCAATGGAGATGCTATTCACCTCAATTTGGGTGAATTTTGAACAGGACTACCTTCTACGCTGTTTGGTCATACCATCATTTTACAACGAATAGTGATGTTAATCACCCTCTTTCTGGGTGAATTATGAACAGGGCACTGCTACTACCTGTCCTGTTTGTTCAAAACGGTTGTTTTAATAATCCAATAGTGTCGATGTAATTGGGCCTCTATCTGGGTGAATAGAACAGGGCAATTTTCTACGTCTGTTTGGTCATACCATCGTTTTACAATCAAAAGTGGATATAAAATACTTTTGCTGAATGTGAATCCGATTGTATGATGGACTATAATAAACAAAATGCGGTTTTCACCACACATTTTCTCAAAATCTAATAGCGAGTCACATTCCAGACTGTTGTCCTAAGAAGACTAATATTGCAACTACCCACGCTCATTTTTAACTGTGAGTATGTGTCATTGTCCGAAAGACTTAATATTGCAACTACAATGCTCATGTTCTCAACTGGGATATGTTGTCATTGTCCTAAAGAGACTAATATTGGCAACTACCGTGCTCAATGTTGTAACTGTGAGTATGTGTCACAAACCTCTTCTCCTGATTGAGGTGCTTATGTGTCATATGTCATGCAGGGGCAGAATTTCTGGATGACCAAAATGGGTCTGTAAGGTGGGATGACTGAATCCTTCAGACTGGGAGTTTCCTCAAGAAGCACACACCCCAGCACCTGGTTTGGCCCAGACTGATGCACGTGGGATCTAGGTTGTCAAAGGGAGGTACTGCCAGGCAGAAATCTAACAAATCCTAAAACTTAATGATAAACCGCACCAAAAAAACATAGACAAACGAGTTACGCACCTATCCTTGCTGAATTGGACGAAAGTCAGTGAATTTCTGTTTATTTGTTGTCCTGAGTGTTGTAATACATGCCTGAAAAAGATCTAAGAGATTGATACACATCATGTTTTGTCTTGTGAATCCATTTGTCTATGTTTTTTTTGCGGAGCTTTAACAATTCATTTTTCAATTTTGGAGGTGCATGTGGGGCTGTTATCAATTGGACATAATTATTTGTTAAGAGGAACGTCAGCTTAGAAAAACAGCTAGTTGATGTTTACCTTTGGACACCACCACATGCAAATCAAATTTTCTTTTCTTTTTTATTGGATGCCTGTTGTGCTGTACAGCTTACTGTTGCAGCTTACTATTACAATGTTGCTTTTGTTCATTGTTTTTTTCATTCTTTTTAGTCTTATGGGATTCCCATCCTTTTAAATATGACTCTTTCTTTGTTCAACCTAAAAAGTTCCCTTGTTTCCACAAACAGATAGACTTGATAAACAGAAAAATTGTAAATTGATAAATGATTACGCGGATGAATATATACCTTTCAATTAAATATTTTCAATTCACTATTACTCATTTTTCCATAGAGAAATGGAAACGAGCCATCCTTGTATGAAAGCAAATAATCTAGTCCATGTTGAGCATTCCTATCAATATGGATAATGTAACCATAGCCAGTTTGTTGCTCTCTCTCTCTCATTTGTCCTTCTACTGGACAGCCTGTTACAATATGTCTTTTTTGTCCCTTTATGTCGATGATGGGGCTCAAAGTGGCTGATGTGGACACAACAAGGTAGTCAATTTATATATGTAGAACCTTTTTTTGTTGTAGATGTCAAGCACTCTGAACGCTCTTAGAGAATGGTGGTAACACAACAAAAGGAAGGTAAGAAATGGGATTCTGATAACCTGGTGATTGCATTCAATGAAATAAGTTGAGCTCGTAAAGACAGGTATCTTCTTTCATTTTTACTTTTCAGCTAAACCGGTTGTTTCCACACGGCCATTGAATTCTCCAAAGGACCGCTCAATTCTGACCTGCAATGTTCCAAAGGCAGCACAAATCTGACTGCAATTTATCAAAAGAAAACACAACATCTTACGGCAATTTTTCAAAAGAATACACAAATCTGACCACAATTTTCCAAAGACTGCACAAATCTGACTGCAATATTCCAAGCAGCACAAAACAGACTGCAATTTCAAAAGAAATACACAAATTCTGACCACAATTTCAAACTACTGCACAATCTAACCCACAATTTTTCAAAAGACCTACACAAATCTGGACTGCAATTTTCAAAAGAATACACCAATCCTGCACCACAATTTTCAAAAAGACTGCACCAACTCTAACCAGAATATATCACAAGACACACAAATCTGACTGCCATAATCCAAAGGCAGCACAAATCTAACCACAATATTCAAAAGATACTCAAATATGACTGCAAATATTCAATGCACACAAATGTAAACCACAAATTTTTCAAAAGACTACACAAATCTGACTGCAATATTCCAAGGCAGCACAAATCTAACCACAATTATCAAGACTACACAAAGCTAACCACATATATTCCAAAGACTGCACAAATCTGGCTGCAAAATACCAAAGTCAGCACAAATCAAAACCACTTATTTATTTGATATTTTTTTACCAAAAAAGAACTACACAAATCTGACCCATTTGCAGAAAGACTGCACAAATCTAACCACCATTATTAAAGACTGACACACATCTGACTGCAATTTTCAAAAGATTACACAAATCTGCTGCAATTTTACAAAGACTACAATCTACTGCAATTTTCCAAATACTACACAAATCTGATCACAATTTTCAAATGACTGACACAATCTAACCACACTTTTCAAAAGACTACACAAATCTGACTGCAATTTTCCAAAGACTAACAATCTGACGTAATTTTTCCAGGGAAAACACAAAACTGACCATACTTTTCCAAAGACTGTACAATAGACCGCATTTTCCAATTACTACTGAATCTGACCATATTTCTTAAAGACCTAACACAAATCTGACTGTAGTTTTACCAAATACTGAACAATTTAACTCCACTATTTCCAAAGACTACACAAACCTGACAGTGCAATTTATTCCAAAGCTACACAAATCGAACCGCAATTTTCAAAAGACTGCACCCAAATCTGACTTCAGTTTTCCAAAGACTATACAAATCTGACTGCAATTTTTTCCAAATAACTACACAAACTGACGCAATTTTCAAAAAGGCAACACAAAATCTCACCACAATATCACAAAGACAACACAAATCTGACTGCAATTTTCAAAAGGCACCACACATCTCACCACAATTTTCCAAAGACTACACAAATCTGACTGCAATATTCAAAAGACAACCAAAATCTGACAGCAATTTCAAATGCAACACAAATCTGACTGCAATTTGCAAAAGACTACACAAATCTGACTCAATTTTCAAAAGCTACACACTCTGACTGCAATTTTCAAAAGACACACAAATGTGACAGCCATTTTCCAAAGCCTACACAATGTGACGCAATTATTCCAAAGACTAACACAAATCAGCTGAAATTTATCCAAAGAACTACACAAATGTGACAAAATTTTCAAGACTACACCAACACAGGACTGCAATTTTCCAAAGACTAACAAAACAGACTGTAATTTTTCCAAAGACTACACAAATCTGACCATACTTTTCCGAAGACTGACACTCTGACCGCAATTTTCCAATGACTACTAAATCATGAACTACTATTTACTAAAGACTACACAAAGCTCTTACTTATTTCCAAAGACTGAACAAATTTATCCACTATTTTCCAATGACTACACAAAGCTGAGACTGCAATTTTCCAAAGGCTATACACAAATCTGACCGCAAAAATTCAAAAGATGCACAAATCTGATCTGACTGCAGATTTCCCAAAGACTTACCAATCTGTCTGACTGCAATTTTTCCAAAGACTACACAAATCTAACTGCAATAATTACAAAAGCAACACATAATCTCACCACAATTTCCAAAGACTACACAATCTACTGCACTATACAAAAATGCAACACAAATCTCACCACAATATTTCCAAAGACTACACAAATCTACTGCAATTTTCAAAAGACTACACAATCTGACTGCAATTTTCAAAAGGCAACACAAATCTGACTGCATATCAGAAAGACTACACAAAGCTGACTGCAATTATTCAAAGGCTACACAAATCCTGACTGCCAATTTTCAAAAAGCCAACACAAATGAGACAGCAATTTTTCCAAAGACTACACAAAAGTGACAGCAAATTTCCAAAGACTACACAAATCTGACAGCAATTTCAAAGACTACACAAATGGCCACAGCAATTTTCAAAAGACT
>CM031626.1:5607874-5662874 GCA_018398815.1 Conus ventricosus
GTTCTCTTCAGTGTTCTTCATGATGTATGGTTTCATGAACTGTTCTTGATCAAAAGCAATTATACGATGAACTGCTGTTAGCTTTTAAACCATGTCTTAAATAAAATTGTAGAAGTCTGTAATGACAGACATAATTTTTTTTTGCCGCGAAGATTAGGCACAAGTTTAGGTGGCTCTGTTTTTGCCATCTTTAGACTTTCTGCTGCTAATGGGTAGACATTATGTAGGTCATGGAGTTCATGAGGATATTCTAAGTCAACTTCTAGAATGTATCCACGCTGTTGATCTGGTGTCAAACTGCCCAACCACTTTAATACCCCTTGAATATTTTTCAGATTGTCGTATGTGCGCATTTTAAAGTTACGTAATGGAAGTGATTGCGCCATAGCCCAACCATACAGATTGTTTGCATCTAAATACATGAGATAGTTAGACCTTTTACTTGGATCATAGTCGTCCAAGTATTTGTTGTTTGCTTTACAGTAATGATGCGACGCCATACTAATTCCTCCACGCAATCCGCTTTCAATCATCTGAAGCATTGGTAAATCTGACAATAAATCAATCTGTACTCCAGTATATTTTAAGAAAGCATCCCAACTCATCCCGGGCGCAGAAATGTAATGCGCAGGATCCAGGCTATAATGTTTCATGCAGGTCTTTCTATAATTTTCAAAGACGTCCGCCAACAAACAAACGTCAGCCATCAAGTATGAGTCATGATAGTCTCTCATCGTTTTACACTCTAACTTCTGCCATGCTTCTTGAGCATGCTGGTAATCAGAATCACCGCATGTTTGTGGTTTCTGAGTTTTCTGTGCAAAACATCTTTGTGACATGGATTAACTTCTGTCATTTACAATGGTCTGAAATAAATTGGTGGCCTCAGGGTAAGCTTGTTCGATACAAATGCCCAACTGATTTTAGAAAAAAGTTTCCAAGCACCAGGGTAATTCTAGATGCAACCGAGATCAGAATCAAGCAGCCATCTAACCCTCGTTCCCAAAAGGCAAGTTTCTCAGCCTACAAACATGGAAATACCATGAAAGTTCTTGTCGGTGTCACACCAGGGGGTCTGACCTCCTATGTTTCTGATGCTGCCTATGCAGGGTCTACAAGTGACCGTCAAATTGTTGAAAGAAGTGCCCTTGCCCAGCTCTGTGAAAAAGGGGATTCTGTAATGGCTGATAAGGGGTTTAATGTGCAGGACATGTTTGCACCCAGAGATGTGCAAGTTAACATTCCTGCTTTCTTCAAAAAGAAAAACAGACTCTCCCCCAAAACTCTACAAATGGACAGAAAGATTGCCAGTAAGAGAGTCCATGTGGAGAGGATCATTGGAATGGCCAAAGTCTACACTATATGCCAGCACTGACTAACCATCCTAGAAACAAAACTTGCAACGCAAATCATTTCTGTGTGTTTCTTTCTGTGCAATTTCAGAAGGACAGTTGTCAGCAGATTTGCTTGAACATTTTCAATGGTCAGGTGTGTTGGATTTGGTCTTCTGTATTGCTCATTACTAAATATGTAATCAAGACCCCTCCTGTTTGTGGAATCTCATGAGCTATCAAGTTTCCTGTTTCACACTAGAGTTCCCTTTTCTGCTGTTTAAAGAAAAAAAACAATCCAGGGTATTATATCTGATGTGCAGTCATGTGCAACCTTTGCTGAATTTTCTGTCAGGCCCCCTGATGAGGGAGTAAGTGGCAGTTGTGTTGGGGTGGGGGCAGGGGGGACACAAAAATGTTCTTCCAAATTTAGATTGATAGGTAGAACTGTGGTAATGCTTACATTGAACATTTTCAATGGTCAGGTGTGTTGGATTTGGTCTCTTGTATTGCTCAATACTGAATGTGTAATCAAGACCCCTCCTGTTTGTGGAATCTCATGAGCTATCAAGTTTCCTATTTCACACTAGAGTTCCCCTCTCCTGCTGTTTAAAGAAAAAACTCTATCCTGAGTATTATGTCTGATGTGCAGTCTTGTGCAACCTTTGCTGAATTTTCTGTCAGGCCCCCTGATGAGGGAGTAAGTGGTAGTTGTGTTGGGGTGGGGGAGGGCACGAAAATGTTCTTCCAAATTTAGATTGATTGGTAGAACTGTGGTAATGCTTACATTGGAGCCCCTTGCAGAAATTAATTATATATATATATATCTATATACACACAAAATCAAAAAAGACTGCTTGAGACTAAAGCAACTTTAGGTGTTTGGCCAAATTCACACTGGCAAAAATATAGATAATGAAGTTTGTAATCCATTTCAAGTTAGGGAACAAGTTTACAATCCATATAAGAGGTCCAGTGTATACATCACTATGCAAGCTGATGGTTTGCGAGAAGTGTTCAGATTCATTTCAATCATTATGATTGATGCATGTGACCAACGTGCCTTTACCTATCTTAAAAGCACTCACTCCTTTCTCTCATTTATGCAAATATCTTTGCTTTTAAAATTTTTTTAATCTGTAGATATAATAACATATTTGTATTCATTAAAAGTTAGTTCATATGACAATCTGTCTTTTAATGCTCCTTGAAAGTATGGGGCATGTGCTTTTAACAACTCAAAATCTAGGGGTATGAAAAAGCGATTACCATACGCATAACTTACAGCTACATACTTTTGCCGTCTTTAGCATCTGCGGCGCCTATTCTATGTTTTAGTGCTTCTTTATTTTCGATTCCTTGAAACGCAAGATCATCCCTTTCATTCGCGGTTAGCCATAGATCAGAATAGGTTAAAAATATGTCTGCATTGTGTAAAGAAAATATTTCTTGCCCCTCAAGTTTTATAGAAATTTTCTTAACGATTGCCCGTCCCAGATTCTGGACAACTGTCCTGTTTGGGTCTGTTGCTGAATCGAGTTCTATTTTAAAAGTAAGTCGCGCAGAGCCTGGCACAATCACTTCATCTGCTCCTAGGTCTGGAAATTTGAGAGTAAGAATTTGATCTGCATCAATAGTAGATGGATTATTTGGAACAATAATATTCCGTTTATTTCCCTTCACGCCAAAGGGCTCTTTCAGTCTTCTATGCGGGTCAAGAATTGAACCATATGTTTGCGACATTTTTTATAAAACAAAATAAAAAGTTAATTAGGGCTATTTAAAAACATGGCAGGAATTGAAGGTGAAGAAGATTATGATGTTTTTGATCCTGGAGACGACATGAGTGAAATGACTCCTTTGTCACAGCATCGCTCAGCGCCCTCAATACGGCGTGAATTAACAGAAATTAAGGTCAGATCATTTTACCAAAGTTTAGGTCAAGAACCTCCCGAATTTATACCCCCTGATGATTTTGAAGTAAAAGATGGCCATTTGTATGTGAAAAGTGGCCCCGACCGAGAACAAAGTGTTCAGCTTCTTCTTCTTCTTCCTAAAATACTGGTTCACTCAAAAACGAGTAGGTCACCAGCGCGCATGTTAAAAAGTAAAATAAAATAACATAAAACAGTGCGACTCAGACTGTTGGCCCCTGGAGCAAATTTAGCAACAAGGGGTCGCACTCAATATTCAAGAAGATAAAAGCAACATTTGGCCAAATTCAGGCCCAGGTAACCATAAAATATCAGGGGAAGTAAAAATAGAAAATCGTCAATATGCAGATCTCAAAACTGTCGAATCAATTTGTCTCTTGAATGAGACCGCACCCGTGGCAATCTTGATGGCACCCGGCAGTGAGTTCCACAGCCGTACAGAACTGGGATAAAAAGAATGTAAGTGGCTGTCAATATTTGATGCAGGTATGGTATAACACTGACCGCCACTCCTGGTGCTACTTTTATTCAATACTAGTTGTTCCATTGGAATATCAATTACTTTAGCTCTGCCTTTGAAAAAGGTGTTAAGTTTAATAAAAGCTCTTCTCTCTTCTAAGGGTTTCCATTCTAATTTCCTCATGTTCTTCCTAGTATTCCCCTTTTCTCTGATGTGGTTCCCTGTTACGAACCGTGCTGCTCTCTCTGAATCTTTTCAAGGTTATCAATGTCCTTTAGATGGTAAGGATCCCAAACTGAGCAACCATATTCCAGTACTGGTCTAACCAGTGTTTTGTAGCAGTCGTCTTTAACCTTTTGGGGGCAGTCATTGATATTCCTGTGTAAGAAAGCTAAGATGTTATTTGCTTTCTTACATACTAAATTGTAATGTTCTTTCCATTTGAGACGACTATCTATAATCACGCCTAAATATTTTGCAGCATTAGTTTCTTTAAGAATAGTATTATGGATAGAATAATCTGATCTACAGATAAACGAGACCCATTAAAGTTTGTAGGCATGAAACAATTATACAAAGACTTAGGTGAAAGATCGAAATCGCCTTGGCATCGTTAAACCAAAATTAGATGGGGAGGCTGTTTCTAAACTTCAAAACACACAACAAAAACTCCCAACAGATAACCAAATACAAAACATGGAACTTCAAGATTTAAGTCAACAGCAGACGAAATAATAGAAGCAGAAACCAGTTTTTCAGAAGAAACAGCATTAAAAACTATACACGACCCACCGCCACCCATGCGAGAAATAGTGGCCCTTGATCATGCTTTGAGAAGCATCAGAGGCGAATTAACAAACAATTTAGCAAAACTGGGTGAACTAGATGAGCATATAAAAAGAGAAAAAGAAAAACTCGTTGAGGCTGATGACGCCAACTTAGGGCATGATATTAAAGAAAGAATAACCCCAAAACTAAAAGATCTTGAACAAGAAAGATCAGCAAGACTAGAAGTGTTGTCTACTAACCGAGAACAATTACGAACTCAAGTGAGCAGAATAAGAGAAACTATCCAAAGAATTTTAAATGAAGACACGACACTAGCAGAACGAATACGAACACTGTTTAGAGAGCAAGGAGTCACATTAGCAAGCGTTATAACGGCCTTAGGTTTTGCAATAAGTACACTGGTGATGGCTATTACAGGCGGCGGTGGTCAAGGGCTAGTGCCTCCACCGCCATCGCCTCCATCGCCACCTGATAAATCATGGGTAAAAAAACAACTTGATCATCTTGCGGGTTTATTAAAAAAATTAGCCAGTAAAGCTATGGACTCTTTACCTGGTATATTAGGGAGTGTCGTTAGCTGGCTTTTGTCTACTGCAAGCAAAAGTAGTTGGCTTTATGGCCGAGCACTTATGGACATTAGTTCTCTTAATAGTTGGGTTAATTTTTAGTAAAATAAAGGAGTAATCCTAGGCCAGTTAATCCAAAAACAAGTGCTGTCTTTTCATATTCATGGTCATTATTTTTTTATACTTCAACGGTCTTTAGGCTTTGGACCACGGGGATTGGATGACTTATTCTTGGGGGGTCATCTTGTTTGTTTACTGCTTGCAATATTACTGGCTCAGAATTTATTTCGTTTTTTCCGACTTTCTGTTCATTGCCTGCCACAAGGATTTCATTATTGTAGTTTATTATTGTGCCTATCTGGAGTCTGAGGTCAGAAGGCAGCATGTATAAACCAGTGCCAACAGCAAAGTCTACTTTCGATCTTGCAAATTGTAAAACATTTTGGTACCTTTTTATACTTGAAGGTAAATCAACTGTAGAATTAATGGCGTCCTCTAAATTTGCTAAGTATTGTTTTTGTGCATCAAAACCAGTAGAAGGATCAGTTATGCTCGATCTCGTTTGTGCTTGCGAACCTAGCAAACACCAAACGTAAGTACGAACAGAGTCGTTTATTCGTTCTATTCCTGCTTTAGTTAGGCCCTTAGAAGTGTCTAAGATAAATGTTGTCCATGCTGTTTTATGCTCTTGCTCTATGGACCCTAGGTGAACAGCTGTGCCTGAAGAGAAAGATGTGTAAGGAGGATTCCAGTCATAGTTATACTTTCTGTGCACGCCCCAAAAATAAGGGGTGCCTAAGCCATGATTAAGATCCAACTTTTGTCTAAAGTCTGTCTTGACCTTAATATTGAATTCGTTACAGATCCTTTCAAAAGCCTTCATGTCTATTCTGTTGCTGAATGGATTAAACGATTTGTCATTTGGCAATGGCGCTTGCAGTTCAGTCAAAATACGCCTGAAGGTGTAATAGAAATGAAATCTATACACTGACCTCACCAAAGGATCAGGATGATTTAAATGATCAGCATACGACACTCCACACCCAGTTGATGCACAAAACACAGCAAAGTTTAACTGGTTCTGATAAAACTGCATCGGATGACTAAACCACACTTTTGGATGTGGTCGTTTTTAATAGGAGGGTTAAGATAGCTCTTCAATGGAGTACTAAACCTTTACTTGAAAGGCGTCAGACTGAGTCACAGAAATGTCAAGAGTATCAGTTGTTATATTTTTAAGATTGTAGTGCGGCCCAACAGAATATTTGCATTAGTATATTTGAATGCACTCATTTTTAATTTGTTTTAAAAAATGTTTGTAACAATAACAACTCAAGACCGTCCTTCGTTTTTAGAGTATGCTATTGATAACGAATGCGGAACCCGAAGGGTTGCTCTCCATGAAATTTTTTACAAAGTCGTATGGTTTAATATTACTAAATCCAAGAATAATAATACGATTCTAAAAGTTGACAAATCAGGGGCCAAAGTTAGCCAGTTAACAATACCTGATGGTTATTACGGGTTTTGCTCACTAAAAGAAGCAATGAGTAACTTCAACATTACTCTCAAACTTAACAATGCAAATCTAAAAACAATGTTAACATTCAAGCCTGAAGAAGAAGTAGGTTACTATTTTGATAAAGAGCTAGCTAAAATGTTAGGCTTTGCAACTGACAATCATAGATTTAAGTTACACCAAACAAAACTACTTATGAGGGGGAAAGTCCGCTCGATCTTGCATTACATTCATTACTCTATATTCATTTAGACGAGCTAAGCACTGATAGCAACTAACTTATATGATGGAAGGCCCTCAACTGTTTTAAGAGCTCTTCCATCTGGGAAAGGTGCATATTGCGATTTATGAAATTATACAATTCCCTAATTTACAGTTTAAAAGATTAGCTTGTGGAAAGGTCGGATCATTTAATATAAAAATCACAGACAAAACGGGGAAAGTTGTGAAATGTGATAACCTACACATTGTTTTGGAAATAAAATAATAAACTGTCCTAAAAAATAATGTCGCGTGGGCCAGAAGAATCAGGAGTTACATTAGCGCCTGTGAGGTGTATAACTTTAGAATTAAAAGACCTTGCAGACGTTGCGGACTTGAACAGAATGGTGAGATAGGCGCTTTGTATGGTTTTGGAGTACACAAAAAATGGTGATTATAAGCGCAAGGGGGTTGGCGACAAAAAAAGGTTTTCCCCAAAACTAGAAAACTATGAAATTAAACAAATAATGCGGCCAGTAAAATTAAAATATTCGAAAACCTGACGCAAATGGCACTTTGCCCCTTTTTGAATGGGATAAAAAATTTAAATTTCATAAGCCTTTCATTTTTTACCGTAAAAAAATTTTCAAAAAAGCTTTCAACTTGGCCCTTTCATTAAGTTTATGCCGAGGACAATAGGGGAAAAAGAGACTGAAATAAAGCCGTTTATGGAATAAACAGTCATACCCCACAGAAAGATCATTTTAAAGAGCTTCTACAAAATTACAGTTCTTCCGCAAATAAAAATTTAGGGACCGTTACAATGATATTTGAAATTTCTGTTTTAAAAGAGAGGGGGGAAGGGGGGCTGTGGGCTTTAGGAGTTTTTTAAAAAGGGAATTTAAATTGCGGGAAAAAATTAGACGTTGAAAAATTAAAGTTCCATCTTTATTTTCACAGGGGTGAGGATATTAGGTCATAACCCATGACAAAATCATATTAGTTAATAGAAACAATCTTCAGAACTAAATTTGGGATTTTTTACACATTTAGATCTTTAGGATTTTTTATCTAAACAAGTTTTGAAAGGGTATGATAAACTAAAACTGGTTAATTAAATTCGTTATAAAACTTGGTGCATTTAAAATTTTATACAAAAACTCCTCATTGTTCTGATTTGGGGACGGGACGGTTTGGAAAACAATATTCCCCTCGACCTATTACAAACAGTTTACGCTAAATTTTGATCTTTTGTGATTTTCTGTCCAAACTTAAATGGAACAAAGCATATCAGATAAAAGGTTTTAGGGACAGAGTGACATTTTTTTAGTTGTCTAGCAATAACTGAGGATGTTTAGAACATTTTTATAGACTGTTTAAAGGAACGCGACATATTTATTAAAGGACTGTTGGCAAAAAGAGACAATTTAAAAAAAGAAATACTTTGTCAAAAGGCTTTCGTGGAAGACATGCGGGGATAAGTGTGTGGTTTTTTAGTCAAAAAATAATCAGTTTTAAAAGACTTTGAAACAGTTAAAGACTGTAGTTTTTTTCACATAAAGACAGAGACGCTTTTGATGAATGTATCGTGAAAATGATTTATTGAAAATGATCAGGAAAAAAAAGGGTTTTAAGCAAAAACAAAAATCTAAAAAGTTTAGTAAATTGTATTAAAAACGGATAACCTACCGTAGGCATTTTGTGGGGTTTACTGTTAGAGAACGTATAAATCCAATCCGGGGAAACCCCCGAACGGTTGAGGGGGGTTGAGCTAGGATTGGCTTTTAACTTTCTTAGGGGTCTTCTTTCTCATTGAAACCCTTACTTCAACAAACTTCTCCCGGAAAGAAACGTTTAAAATGTGTTGGATAAAAGTTAAGCTGAAAAAAAAAACCCCCTTTTTGGGTTTGGGATTCGCTACAGGAACCCATCCAAAGAGTAAAGGGTCCAATTTATTAGATAGGGATGCAGTTCGCTAGAACCCAAGGGAAATCATTTTATTGGGATTTAAAAAAGCCCCAAAAGTGCAAACAATGGATGCAAGCATTCAATTATTTAATCTACTAACTCATCGAACTCCAGCGAAGTCACCCCAAACTCGAAGACCTTATTGACCTGTTTTTGTTTTAAAAAACCTAAAAAGCAGACGCCTGCTCCCCTTTTTTAAAATGTTGACCATTAACCAATTTGTGTCATGGCAAAAAAAATAAAAAAACCCCCAAAAAGGGGAAAAAGACAAAAACCTCCCTTGCTTTTCAAAAATTTAACAACCAAAACTTTCTGCATGACTTTCTTTCATCAAATCTCTCTTTATTTTCGACATAATGTCCTGACTTGCTGTTGAATTTTGGGCAAAACTTTCAGAATTTTGTGATAAGCACGCCCCTCTAAAAAAAAGAAATTTGAGTATGGCATATCCTAAACCGGGTGGTACACAAAGGTACAGGGGGCAGGGTTTCCCCAGAGATCTGCTTCCCATACCGCCCGTTCCGCAACTGCCGCACATCCCAAACCGCAAACACCGAAAACCCACATCCTTTTTTTGGGGCCGTTGTTTGGAAGGGAATCTCTAATGCAGAGAGGAAATTTTAACGACATCCGGGGAAACGTTCGCGACCCCCCTTCTCCCCGTGTTTTCAGCCTAGCTGTTTACATTGCATTTTTAAGAAGTTTTTTTACGAAGGTTTTTTTCCCAAATTTTCGGGCAAGATGGGTCTTTCCCAAAATATCGACAACGATTTTTTCGATGAATTTTCGAAGATTTTTGCAACCAGATGCCTGGCTTTGGGGTGATCAGCAGGTGATGTGGTGTGGGAACTGGAGTTTGTTCAGTTCACACCATGATTGTCTGAGTACAAACGGAAATTTCAGGGAAGATTCGCCCACCCGTGTTACTGTGTCGCTGTCATTACCAATATTAAGTCATCATCCTATCCTTTTATGCAGAACTGAACATTGACCCATGTTTACTTTATTTCTGTGGTTATACGTGACTTTGTGAAGAACTTTTGCAAAAAACTGACAAGGGGAAATGTGCAAATATTTTTTGTGCTTGGATTTTACCTGTATATTTCGTCTTCAAGACTAATAAAGGTCAGTTAAACTTTTTTTTTTGCCTTTTTTCTATGGTCTGGTGTGACGTCTGTCTGCATTTTTTTCTAACAAACACAAACCCCCATTGATTTTTCCAACCTTTATTGAACACCCTGACATTTTTTTTAACATTATTTTAAATAATTTTTTAATTTTTCTGTAATTAATTACCATATGACATTTAAAAATTGGGGGGGGGGGGGGGGGGACATTTTCCGCTTCAAAAAAAAAAAAATCACTTCCTAAAACTTCAAATTTTAAAACAGTCAACAACAAACAAGAAGATATAAAAATAATGACCATACTCATTTTTGTTTTTTTAGCCAAACCCTTTTTGGGCTAAGGGCTGAGAACACACTGTTTCTTATGGGGGGACAAAATGCTATGAAGAGGAATCTGAAAATGAGAAAGCAATAAATTCACAGAAGCGAGAGAAAAAAACAAAATATTATGACCTAATTTTTTATATTTTATAAATGACTTACCAGCGGGTTTAAAAAACCATGCAAGATTTTTGCTGATATACTAAATTGTACAGTTCACCATCCAAAAACCTTACAATGCAAAATGACATTTATACTCATAAATGGTTAATCATGGGGAAATTTTTACTTCAATGCATTTCCAAATGCAAAGTATTACATATGGCAAAAGAAACCCCAAAATTTAAACTAAGTTGAAGTTGGGGGAAAAAAGTTCAAATAACGTGGTGAAGAGGAAAAAACTTTGGGTAAACATTTGATGAAGACTTACTCTTTGACGACACTTGCACAGACCCTCAGAAAAACCGTGCGTGATTGGTATTATAAAAAGGAAATTTTTCTATTGGGCAGAGTACCTTTCTTAGACTATACAAGGCAAAGGTGAGATCGTTCTTTAATATGGGAATGGATATGGTTCCAAAACAAAAAGGGGTCAATAAAAAGAAAAGGGGAGAGAAGAGCAACTAATTAATACGGGCATTGCTGATTTCCATTGAAGCAGTTAAGGGACCCAAGGTTACCATCCCCCAAACTAGAAGGTAAAGAGGGTCTAATCCAAAAATTATAAAATTTTCAAAAATTAGTTATATTTATAAACATGTTTTTTTTTAAATGATAACTAACATAACCCGTAACAGTTGTGACAAAAATACAAAACAGAAGTTAAAACAAAATAAGGGAAAAATTTCTTCAGCCAGAGGGGCACCAATTTTGGGAAAAGGGGGCGTCCCGAGTTGTGTACCCAAAAATGTGACCAGACCCCAAAAAAAAAATCCAAGAGTACATGCTTTTTACACTTTTTGCATAGTTTGAGGTCTAAATAATCAAGTTTTATTAAATATTTAACAGCATGGATGTTTGTCTTTGATTGTACTCATGTTAAAATCACTCACACACTTGTGTGTCCAATGTAACACGGTAACTAAACACTTCACAAATTGAAACAAAACAAAGAATGTGAGAGCACTACAGACCTTTATTCATCATGAAAACAGTAATGAGCACCCAAGTAAATGCAACACAACTGTTTCAACACATAATTTTGACGAATGATTTATATGCTGAATTGTGTCAAAAACGATACCAAAAAATGTGGGGGTTTTTCTCCATGCGTTTACTCTAAAACCAATTTTCAGCCAACTTTCCTTATTTTGGGCAGCAGTGACCTTGGACTTTGTTAAAACTTGCAGACAGAAACTGATTTCTCCACTTTTGAAATATTTCTGCCCTATTACATTTTTTTTTAAAGTCCAATGTAACACAGGAACCAAAATACTATCAGAACCTACAACAGCTTTTTTATTTGGGAAACGGGACAAATCTCTGATTTTACTGTTGCTAAATGATAAGACATTCATGATACAAAAATAAAAAAGCTAAACAGTTGATATTTTGTAAATATTTAAGCGCTTTCAACTGTTCATGTCCAATGTAACCAGGAAACCACGGTTTTTATGGTCCAATGTAACGCAGAAACAAAAAAAAATCTATCGGAATTTACAACAGCTTTTATGTTTGGGAATTGGACAGATCTCTGACTTTACAGTTGCTAAATGATAAGACATTCATGATACAAAAATACAAAAGCTAAACAGTTGATATTTTGTAAATATTTAAGCGCTTTCAACTGTTCATGTCCAATGTAACCAGGAAACCACGGTTTTTTATGGTCCAATGTAACGCAGAAACAAAAAAAATCTATCAGAATAAACAGCTTTTATGTTTGGGAAATGGGACAGATCTCTGACTTTACTGTTGCTAAATGATAAGACATTCATGATACAAAAATAGAAATGCTAAACAGTTGATATTTTGTAAATATTTAAGCGCTTTCAACTGTTGTCCAATGTAACAAGGAAACCGAAATCATCAGACCGCAATCACCCTAAACAAGCAAAAAAGACTCACAAAACTAACTAATATTAAGCTTAATCTTAAATGAGGTGGTTTAAATAATTCAATGCATATGAACAACAGATGTTATGTAGAAGAAAAAACAAAGGTGCAAGTGCACCTCTGCAACAACGTGGTCCAGAGTAACTGTTTGGGATTTTCGGTAACCACAACTTCGAACCGGCCGCCTGTTTGAAATTTACAATGGACACATGGCCGAAATACGCGTATAGATGCTTCCGCCACATTTGTGTGCATAAAAGAACAAAATTTTTCCAAACTTTTTGTTTTTTTTTTTCCACACACGTTTGATTTGTTTGGTCCAAAGAAACAAGAATTCCCGGAAACGATGTTCGATCATTTATTAAAATCCGATTTTGAGCCCAGTCGTTTAAATTTTTAAAATTTATACTTCACAACAGGGGATTTTTCCCTCCAATCTGTACCAAAAAATAGTGCCTTTTCCCCCGGTTTAGTAATGGTAAAAACGCGCGAGTTAAACCCCGGGTAACAAAAGTTAGTTGGCGTGTTTTTTTTTTGTAATATCAATAGAAGCCAAGCGACTGAATTTTATGCAAACACAGTTCAATTTAAAAAAGCATTGAGAAAAACCACTTTTTTAATCATTTGCAGTTTCTTTTGTACATATTTAAGGACATTTGTGACAGGAAAAAACGTGCACATCCAGGTCCCTTTTTCTTATCAAAATCAAAAAGGTTTTTTTGCATCAAAACTTTCCAAGCAGCCTAGGTCTGTAAATGTTTGTCTGATATTAAATGTGTAATTGATTGGTGTAACTCAAATTTGTTACAAACTTTTGGTTTTTAAAAAAATTTTTAATTAAGAAAGGGGGGGTAAGGGGGGCAATCTGGAGATGCATAACTAATAAACATCAAACGTAGGTTATTAACTTTTTAAAAAATTTTCGAAAGACGAAATAAAAACAGAAACAGTTCGATTTGAGGGGTCAAAAATAAAAACTGGCCGCTGTCGCCCTGACCATGACAAGATTAAGAAGGGGGCAATAAACCCGTGGGTATGATAAAACAAAATCGCCCAAATCTAAACGAATCTAAATCTGAAAAAAATGCACAAACAAAAACCCCAAAATTGGTAGGAGAGCAAACGAGCTTACAAAAAATCTTCTTAAAAATACTGAATTAAAGCATCTCTGCCAAAAGAAAACCCCCATTTTTGCCAAAAAAGCAATAAAATTGTCCGCGATTTTTCCAATCAAACGATCTCAAAAAACTAAAACAATTTGCCAAGACAAAGACTCACGTCTGAACTTTTTATTCCCCCAAAAACAGTCTTTGGGATTTTGTATACTAACGCCCTAAAACGTAGGTACCTGGGGGGGTGGATGCCTAGATGGAAAAAATCCTCAAACATCGCGCTGAAAAATACAAAAAAGTCTTTAATTTTATGCATCTATAGACAAAAAAAAAATTTTCCCGAAGTTTCAAAAAAGCAAAAGTCATTCCTATCCACAAGGCAGGTGACAACTCAGACCCTGCAAACTACTGACCAATCTCAATCATTTCCTCTATTTCCAAACCTTTGGAAAAACACGAACAAACACACATTACACCACCTTAATACACTTGCTTCATCCAAGACAGTCCGGGTTTCAACACAACCATTCATGCCACACAGCCCTAATCAACTTAGTTGATGACTGGCTGAAAAGCATTAACAACAACAGATATTGTGGTGTCCTATTCATCGATTTGATGTGATAGACCATAACCATCTTCTTATAAAATTGAAATTGTATGGCTTATCCACAAAAACTCAAATTACGCTTTTTCAATCATACCTCGCAAATAGGCAACAGTGTGTGAAAGCAATACAACTATCTCTTCATTTCAAACACTTTCCTATGGCGTCCCACAAGGCTCAAATCCTGGGTCCCTTCCTGTTCACAATTTACATCAATGATCTACCTCTCCATATCGCATCCTCAGCCCTGATGTGGCCCTTTGCGGTCGGCTGGGCTATAAGCAACATTATCTTATATCGCATCCACCTATGAACTCTTTGCTGATGATACAAATACACATAATCATTCTGATGCTACTGTTCTTGCACAAACTTTACAAGATAGTGCGAATGACCTCGTAAAATGGACTGAACTAAATCACATGTCGCTTCCCCCTCAAAAAACTAAATCCATGCTTATCCAGGCAAAAAAAACAAAATCTCGCTATTAAGTTTCCTCCTGTATATAATTGTTAAAGATGAACCTGTTGAACAGGTTACACACCTCAAAGTGCTAGGGATTTAACAATTGATAACAACATTAGTTGGCAAGCTCACATAACCTCACTGTGCAAAAAAGTTTCACAGAAAGTTTATCAACTCACCAAAATCAAACGCTTCCTCGACCTGCATTCACGCAAGCTCTTTTTCCAGTCTCATATTCAATCACACATTAGACTATAGTCTACTCTATGGGACTCTGCTAGCGCTAAACACCCACAAACCATTTCTAAGCCTACACAAGCGAGCACTCAAAATTAGTCCTCCTAAAAACCAGTAGTCTTCTGGACTCGGACTATAAAAAGATTCAGGTTCTCCCTTACGTCTGAGATCAGAGTACAACAAAGGGATCATAATGCACGAGATTGTGTCTGGGAAGGCACCCACCACATTAGTTCACAGATTCTCGATTAATTCCACAAGGACTCTACCCAAACTTCATGTTCCCGTTCCTAGAATTGACTTATAAATTCAAATCCAGTTTTTTCAGGTTCCTGTCAATGGAACTCGCTCCTGAATCAACCAGACAACACCAATTATTGCTGCATATATCAACCTTCAAACACCATTGTTTCAACCATCTTATGTGCCAGTATTTGCATACTCCGTCGTAAATCCCCACCAACCAGCACCACCCTCTTTGCCTTCTTCTTCTTCTTCTTCTTCCTAAAAACTGGTTCACTCAAAAACGAGTAGGTCACCAGCGTGCATGTTAAAAAGTAAAATAAAATAGCATAAAACAGTGCGACTCAGACTGTTGGCCCCTGGAGCAAATTTGGCAACAAGGGGTCGCACTCGATATTCAAGAAGTTAAAAGCAATGGCCAAACTCAGGCCCAGGCAATAGTAAAACATCTGGGGAAGTAAAAATAGAAACTCATCAATATGCAGATCTCAAGACTGTTGAATCAATTTGTTTTTTAAAGGAGATTGCATTTGTGGCAATCTTGATGGCACCCGGCAGTGAGTTCCACAGCCGTACAGAACTGGGATTTATAAAAAGAATGTAAGTGGCTGTCAATATTTGATGCAGGTATGGTATAACATTGACTGCCACTCCTGGTGCTACTTTTATTCAATACTAGTTGTTCCATTGGAATATCAATTACTTTAGCTCTGCCTTTGAAGAAGATGTTAAGTTTAATAAAAGCTCTTCTCTCTTCTAAGGGTTTCCATTCTAATTTCCTCATGTTCTTCCTAGTATTCCCCTTTTCTCTGATGTGGTTCCCTGTTACGAACCGTGCTGCTCTCTTCTGAATCTTTTCGAGGTTATCAATATCCTTTAGATGGTAAGGATCCCAAACTGAGCAACCATATTCCAGTACTGGTCTAACCAGTGTTTTGTAACAGTCATCTTTAGTTTAACCTTTTGGGGGCAGTCATTGATATTCCTGTATAAGAAAGCTAAGATGTTATTTGCTTTCTTACAATAAGTTACATGTGTATACTAAATTGTAATGTTCTTTCCATTTGAGACGACTATAATCACGCCTAAATATTTAGCAGCATTAGTTTCTTTAAGAATAGTATTATGGATAGAATAATCTGATCTAATTGGTGAGCGTTTGTTACATATAAATACGCAACACTTGGCACTTTTGGGGATGAAATTCCATTTTCCAAGTTCTTTCCCACTCTTGTAAAACGTTTAGATCTTCTTGTAGAATGCGTGTATCATTCTTGCTTCTAATTGTTCTATTATTAAACTGTCATCTGCAAAAAGCCGTATAAGTAGTTCCAGGAGAGAGATTTCTACTTATATCATTTATATAAATTAAGAAAAACAAGGGCCCCAGAACAGTTCCCTGTGGTACACCTGACAAGACTGGTTTACAATGGGATGACGACCCTTCCACAACAACTTTCTGCGTTCTCCCAACGAGGAATGATCTAGCCCATTTTAGCAAAGAACCGCCAATGCCAATGTGTTCTAATTTAAGCAGCAGGCCCTCATGGTCAACCTTATCAAAGGCTTTAGAAAAGTCTAATAAAATTGCATCTATTGCTGTCTGTTGTTAAGACAGTTATTAAAATCATTGAGAGTTGTTATAAGTTGAGTCTCTCAACTCCTTCGCTGTCTAAAACCATGCTGGGCGTTATTTAAGAAGTCATATTTGTCAAGATGGTCCATTATGCTACTATATATTATGTGTTCAAGTAGTTTTGCTGATATGGATGTAAGAGATACAGGTCTATAGTTCTCTGCTTTTGTTTTGTCACCCTTTTTGAATAAGGGAACAATGCTCGCATCTCGCCACTCATCAGGTATTACTCCCTGGTCCCAGTGAAGCTTGGTAAAGTAGTTGGTATACCTCACTCAATTCATTGGCACATAATTTTAAGAGCTTGCCAGGAACGCCATCGGGACCAGTAGCTTTGTTTTCATTGATGTTGGTCAGTAACTTAAATACTCCTGCTTGTTTACTTTGATGTTATGCATTTCAGGGAGTTTATCATCATCTTTTAGTCTAACGTTAATTAAAGGTTTGGGATTTGAGAAAACTGAACAAAACTGCTTGTTTAGTAAGTTTGCTTTCCCTTCAGGGTCCTGTATTAGGTTATTCTGGTTGTTTCTCAGGTCTGGAATCCCAATGTTGTCCTGTCTCTTACTCCTTATGTAAGACCATAATTTCTTGTTTTGATGATCACCTCTGAAATCATCGAATTAACATAATTGGAGTGAGCAAGCCTACATTCTGAGTTCTCTCTGACACCTTCTTTTAATATGTTTACACCTAACCAGTAATCTTTCTGAATTAGGATGTAGTTTCAATTTCTTACAGAAACGATGTTTCCTTCTCAACAAACGTTTAGTTTTTGTAGTAATCCATGGCTGGTGGTTCTTGCTTGAAGTTATTTTAGTAGGTATGTTGTCATCCATAATAAATTCCAAGTTAGTTTTTATACACTTCCAAAGGTCACTCACTAACATTAATCTTTAACACTATGGGACCTAAAAAAAAAGACGACTGAAATCATGAGTATCCCTGCGCAATTTTGGTAAATCTGCTTGGTTCCAGTGTCTGATGGTACGTTTAGGGGGGGGGGGGGGGGTCTTCGAAAGGGTTGAAAGTTGCTCTCTAAGAGAATTATGTCATGATCACCCAGGCCTGCAATTAATTCCGCGCCTGGACAATTGGTAAAAAATAAATCCAGGAATGCCTTACCATGAGTTGGTGCTTCAACTGACTGCACCAATCCAAGGTCTTTGGTGGCATCAAAAAACTGAGTATTAATATTTTTACTGTATTGATTACCAAGTATGGCATCTTCACCCCAATCAGTATCTGGTAAATTAAAGTCTCCACCAATCCATAATATTGCCTTCCTATTGGCCAAAACAATTGTTAGAAATGTCTCTGCAGATAGACGAACATACATTTTCATCTGAGTCTGGAGGTCTGTAAACTGACCCAACAATGACAGGTCTCTTATTCTTAAAATTAATCAGGGCTACAAAATAAACTTTCACTATTTTTGCCTTGATATAAAAACTCACTGGCTAAGTTTTTCCTAATGGCAATCAAGACTCCCCACCTCTTTTTCCAAGTCTGTCCTTTCTATAAATAATATCAAAATCCTCCATTAGATTAATTAGAAGTTCACTGCTGGATGTTCCAGTTTCTAGCCAAGTTTCTGTTCCAATTACAACATCAATGTTTTTTTTGTGACTAAATTACTGAGTTTTCCTTTTTCTTAATAAGAGATTGAAAATTTACGACTATGCATTTAAGTTTACTTTTCTCTTAATGATTTGGGGTTCAGTTGCACTTTATGATTTGGGATTTTATCAGTTTTAGAATCAGGGGTGGATGCAAACTTAGGACAAAATTTCAAGTTTTCTTTTGGGGATCGGTCTGGTGAGATAGGGTCAAAACGGTTTGCTTTCTGAGTGCAGTCTTCAATAGAATCTTCAAAAAGTCTCGAGCTAAAGTTTGGAAGCCCGCAGGAAAAACAAGCCAAGATATATTGACTTTGCATAATGCTTCATAAACTGCTGAATTCATTAACATACATTTAGTGTGATACCATGTATTGCAGACGTCACAGGCAACTGCTTTATGTTTCCATGTGACTCTCAAATTGCAAACTCCGCATGGATATTTTACTTTGGTGGACGGACCAGGGTTAAGTTCAATGTCTCCTGATAGCAAGATAAGGCTTAAAAGCCATGATTTAACTCCTCTATGTCTAACTCTTTTAATCAAACAATTCCTTATCACTGTACTATTTCTGATGTAATTGAAATCAGGGGTTCAAATCTGGGCCTAGTGATAGACGTGAGAACAGTACTCGGCACAGGTGCACACAGGAGACTAACATGGTTCAGATTGCACAAAGTTTTAAAACCTGCAAAAATGGAACTAAAGGGTCTACGTCTACATCTAAAATTTCAAATTAAACTGAGTGCTAGGGATATTGTTGTTCCTGTCACATATGAAAACAGCAAGGAAAATAGAAACTTTTAACGAAGCCGAGGAACAACACGCCGGTAGCCATCTTGAAAAGCCAAATAAAAAAGACTCACCTTACCTGAAAGGGTTTAAAACACAATTTCGTTAAAAAAAAATAAAATTTAGCATTAACTATCAACAGCCAACAGTGCTGATATTTAAAATTCACAGTTACTCGTATGAATAAAAGATGCAAGGCGCAAAAGATGTAAAATGAATTTTAAAACAGGAGCTCCAAAAGCCAGGCAGCCTCCTCGCTGGACATGCGCACTCTTTGTATGAACCTATCTATTTAGAAAGCGTTTTGTATTTGAAATGCACATGTTCTGTTTAGTATGAGTACGTGCGTGTGTGTGTGTGTTTGTGTGTGTGTGTGTGTGTGTGTGTGTGTTTCCTACTACCTGCTGCCCTCTTGTCATTATGTCGTTAAGCTTTTATTCTCATGTGACTCTCTCTCTCCCTCTCTCTCTCTCTCTCTCTCTCTCTCATGGTTCTGGAATGACTTGATATATTATCTACATGACATCCCCCCCCCCCCATACCCATGGTGACTGGGCTATCATTATGCATCCCCCCCCCCCCCCCCCCTCTCCATTTGTGCTTTATTTTCTTTTTTTCCCCAGGTGCTTCAAAATGGATTGCCTTACATCTTGGTGTTTTTGTACTCCCAGTTCTTATAGAACAGGGAGTACTTTAGAATTGGAACGAAGAAATGCTGTGTGTGTGTGTGTGTGTGTGTGTGTGTGTGTGTGTGTGTGTGTGTGTGTGTGTGTGTGTGTCCGTGGTCAAAAAGTGTTCCACTTGCTGGAGACAAAACTACTGGGCCGATCTTTCTGAACATTTATAGGTATGTTCATTATGGGCCACGGATGATGCCCGATGTTTTATTTTACCGCTATAGCCGTTACTAACAGCTGCAATGGCCTGTAACGGTTTTTCTTCTTTACGGAATATCTCAGAAAGTACTTGGCCGATCTTTGTAAAAATGAGCAGTTACGTTCATTAGGGGTCACGGATGATGCTGATGTTTTAGTTTTACCTCGTTATAGCCGTTACTAATGGCTGTAACGGCCTGTAACGATTTTTCTTCTTTATGGAATATCTCAGAAAGTACTAGGCTGATCTTTCTGAAAATTTGTAGGTATGTTCATTATGGGTTACGAATAATGCCCAATGTTTTACTTTACCGTTATAACCGTTACTAAGAGCTGTAACGGCCTGTAACGGTTTTTCTTCTTTATGGAATATCTCAGAAAGTACTTGGCAGACCTTTATGAAAATTAGCAGATATGTTCATTATGGGTCACAGATGATGCCTGATGTTTTAGTTTGTGATGGAGACAACAATAGCACCCAGGACTCCTAGATCCTGATCATTAGCACCCTTCATCTTGAGTGTCACAGGGATCAGGTCACTGTCCTCAATGCCTAGTATGCGGGCAACTGACAAGGGGATGACAGTACTCTGGCAACCCGTATCTGCAACCATGGATATGTTGGCAGACTTGAGTCTATGAGGGGTTTGTAAGGGGCTCCCGAACGCAGCATGTTCTTCTGGCAGCACGGACATTTGCACCGGCAGCATGGGGTGGGGTTTGGATGGACGGGCTATCCACTGGCCATTGAAGACGTGATGATCTAGACAGATGGGGTTTCGTGATCTCGATGTGTTCAATGTCGTTGTTGAAGAGCCGCAATTGCTGGAGGCCATGCATAGCTGGTCAAACATGAAGGCGTTGTCATTGAAGTCAGGCCCTTGTGATGGCCTCGAGTCCTTTAGGTAGTGATTTGAAGTCCTGCTTTTCTGCCCACCACCACGAGGACACACTCTGGAGGTTCTGTCTCTATGACCCCAGGTGCCACAGCTGGAGCATTTGCTGCAGGATTTAGCGAAGTGACCCTTACAGCACATTTGCCGCATATGAATGTCCAGGCCTCACAGAGTTTTGATCTCGTGTGGCGATCATTTTTTGGCCCGGGACCGCCACATGCCCAACAGGGTCGGTGGAGTGATGGTCTTGATGAGGTCATCGCTATAGTCAAAGACATGGTCGCAGTCCCGTTCTCGACATGGTGCGGTGTACTGGCACAGGGATGCTTGACCTCTGAGTCGGGCAAGGAATGTCTGGATTCCTGTGCCTGGCGACTGGGTCATTTTACTGAGACGTATGCGATGGACTAGAGTGCTCTCATCCTTCACAGCAAGCCGTTTGATTGCGGCCAAGAGGTCAGCTTCTGCCATATCTGCGACGTTGCCACGAATATCACGCATGAGGTCAGTGCGCAAATCCGAGTCACAGCAGTAGAACAGCGCTGTGGCAATCATGGCATCACTGATAGCCATGCCAACTTTGTACATACTCCATTGTCGGGTGAAGCAGACCACTGATCAGGATCACAGCCGGCAGCTATTGAGGGCAGTTCTAGCTTCAGCTTAGGTTGGGATTTGGTCGGGTTGGGTCTGGGGCGGTGTGCACTGTGGCGTTGTGCATCTGCAGTGCCGTGTTAAGTGCCGCCGCAAAGGCCTCTCAAGGTCTTGAGATTCCCAGTCACACCCTTCAACTGGACATTGTAAACGTGGCATGTTGGTGATGCAGAGCTAGAGTGAGATCGCAGGTGATGCAGAGCTAGAATGAGATCAAGTCGAGACAGTGGCCGTCATAAAAGATGATTGTAGTCACCTTCCTCGGAGTCATAGGATGATGGCTACTGTATCTGAAATATGGACACACTACCACAGGGTTACTATCTAGGAAGTGAGCGCAAAAGTGATGCTGACCCGTTCCAAAGGCGCCGTCAGCCACAGTGTGATTTTCAGACTGAGAGACTGCATGAGGAAAATCACCTATCCAGGACAAGCAGTCTGCACATGGTGTAATGACGCGATCAAGTATGGCTCACGGGGCAAGTCAGCATTGATCAACCACGTTCATGCAAGACTGACTGAATTATCCACAAAAAGAAAGGCTGCCTCTGACAGTTGCACAAGACCAGCGAAGAAGTCAAGAGTGTAAAATAGTTTAGTTTACGGTCGGTGACTTTCACCTTACTTTTTTTTCTTTTTTTTTTTTTTTTTTTGCTTTAGGCTGCAGTACAGATTTGCTCATCAGCTCTTTTGACATTCTTCAACTCGATCCAAACTGTTCTTTGAAAGGTTAAAATTCATGTTCATCATTCATCTGAATCATGGTCTCCCATTCTGTTCATTGACTGTTGGTGATAGTACTTCAGACTTATGGTATTTTGAAGGACAACTATAAGAAATTATTTGATTGGTGTTGAGGTAAACTTTTTTAATAAGTATTTTGAAGGATGGCTATTACTATCAGAAACTAAACTGCTCGCTGAAATGTGGTGATGTGAAGGACAGCAATGAGAAACTGACTTGCAACTGCTGGAAAATTGTGTGACTATTAGCAACGGAAAATCACCAATCCTGTGTCAATGGTCTTTCCTGACAGACATCAATGGCGAAGGTGAGAAAGTCTTTTTTTTTGTAGGATCAAGGTTATTAATACTTTTGAATACTTTGGTGTCTCAGATGCTGATTTTTGCGGGTTAAATTCTAAAAAATCTTCAGCTTCAGGGGCTTCACCCCCTGACCCCCACCAGGGGCCTTGCCCCTGGACCCCACCGGGGCCTTCAGCGGCCCCCGGACCCCTGCCACTTTTTCCCCCCTCCTTTTTCACATTATGAGAATCCCATCTCTGTCTCTTTCCTTCTTATCTGGCACTGGCTTACTTCATTAGTTTCAAAGTGAGGTGACTGAAGATGGAAATTTAAACAAATCATAAAAAATAATTATAGTAAAACTGACACACAGCAGGGACAAACAAACTACAAGACAAAATGCGATGCATTTCGACCTTTTAGGTCTTTTTTAGGCAAGAATTCAGGACAGTGAAAATGAAGAAGGAATAATCACTTCTCTTCTCAAATTTGATGCAAGATGGGTGTTGAACGAGAAGTTGAGTGATTGCTTGTTCTTCGTTTTCATTGTCCTGAATGTTGTTTATTTTGCCTAAAGAAGACCAAAGAGATCAAAATGTGTCATGTTTTGTCTTGTAATTTGTTTGTCCTTGTTGTCGGTCAGATTTACTATTATTACTTTTTAAAACTTTCTTTAATTAGTTTTTAATTGTATTTCTGTTTAATCCCTGTATAGGGTAAAATATCCACACTGAGGGATCTCTTTACTTAAAAAGGAAAATGAGAAAACTTTGACACTTCATCTAAGTCTACTGCTTGCTGTCAAGCTGGTGAAGTCTTAGGCCAATTATTCAGACTTGATCAATGCTTTGTTGATTCAGGGTATAGTATTTCCCAATGACTGGCAGATCCTGGGTAGGAAATAAGTCGTCAGTCTCTCAAAGCCCAGACATTATTTTATTAATTATTTATCACAGGCCAAGGCACAAAAAGGATACAACTGGAGCTTGAAGATCCCCAATAATAAAAAAGGGAATAGAAAATCCTGAAACTAGGCTGGTCTCTGGGGGATAAAAGACCTGACAAAGTACAAACTGATGTCCATCCCTTGGTTTGCAAATCACAGTCCATAAGTAGACTCCAGACTATCCAGAGGAGCCTGATGAAGCAGACTCTGAGCTCTGCCAGGATCCAGATAGACTGCAGAAAATAATCTCAGTGTGTGAGGACTGCAGTGACAGGAGTTTGGCCATGGAGCAAGACACTGGATTCTGACAGATCTCTGCAGAAGATATTGACAAAGAAAGGTAATCTTCCATGTTAACTCTACGAGAATGAACAAATTTATGAAATGCAAGAGACCAGATCTGCTGAAAAGACTGGGAAGACATTTCTTCATTTCACTTAAGCTAAGAACGTTATGAAAACCTGGGTCAGAAAAGAAAGGCTCTGGGTTCATGGGCCATGTCTGGCCTGAAAATGAACTGCTTGGAATTCTGTGTGCATTTAAAACAAAGATGTCATGCGATGAAATGGAATCGAGCTCAGATTCAAGATTTTTGAAAAGGAAAACAAGATGTGGACCCTTGTACCCTGCGAGATCAGGTTAAATGTGTCAGGAAACTGCTTGACTTTGTCAGAATATGGAGTAAAGACATGAGGGCAAAGAGGCAGAGTATCAGTGTTAAATATGGAGTAAAGACATGAGGGCAAAGAGGCAGAGTATCAGTGTTGAATATGGAGTAAAGACATGAGGGCAAAGAGGCAGAGTATCATATGGAGTAAAGACATGAGGGCAAAGAGGCAGAGTATCGGTGTTAAATATGGAGTAAAGACATGAGGGCAAAGAGGCAGAGTGTCGGTGTTAAATATGGAGTAAAGACATGAGGGCAAAGACCCAGAGTGTCAGTGTTAAATATGGAGTAAAGACATGAGGGCAAAAAGGCAGAGTATCAGTGTTAAATATGGAGTAAAGACATGAGGGCAAAGAGGCAGAGTATCAGTGTTCAAAACTCCAACTTGAAGTAGTGATATTGCCAGTTAACAAACAGGAGTGAAACAATAATGTTCTGTATGCTTTGAACAACAAAGATCAAAAGTCTCTGTTCCTGGTGAGCAGACTTTCCATCGCCAACAGTGATGTTCACAGGAATCTCCCTGTCTCAGTAACCAACATATAAACATTGCCATCAGCATTACCAAGATCTTCAAAGTCATACATCTCTCCCAGGCACACAGGATAAACTTGGCCTTTCAGTGGGTGAGCACTCCTGCAAGTTGAATCGCAGAGCACACAAAGAAAGATCTGTGTAGCATGGAAAGGAACATGGGGAACCCTCGCCTCAACAGCAGCAAACCAGGCAGTTGTGAACGGCACTGCCTCTGCCTGATCTTCCAGCCAGCCTGGCCTGCCTTCAAGACATTCCAGAAAACCCATAATTGTAAATAAACCTGTCTAGCAGCCCTAGATATAGTGCAATCATTACCGAATGTGTTGTACTAAATTAAAAATGGATGCTGATTTTAGCTGTAGTCATTTATAACTTGATTGGCTCGATATTGAGTCCAAGACAAACTTCAACACCCCTGCCCAACCACAGTCAGTCTGTCCACTTGTACTGGCTACTGAAGTAAATCCAACACTGACACAGTTTCTACACTTAAATTTTAACTCTTTAAAAGGTAGACGTATTAGAGGGGATTTGATTGAAGTGTTCAAAATATTTCACCAGCAAACGGACATACAGTGGGACTACTTTTTTGAGGCTGTTAAAACAGATAGAACAAGAAATTCGGAAGGCAAAATTTTTGTTAAGCATTTCATACTAACATGGGGAGATTCAAGTTCAGTAACAGAGTTATTACTAACTGGAACAGTTTGACAACTGCACTTAAATTTGCTAAAATACTAATGTTTTTAAGAATTTGCTGGATGAAGACTTGAAATTTAAAGTACAGTTTAGAAGCTTTGATGAATAAGAAGGAAAATTTATATTGCATGCATTTTCAACCCTGTCATAAAAGTAAAATAACACGAGGGGACATTGAAAGGCTTAACGGCCTATGTATTGATTACGTCCCTACACTACTACTACTACTACTACTACTACTTGTTCATGACTTTCACCACTACTGCCACTTTCTTGAAGGGATAAAGAGAGTGTTACCTGGCATTTCTGACCACCATGTCCCTTACTGTGAACTCAGTCTCACAACCCAGAGGATAAAACAAATGCCAAGACTTATTCCCCTCTATAACAAGGCTGACTGGGTGAACATGAAGAAGGCATTGACAGACCTCCAAGCAGAACTAGTGAGTGATGCAGTCAACCTCACTACTGAACAGCTGTGGATCAGGTTTAGAGACACCCTTTCCAATGCAGTAAAATCCTTCGTTCCCCATAAAGTAGCGCGGCAAAGGGATAGCAAGCCATGGATCACCTCTGAGATACGTAAACTGGTGAATAGGCGCTATCGTATCTATAGGAAGATGAAAAAGCAGGGATCAGAGGAACTGAAGATGGAGTGTAGGCGCCTACGTAGGTTGATACAGCGCATGATTCGCCGGGCCTATTGGGACTATGTCAACAAGACTATCATCAGCGACCCAGAGACAGCTGAAGGTCCCTACTCTCTGAAACGCTTCTGGACATTCATCAAACACCAGCGCTCCTCCAAATCCGGTGTCTCCCCTCTGAAGGTGAATGGACGACTCGTGACAGAACCCAAGGCGCAAGCAGAAGTCCTTAACAGTCATTTTCCAGTCCGTCTTCAGTGAAGGAAATGAATACACAGTTGACGAGTTCCGCGCCAAGTGTCAGATGAGTGAAGTCCATTTGTCTGCGGTGCTTAGTGATCTCGCTATCTCAGAAGAGGGCATCCGAAAATCCTTGCCAATTTGAATCCCTACAAAGCCTGCGGTCCTGACCTAATCAGTCCACGAATCCTGAAGGAGCTGGCCTCGGAGATTGCACCAATCCTGACAACCATCTTCCTGTCATCGATCAATACAGGCATGGTACCATCTGATTGGAGACTTGCAAACGTTACTCCAGTCTTCAAGAAGGGAGAGCACTATGAACCATCAAACTACCGCCCAGTGTCTCTCACAAGCGTGCCATGTAAGATCTTGGAACATGTCATTGTCAGTGCTCTCATGAAACACCTCGAGTCCAACAAAATCCTCCGACCGGAACAGCATGGTTTTCGCAAATCAAGATCATGTGAAACTCAGCTGCTGGACTTGATGGAAGAACTAAGTGAGAACATGGAGCAGGGAAACCAGGCAGACATTGTGATCTTAGACTTCGCCAAGGCATTCGATCGAGTAAACCACAGTCTTCTGCTCCACAAGCTAAACCACTATGGAGTTCGAGGCAAAGTCCACCAGTGGTTCAGGGCCTTCCTCGGTGATCGGCGACAGGCAGTTGTGGTGAATGGAGAAACTTCAGGCGTTATCAGTGTCCGGTCAGGAGTACCACAAGGTTCAGTTGTTGGACCAGCTTTGTTTCTGGCATATATCAATGATTTACCGGAGCAACTCAACTCACTGACCCGCCTGTTTGCAGATGACACTGCTGCCTACCGCCTCTCTGCTACAGACCTTGACCAACAGCAGTTGCAACAAGACCTCCAACATTTGGAAAGCTGGGAGCGAAGCTGGGACATGGCTTTCCATCCGGGGAAGTGCTCAGTCTTGCCTGTCACCCGCAAAAGAACTACTGCTGAGTTCGACTACCATCTGCACGGAGAAAAATTGGTAAACGCCACCGCTGCCAAATATCTTGGGGTCACCATCTGTAAAGATTTGAACTGGGACCAGCACATCAACTCCATCTGTGCCAAAGCCAATAAGACCCTCGGCTTTCTCAGGCGAAACATTAAGATCAGTTCCACCCAGATAAAAGAAACCGCTTACAAAGACTTTGGTCCGACCTATCCTGGAATAACGCTTGCACTGTGTGGGATCCGTACACGCAGCGAAACATCGAGAAGATTGAGGCCGTACAACGGAGGGCCGCTCGGTTTGTTGTGAACAGGTATCACAACACATCAAGTGTCACCGCAATGATAAACAGGCTAGAGTGGCCCTCCCTTCAGAACCGCAGGAAAGGGGCAAGGCTGGCGATGCTTCGCAAGATCTTGTGTGGCCAGGCTGTCGTCCCCATATGTAAGGACAAGTTGATACCAGCTCCTGCCAGGCAGAGAAGAGGTCACACACAGCAGCTCAGCCTCATACAGTGCAGGACACAATACCGACAACATGCGTTTTCTCCAAGGACCATTCGGATTGGAACGACCTGTCAGAGATGATGATGGATGGCACCCCAGGCGCCTTTGGGTCAGGGTTCCACACAACTAAACCTGAAATCTTAGTTAGATAGTATAAGTAGGATTAGGTCGACACCCCATCCCACTCCTTCCTTAGCACTTTTGTGATTTAATTTATTTTTGGGCCGGTTCACTCTCAGAGAGAATTTGGATCAGCTAGTCTGGAGCCTGTCTCCGGATGAAGAGTGAAAAGTAGTAGCCTGCTGATAAAACCCACATAGAGTAGGTATCTCTCGTGTCATTTAAATGCATTAGTTGCCCTTGTTTTTCTCACTATCTTAGGTCTCTATCTTTCTATCCTGGCCTTTCTAACTCAGCACAACCTCCATAGTACGGCATAATAATCAGCTTGTTGATTGGGGCCGTCAATTGGATGATGATGATGATGACTCATCAGAATCCCTGTCGACAGCTTGTCTTGTTCATGACGTTCACCACTACTGCCACTTTCTTGAAGGGGTGAAGACTCATCAGAATCCCTGTCGGCAGCTTGTCAAGTTCTAGCAGATGAAGAATTTCTTCCCTCGGCATCAGGCGTTTTGGTCCATTGTCATTTCAAAATAATCCAAAAACACTGCATTCTCAAACATTACATTCCCAAACAGTACCAACCTTAACAAGGGAAGCAACTGAATTGCCACCAAAAGTGCTTACAGTTAAAGCAAACACGAGTGTTATACCTGACGAGTACCAGGCCTATATATTCATAGTAAGTCACAGATGAGTTTAAGGCACACATCCCTGAGAGGTGCAGGTATGTTGTGAAGAGAGGGGGCAGGTCCAATGTTTTCAAAACAGCCCCAGTGCAGTTGACTTTGATGGAATTTCAGAAGCCACAGAACAAGGATCAATCATAAAAAAAAAACCAAAGCATCATGGTTGGAAAGTCACGGATGAAATGAATCTTTTTGATGAAATGCAGCTCTAATGGTGGCGAGAAAGAGCATGGTGATCCACATCAAGGAGGGGATCCAGGATCCAGGATCGGTCTGGCCCTGGTAGGTCTGAGCTGTCACGGAAGCCTGTCAGTTGTACCTGTTTTCTAGGCATGGAAGGACAACCTGCAAAACCACCTGTTAAACACTGTTAACTTGACGAGCTATGCATCCTTACCTGGACTGGGCCGATGCACCACGTGTGTGTGTGTGTGGTGTGTGTGTGTGTGTGTGTGTGTGTGTGTGTGTGTGTGTGTGTGTGTGTGATAACCCAGCTTCATTTGATTTTGTTTGATTTTTCAAATCCCTGAATTTCAGAGCCACACTTCTGTTCAGGTAAGTCTCGGGACGGTGAGATTTGCAGTAAGAAAAGGTACACTCTCTTTTCCTTCGATATATCAACTGAAACTCAGGACCTTTCTAGAAGTTTCCAATCTTGTCATTGTTCACAATGTTATTTTTGTGGTGTGCTTGTTCTTACATTGTTCCGTTGAACATGTTTTTTTTTTCTTTTTTTTCCCCCCAGATGGACCAAACATCACCTTAAGTCCTGCAGCTGGCAATGAATGTACCATGACGTCAGACAGAACCTCCTGCTCCGTCGTTGAGGGGGAACGAGTTCACCTGCAGTGTGGAGTAGAGAGCAACCCCCATCCAAAGGATTGCATCTGGAGTGCCAGCCATGTCACCGGACCTGACCTTGACATTGTGCCAGCCAACAGGACTCACAGTGGGGTGTACCAGTCCGGTGGAGACAACCAAACCTGACAACAGTGATGGTCGTCTGCCCCTGAGGGCGCACAGCAATCTGACTGTTCTGGTCAAATGTGAGTCTCTCTGTCTGTCTGTCTGTCTGTTTCTCTCTCTCTCTCTCTCTCTCTCTCTCTCTCTCTCTCTCTCTCTCTCTCTCTCTCTCCTCTCTCTCTCTCTCTCTCTCTCTCTCTCTCTCTGTTTGTGCATGTGTGTGTGTGTGTGTGTAATCTTGTATTTGATTGTTTTCCCCCAACCAGTACATTTTGGACAGCATTATTAGAATGAATTTGTGTGTATAGGGTTACATATAAATGTCAATGCTCACAATTTTGTTTAACTTGCATGAAAAGTTTGAAAAGGAAAATGCTTCATGACCAATTTATAATGAGATAACGATCTTCTGCAGAGTCTTGATGTTTTCTCGTCAGCTACTAATTCCACCTGAGAGTGGAGCAGCCAGCTCAATTTGAGCTGTGAAACAGGAACGAAAATTAATTCATTTTGAAGTTTGATAGAGGAAATGCTGTAAAAGAAAGTCCTTGACTGAGTTTAGGTCCCCCACAAGGGAGGGAACAGTGGGAAGCTACACCTATCCTCCACAAGGGAGGGAACAGTGGGAAGCTACACCTATCCCCCACAAGGGAGGGAACAGTGTGAAGCTACACCTATCCCCCACAAGGGAGGGAACAGTGTGAAGCTACACCTATCCCCCACAAGGGAGGGAACAGTGGGAAGCTACACCTGTCCCCCACAAGGGAGGGAACAGTGTGAAGCTACACCTATCCCCCACCAGGGAGGGAACAGTGTGAAGCTACACCTATCCCCCACAAGGGAGGGAACAGTGTGAAGCTACACCTATCCCCCACCAGGGAGGGAACAGTGTGAAGCTACACCTATCCCCCACAAGGGAGGGAACAGTGTGAAGCTACACCTATCCCCCACAAGGGAGGGAACAGTGGGAAGCTACACCTATCCCCCACCAGGGAGGGAACAGTGTGAAGTTACACCTATCCCCCACCAGGGAGGGAACAGTGTGAAGCTACACCTATCACCCACAAGGGAGGGAACAGTGTGAAGCTACACCTATCCCCCACCAGGAGGGAACATGGGAAGCTACACATATCCCCCACAAGGGAGGGAACAGTGGGAAGCTACACCCACAGCAGGAGGGGACAGTGATGATGCAGGAGGTGGACAGTGATGATGCAGGAGGTGGACAGTGATGATGCAGGAGGGGGACAGTGATGATGCTGTGGACAGTGATGATGCAGGAGGGGACAGTGATGATGCAGGAGGGGACAGTGATGATGCTGTGGTGCTCCATTCAGGTCTGGGACTGCAGGACATGAAGTGCACTGCACCTCCATTCATCACATGTCCCCAGGACATGAAGTGCACTGCACCTCCATTCATCACATGTCCCCAGGACATGAAGTGCACTGCACCTCCATTCATCACATGTCTCCAGGACATGACGTGCACTGCACCTCCATTCATCACATGTCCCCAGGACATGAAGTGCACTGCACCTCCATTCATCACATGTCCCCAGGACATGAAGTGCACTGCACCTCCATTCATCACATGTCCCCAGGGCATGATTGCACTGCACCTCCATTCATCACATGTCCCCAGGACATGATGTGCACTGCACCTCCATTCATCACATGTCCCCAGGACATGAAGTGCACTGCACCTCCATTCATCACATGTCCCCAGGACATGATGTGCACTGCACCTCCATTCATCACATGTCCCCAGGACATGATGTGCACTGCACCTCCATTCATCACATGTCCCCAGGACATGATGTGCACTGCCCTCCATTCATCACATGTCCCCAGGACATGATGTGCACTGCACCTCCATTCATCACATGTCCCAGGACATAACGTGCACTGCACCTCCATTCATCGCATGTCCCCAGGACATGAAGTGCACTGCACCTCCATTCATCGCATGTCCCCAGGACATGAAGTGCACTGCACCTCCATTCATCACATGTCCCCAGGACATGAAGTGCACTGCACCTCCATTCATCACATGTCCCCAGGACATGACGTGCACTGCACCTCCATTCATCACATGTCCCCAGGACATGACGTGCACTGCACCTCCATTCATCACATGTCCCCAGGACATGACGTGCACTGCACCTCCATTCATCACATGTCCCCAGGACATGAAGTGCACTGCACCTCCATTCATCACATGTCCCCAGGACATGACGTGCGCTGCACCTCCATTCATCACATGTCCCCAGGACATGACGTGCGCTGCACCTCCATTCATCACATGTCCCCAGGACATGAAGTGCACTGCACCTCCATTCATCACATGTCCCCATGTGAATCAAGCGCAAGCTGTGTCCCCAATAACACACAAGGGAGGGGTCTAACATGCACATAGTTCAGATTTGGCCCACCTGAACTTAAAAGGGGGAGTCACAATGAGGCACAGATGTTTGAAACGTACCAGGTCCATCAATCCGTTTCCAAACTTCTGTGCTTTGATCGACAAACGTTGAAAGACAAAAGGCAAACTCATTTTGCTGTTCAGATACTGCAAAAGTGGTTGATTTCTTTATTGACTTGTGAAATTCTTGTGCAGTAGTTATAATCCATTTTCAGCTGTTTTTGACAACTCTAGTGTCAGTTTCTTTATTGAAAAAAAAGATTATGCCCCTGCTAGCCCGGACAATGAAGAGAGCATATAAAGGTGGCAGACTGAAAAAGAAAAAAAGACTTCTGAAGAAATTGTATCTACAATTTAGCAAAGACATGATAAACACAGAACTGTGTGTGTGGAGCTAATGAAACATACAGCTGTCAATGGAAGGCCTAACTAATGCTCATAAATGGAAAATACCCTGAAAATGGCATGACTGCTGTGAAACAAATAGCATGTATCTTCTGTTTGTCAGATATTCTGGTCATTCTTTTCTTCCTCTTTTCTTTTCTTTTCATGACAAAAAAAAAAAAGAAAAAAGAAAATACTTCTACATAAGTTCAAACATCTCCCACCATTTGGAAAACTTCATTCTGTCTTTTTTTCTCATTCCGTCAGTTGGCTAGACGTCCACCGCAAGAGAAGATGGTACCAGAGGTCATTATGAATTAATTATCGTGTCCAAAGAGCCGCTGGTCATTATGAATTAATTACAGTGTCCAAAGAACCACTGGTCATTATGAATTAATTACAGTGTCCAAAGAACCACTGGTCATTATGAATTAATTAGAGTGTCCAAAGAACCACTGGTCATTATGAATTAATTAGAGTGTCCAAAGACCCACTGGTCATTATGAATTAATTAGAGTGTCCAAAGAGCCACTGGTCATTATGAGTAATTAGAGTGTCCAAAGAGCCACTGGTCAATATGAATTAATTATCGTGTCCAAAGACAAGCTCAGCAGATAGAAGCATGCAGTGGAGTCAGAAATGTCAGAACAAAGAAAAAACAATGTGAATGATGACTGTCACGATGTGAGTGTGAATGATGACTGTCACGATGTGAGTGGAACCTGCAGGAATACAGTGCGTACAGTGTAGCCGCCAGGGCCACGTTAAGTGTATACAGTGTAGCCATCAGTGCCAGTTAAATGTATACAGTGTAGCCATCAGCGCCAGGTTAAGTGTATACAGTGTAGCCATCAGTGCCAGGTTAAGTGTATACAGTGTAGCCATCAGTGCCATGTTAAGTGTATACAGTGTAGCCATCAGTGCCAGGTTAAGTGTATACAGTGTAGCCATTAGTGCCAGGTTAAGTGTATACAGTGTAGCCGCCAGCGCAAGGGTTAAGTGTATACAGTGAAGCCATCAGTGCCAGGTTAAGTGATACAGTGTAGCCACCAGCACCAGTTAAGTGTATACATTTGTAGCCATCAGTGCCAGGTTAAGTGTATACAGTGTAGCCGCCAGCGCCAGGTTAAGTGTATACAGTGCATGGGTCGTGGGGTCTTTTGAAGTCTTTTAAAGTCCTTATATTTAGAATTTTTCAGAAAAAGCCTTTAAAGTACTTTAATTTGACCAAGAAGTCCTTTTAATATTTTGTCAAGGGCCTTTAAAATGCAATTTGGTCAGTTAAAGTCTTTTAATTTTGCGATACAAAAGAATATTTTCGGTTGCGGAAAAAGAAAAGTCCATCCTTTCAGAGCCTTCACTGTGATTTCCATCAGTCCCTCCCTCCTTTCAGAGCCTTCACTGTGATTTCCATCAGTCCCTCCCTCCTTCCAGAGCCTTCACTGTGATTTTCATCAGTCCCTCCCTCCTTTCAAAAGCCTTTACTGTGATTTTCATCAGCCCCTCCTGTCAGAGCCTTCACTGTGATTTTCATCATTTCCCTCCCTCCTTTCAGAGCCTTCACTGTGATTTTCATCAGTCCCTCCCTCCTGTCAGAGCCTTCACTGTGATTTTCATCAGTCCCTCCCTCCTTTCAGAGCCTTCACTGTGATTTTCATCAGTCCCTCCCTCCTTTCAGAGCCTTTACTGTGATTTTCATCAGTCCCTCCTTTCAGAGCCTCACTGGATTTTCATCAGTCCCTCCCTCCTTTCAGAGCCTTTCACTGTGATTTTCATCAGTCCTCCCACCTTTCAGACCCTTCACTGTGATTTTCATCAGTCCCTCCCACCTTTCAGAGCCTTCACTGTGATTTTCATCAGTCCCTCCCACCTTTCAGAGCCTTCACTGTGATTTTCAATCAGTCCCTCCCTCCTTTCAGAGCCTTCACTGTGATTTTCATCAGTCCCTCCTGTCAGAGCCTTCACTGTGATTTTCATCAGTCCTTCCCTCCTCTCAGTGAAAACGAGAAAGATATGACTTGTGTGATGGGGATGGGAGTGGGAGAGATGGGGGTTGGGGAAAGCAGGAGGATAGGGGAAGGAGTGGGCTGTAATGAGATAAAAAAAGAAGCTTTTTTGCTAACAGACTTTTTTGTTAAAAAAAAAGTTATGGTTTAGAATAATGGATAGTGCTTCACAAAAAAGAATAAGATGAGAACTAACAGACAAAATTTTTATTTTAAAAAAAGTCACAGGTTAGAATGATGCATAGCACTTCACAAAAAGAAAAAGATGAGAACTTACAGACTGCTACCTTTTGCTAAACAAAAAAAGAAAGAAAAGAAGAAGTCACGGCTTAGAAGAATGGATAGCACTTCACACTCTTGAAGGGCCAGAAGGGTTGACTGGATGGTGCAGAATTTAGTAAAAGAGGGGGTTAGTTACCACCAAGGCCACAGAAAAATAAAGTGCAGGGCAAAACACAATGCATTTCGACCTCATGGGTTTTTCTTCAGGCAAAGACAAATAGCATTTATCACAGTGAAAAACGGAGAACGAGAAACCACCTATCTTCTCATATTCGGTGCAAAACCAAAATGGATGGTGCAGGACATGCACATAGAAGTATTCACACATCCAGGCCCAGATACCTTCCAAGCCACTACCAAGACAGTGGAGCAGACATGAGAAGCTTCTTGCAGTAGACTTAAATGGCAGACTTGGTGTGAACAAAAATAAAGGCATGCAGGAGTGCTTCTCCATTGAGGGAGGCATTAACCTTCGCCGGACGGTGTGGGTCCATGGGACCCAGAAGGGTCTTTAAATGCCAATATCTCGTATGTTTATAGATATTTTTCAATGAAATTTTAGATATGCTCCAAACACAAATTCTCTCCTTGCCCTAAAATTTCGAAAATATAGGTCAAAATTTCAAAAGGTAATTAAAGGTGACATTTATATAGTCATTGACGACGGTGTGGGTCCATGTGGACCCATGGCTCGCAAAGAGGGAAAACTCTTTGCGGACATGGGTCCACATGGACCCACACCGTCTTCCGTGTATAGTCAAAAGCACCGTCCGGCGAAGGTGCTTTTGACTATACACGGAAGACGGTGTGGGTCCATGTGGACCCATGTCCGCGGAGAGTTTTCCCTCTTTGCGAGCCATGGGTCCACACGGACCCACACCGTCTTCCGTGTATAGTCAAGAGCACCGTCCGGCGAAGGTTAAGTGTGAAAGTTCCCATTGACAGTGAGTGAACAGGACAGTGGTGAGCTGGATGATACACACACATGCACATACAGCATGAAGAACGATATGTAGTGGAGGAAATCAAGTGATGGTTAGACAAAGCGTTGTTATTATTATGGAAATGACTGCGTTTTTTTTAAAGTCGAGTCAAGTCATGCTGTGTGTTATTGCTTATATCAGAGTTTCCCCAGAATGCTGTGTGTTGTTGATTTCCCCAACATGCTGTGTGTTGTTGATTTCCCCAACATGCTGTGTGTTGTTGCTTGACAAGCCACCAACACTGGAGTGGGTCAAGAAAGTGGTGAAGAAAGCTGGAGCCAAATCCTTGTCACAGAAGATGATTTAGATCATAGACACCGGGAGCTGTTGCTGTGAGTCAATGTGTGAACTGTAATGTCTCTGTAGTCCTCTTGGGTTGGGGTGTATGGGGATCATGGCAGATGACACAGTGTTAACTCTCTGTAGTCTCTGGCGTTGGGGTGTATGGGGATCGTGGCAGATGACAGTGTTAACTCTCTGTAGTTTCTTGGCGTTGGGGTGTATGGGGATCGTGGCAATGACACAGTGTTAACTCTCTGTAGTTTCTTGGCGTTGGGGTGTATGGGGATCGTGGCAGATGACACAGTGTTAACTCTCTGTAGTCTCTTGGCTTTGGGGTGTTATGGGGATCGTGGCAGATGACACAGTGTTAACTCTCTGTAGTCTCTTGGCGTTGGGGTTTTATGGGGATCGTGGCAGATGACACAGTGTTAACTCTCTGTAGTCTCTCGGCGTTGGGGTGTATGGGGATCGTGGCAGATGACACAGTGTTAACTCTCTGTAGTCTCTTGGCTTTGGGGTGTATGGGGATCGTGGCAGTTGACACAGTGTTAACTCTCTGTAGTCTCTTGGCTTTGGGTGTATGGTGATCGTGGCAGATGACACAGTGTTAACTCTCTGTAGTCTCTTGGCGTTGGGGTGTATGGGGATCGTGGCAGATGACACAGTGTTAACTCTCTGTAGTCTCTTGGCGTTGGGGTGTATGGGGATCATGGCAGATGACACAGTGTTAACTCTCTGTAGTCTCTTGGCGTTGGGGTGTATGGGGATCGTGGCAGATGACACAGTGTTAACTCTCTGTAGTCTCTTGGCGTTGGGTGATGGGGATCGTGGCAGATGACACAGTGTTAACTCTCTGTAGTCTCTTGGCTTTGGGGTGTATGGGGATCGTGGCAGATGACACAGTGTTAACTTTCTGTAGTCTCTTGGCGTTGGGGTGTATGGGATCGTGGCAGGTGACACAGTGTTAACTCTCTGTAGTCTCTTGGCGTTGGGGTGTATGGTGATCGTGGCAAATGACACAGTGTTTAACTCTCTGTAGTCTCTTGGCGTTGGGGTGTATGGGGATCGTGGCAGATGACACAGTGTTAACTCTCTGTACTCTCTTGGCTTTGGGGTGTATGGGGATCGTGGCAGATGACACAGTGTTAACTTTTTGTAGTCTCTTGGCGTTGGGGTGTATGGGGATCGTGGCAGGTGACACAGTGTTAACTCTCTGTAGTCTCTTGGCGTTGGGGTGTATGGGGATCGTGGCAGATGACACAGTGTTAACTCTCTGTAGTCTCTTGGCGTTGGGTGTATGGGGGTCGTGGCAGGTGACACAGTGTTAACTCTCTGTAGTCTCTTGGCGTTGGGGTGTATGGGGATCGTGGCAGATGACACAGTGTTAACTCTCTGTAGTCTCTTGGCGTTGGGGTGTATGGGATCGTGGCAGGTGACACAGTGTTAACTCTCTGTAGTCTCTTGGCGTTGGGGTGTATGGTGATCGTGGCAGGTGACAGTGTTAACTTTCATACAGGCCAGAAAGGACCAGAGCCAGGTTTTGTGGGTGCGTGTAGAGTGCCCATGGGAACATATAAAGTTGCACGGAACTTATCTAGTGACTTGGGTTAAAACTCGTGGTATTACCTGTGAGGTTCTGTGTGGATGGCAATACATAGCGTGGTTCATCAACTCCACATGTATGTACTACAGGTTCCTATTATCATTTCGTTTTTTTTCCCCCATTCAGCCTGTAATTTTCTTCTCCTTCTTCAGTTATCTGTATCTCTGTCTGTCTTTGTCTGTCTGTCTTTGTCGGTCTGTCTCTGCTTCTCTCTCTCTCTCTCTCTCCTCTCTCTCTCTCTCTCTCTCTCTCTCTCTCTCTCTCTCTCTCTCTCTCTCTCTCTCACTCTCCTCTCCTCTTTCCTCTCTCTCTCTGTATGTATATGTGTTTGTTGCATGTGGGGTGTGTGCGTACATACTTGACTGTGTGTTTGTATGTTAGTGTGTATGTGGGTGGGTGTGAGATAATAAGCACTGTGATTTTATCCTTCCTTGCAGGAGGTTCCACGGGCTGCACAGGACGACAACGATAATAAGCACTGTGATTTTATCCTTCGTTGCAGGAGGTTCAGGCTGCACAGGACGACGACGATAATAAGCACTGTGATTTTATCCTTCCTTGCAGGAGGTTCCACAGCTGCACAGGACGACGACGGCTCTCACACGGTCAATGCTGATGGACTGGTCTACACCACCGTGGCCTTCACAGAAAGACAGCGACAGAAGGAGAAGGAACCAGCCCCTGAGCGTGAATTCACAGAGTATGCCGGCCTCGACTTCACCAAGATGGCTGCAGAAACCAAAAAGAAGTGAAAAGTCTGTGTTTCTGCAAGGCACACCAAGGAACATGGTTTTCTTACAGTATACTGTGTATTTCCTCTCACTGTTTCTCCCTCCCTCCCCCCTCCCTCCCTCTCCTCTCTCTCTCTCTCTCTCTCCTCTCCTCCTCTCTCTCTCTCTCTCTCTGTCTGTCTCTTCCTCTCTCTCTCCTCTCTCTCTGCTGTCTCTCTCTCTCTCTCTCTCTCTCCCCTCTCTCTCTCTCTCTCTCTCTCTCTCTCCTACTCTCTCTCTCTCTCTTCTCCTTTGTCTGTCTCACTCTCTGTCTGTCTGTCTCTCTCCCTCTCTCTCTCCTCCCCTCCTCCTTTTCTCTCTCTCTCTCTCTCTCCCCTCTCTCTCTCTCTCCCCTCCTTCCCTCTCTTTATGTCTCTCTGTTGCTCTGTCCCTTTTTGTCTCATGGGTTTTGCTCCACTGCAAGCTGAATTCCATGTCCCAAACTTGTGTGGAGTGTCACTTAAATCACAGTTTCGATCACTACAGGTCAAATGTACATATATGTACATACATGATTCCTATACTTGCCATGGCCCTTGTGGTTGAAACACTTTGTCTGTTTAATTCAGTCAGAAATGTAACGGAAGTTAATGTATTCTGACTATGCAGAAATGATCTGGTCTTAGCAAAAATGTTTTGAAAGGGTGACTTCATTACCATAAAGCAACTGAAACAAAATGCTTTGTCACAGCTGGAATGTGGTAAATCATTCTAACATTAACATATGAATAACCATGGATTGGAAAGTCAGTCTGTTTTTGGTTTTTGTTTGTTTGTTGTTGTTTTTTTGTTTTGTTTTTTTAAGTTAGAAAAAAAAATCAAATTTTCCATCATATGAAAATGACACACACACACACACACACACACACACACACATGCACACACACAGTCCTCTTGCAATGGTACACTTGAGCATGGATTTGTTTCCATAGCTTCCATAGAATAACTCCTGAGACTAGGCGTGCAAATTATGCAGTGCATTGATGGTGGTTAACTACAGTTTGTCAGAGTGTAAAGAATTCAAGCTAAGTGTCTTTATGTTAAGCAGAGCGTCTGTAAATCATGGATCTTCTTAGAATTTCAGGATTCCAGTTTTTGAGATCCTTACGTATCCCTGTTGAATGATGCCTGAGGGGTTTTTTTTTTTTTAAAATTTAGATTTCAAAATGGATGACTGATGGCGGCGAACGAAGTAAAATTTAGAAATAGAGTTTATTTCTTACCGCCAATGACATTGACAAATAAAGCACATGACAAGACACGATGCATTTCAACCACTTGGGTCTTCTTCAGGCGAAAAAAATAAATCACATTTAACAGACAAAAAAAGAAAAAAGAACGAAAAATAACTCATCCGTTGTTGTCCATGTGGAGGGGTGAGTAGCCGGTAAGCGGAAATGCCATGGGGGATTAAAGGGAGAAAAAAAAAAGGTGGGGGGGGGTTGCGTAGGGGGAGGTGTGTGTGTGTGATATGATAGGTTGTGTGTCTAGTTTATTGGGATGGTGTGATATCTTTGTGATGGTTGTGGTAATGGTGGATTGATAATAATGATAAGGGGAAGAAAAAAAAAGAAAAAAAAAAGGGGGGGGGGGGGGGGAGAAAACTGAGGGAAAAAAAAAAAAAAAAGGAGGGGGGGGGAATGATGAGTAATGGATAATTGGTCAATGTCTTAGGTGGGACAAACAGTGCTATAGGATGTTATTCATTGCCACAGTAAGTATGATAGCAATTGGCATGATAATGTAGCTGAGGTATTAACTTTGCGGGAGGATAGGGAGGGGGGGGGGAGGAGGGAGTTGGGAAGCAATAATCAAGACTCAATTTGATGGTGAAGCTTGTTGTATAGATTCATTAAAATTTCTCCATCTCACACACAACACGAAGCTGGTATGATACATGATGCACACTACATTGACCAATTATCCATTATTCATCATTCCTTTGTGGGTGTTGTGGTTTTTTTTTTTTTTGTGTTTTTTTTTTTTGAATATGTGTGTATTGTTTGCCATATATGTGTGTGTGTGTTGGATATGCTTGTGTACATGCTATGTATATATGTGTGCATGATGTATCATACATGCTCGTGTTGTGGTGTTGTGAGATTGGTGATCTTCTTTTATGATCTATACACCCTTCACCATCAATTGACGTCATTGATTATAAATATATAAATTTGCTCTTTCCCCCCCCCCCCCCCCCCCCCCCCCCCCCCCCCCCCCCCCCCCCAAAGTTAACTCAGATAGCATTATCATGCAATGCTATTTCAATTTTTTTTTTTTAAAAACCTTACTGTGGCAATGAATACATTCCTATAGCACTGGTTCTGTCCACCTAAGACATTGACCAAATTCCATTACTCATCATTCCCCCCCCTTTTATTTTCTTTTTTTTCCTCAGTCCCCCCCCCCCCCCCCCCCCCCTTTTTTTTTTTTTTCCCCCTTACAATTCTTCTCAATCCACATTACCAAACCATCACAAGATATCACACCATCCAATAAACTAGACACAACAACCTATCATCATCACCACACACACACCTCCCCTACGAACCCCCCCCCCCCCCCCCCCCCCCCCCCCCCCCCTTTTTTTTCTCCATAATCCCCATGGCTTTCCGCCTTACGCGCTACTCTCCTCCACAGGACAACAACGGATGAGTCATTTTTCGTTCTTTTTTAGTTTTTCGTTCTTTGTCTGTTAAAGTGATTTTTTTTTTCGCCTGAAGAAGACCCAAGTGGTTGAAAATGCATCGAGTTTGTCTTGTGCTTTATTTGTCAATGTATTGGCGGTAAGAAATAACTTATATCTAAATTTTTTAATTTAGACTCAAGTTTTTAAGATTTTAGACAAAGTCCATCTTTATTGGTGTGGATTTGCCTAGAATTTGTGTAACACCACTTAGTGTAGTGGACGATCAGATGTTGTTGGATCGTCGCTGTTGATTGTGAAGCTTTGATATTCCACCTTGTTCTTCCAGTGCTCTGACGAATTATGGTGTGTGAGGGAACACTTCCTGCAATATGATTATGCACAAACTGGTACAGCCTTTCTGAAGTACCATGGTCTTCACAGTCCTCAGCAAAGACACTGCAGACCTGTAAGAATAGACTTTTTGCAGAGCTTGTTGATGGGATTTTTCTGAATGCTGTACAACGAGACATAACACTGTTTTGCTGAAGAAGCCGTTATATTTTCTGTTGTATACAGACAGTTGGTTATATTGTTTTGATATTTTTTTCAGACCCACAGACCGAGATGTTTGTTGTTTTATTATCATGAGCTGTTTTAGGATAGAGGCCAAATATTATATGTATGTGTATATATATATGCATCGTGTATATTTATATATATATATTAGAGAGAGAGAGAGAGAGAGTGTTATATTATATATTATATATTATATATAACACTCTCTCTATATCTATATACAGGATATATTTATATTAGAGAGGAGAGGTTATATATATAAATATTTATATATATCTATATCTATAATATATTATATTATATATTGAGTTATAAACAAGCTTGCTCTTATGTCTTAGATTGAAGACTAGGGGGGAGATAGCATTCATATCTGCAGTGGCAGAAGATTCTGCTAACTAACAGTATGGTGCATTGAGGGGGTGAATGTTCTCATAAATGAGCTTCAGCAAGTTTTATTCTCTACGGGGAGACATCCTCCAATAGGGGAGGGAAACTCACTAACATAAACTCCTGGTCATCTACCGATTATTCAAGTAATTGGAGGTTTCTCCTCAGTGACCGCGGAAAGTGGTAATTTGACTCTCTGCCTTTTGAGTTTTAAGAAGAATGCAATCCCAGAAAAGGTGGTATGCAAATACCGTAGTATGTTTGTTTGCGTTCAAACAAACCAACCACAGGTGCCTCTAAAAGCAAATAGGAAAATTTATAACAGGCAAAACATCAGTACATTTTCTTGTGAAAAGTAAAAAATATAAAAAAGATATCTCTAAGCACAAGTGTGCGGGCCAGTTCTTGGAATGAATCCGCAAGGGACTCTAAAATACAACCTAATAAATTCAAGGATAAGTACGGAGCACCGGTCTCAGCAACTTACAGAGCAGCTGGGTTGCAAATGACTGCAAGAAATATTGAATTATAAACAAGCTTGCTCTTATGTCTTAGATTGAAGAAATAGGGGGAGATAGCATTTCATATCTGCAGTGCAGATGATTTGCCTACCATAACAGTTGTGCTTGCGTGGGTGAATGAGGGATAAAATAAAATAAATGCTTCTCAAAATGAGCCTTCAGCAAGCTTATATTCTCCAAGGGGGAGACACTCCTCCAATAGGTAGGATGGAACTCACAAACATAGAAACTCTGGTCATATACCGATATTTCGAAACTGGTGGTTTGCCTCAGTGACCGCGGTGGAAAGTGGTAATTTGACTCTCTGCCTTTTGAGTTTTAAGGAGATGCAATCCCAGAAAAGGCTTGGTATGCAATACATTAGTATGTTTGTTGTGTTTTCAAAAAACCAAACAAAGGTGCATCTAAAAAGTAAAAGAAACATCATAAAAGAGCAAAACAAGTCTAAATTTTCTTGTGAAAAGTAAAAAATATAAAACGATATCTCTAAGACACAAGTGCTGAGGCCAGTTCTTGGAATTGATGAATCCGCAAGGGAACTATAATACAACAAACTATAAATTCCAAGGAAAGTACGCACCGTTCCGCAACTACAGAGCAGTTGGTGTTGCAATGACAGCAAAAAATATTTGAATTTAAAACAAAGCTTGCTTCTTATGTCTTAGATTGAGAAGACATAGGGGGAGATTACGCATTCATATTGCCGTGGCAGATGTTTCTGCCTAATAACAGTATGTGTTGAGTGGAGTGAATGAGGAAAAATAATATAAAAGCTTCTCAAAATGAGCTTCCGCAAGCTTATATTCTCCAAGGGGGGAGACATCTCCAACTCGGGAGGGAACTCACAAACATATAATCTGGTCATATACGATATTCGAAACTTGGTGTGGGTTTCTCCTCAGTGACGCGGAAAGTGGTACTTTGACTTCTTGCCTTTTGAGTTTTAAGAAGAATGAATCCAGAAAAGGTGGTATGCAAATACCGTAGTATGTTTGTTGCGTTTTCAAAAAAACAACCAAAGGTGCATCTATAAAAGCAAAAGAAAATATCAAAGAGCAAAAAGCTACATTTTCTTGTGAGAAGTAAAAATATAAAAAAGATATCCTTAAGACACACGTGCTGAGGGCCAGTCTTGGAATGAATCCGCCAAGGACTAAAATACAACAAACTATAAATTCCAAGGATAAGTACCGCCACCGTTCAGCAACTTACAGAGCAGCTTGGTGTTGCAATGACTGCAAGAAATATTTTATTATTCCTCATTACCCACTCAAGACATACTTTGTTAGGCAGATCATCTGCACTGCAGGATTGAATGGTATCTCCCCCTATTTCTTCACTCTAAGACATAAGAGCAAGCTTTGTTTATAATTCAATATTTTTGCGTCATTGCAAACCAAGCTGCTCTGTAAGTTGCTGGAACGGGTTGCTAGGTACTTATCTTGGAATTTATAGTTTGTTGTATATTATATATATATATACAGATAGAGAGAGAGAGAGATACATATACAGACAGTGATGAGAGAGAGAGAGAGTTGGTTCAGATAAGTTGATACGGGGAACTAACTGGACATTCAGTTTAAAGGGATGTCCTTTATCATTTTCAGGCCAAGTCAATCTTTTTATGACTGAAGTTTACACCAGATAAGTCGCAAAGTTGACAGTCACGTAAGTGGACATCATTTCCCCCCATTATATCCAGATGATTTAACGTCCATATGGACAAAACCCACCATTATATGTGTACTACAAGGTCACAAACACCTAGCAGGGAAGGTTGGCTAGAAATAAGAATGGAGCTCCAGGGGGACTTGCCTTGTCGGTCCTCTTAGGACTCGTAGATAGTTTAAAGGGACTCCCAGCACACCCCGTAATGGATAGGTTTTCTGATCGGCCTCGCTTCAGTACACCATGTCATTCTGGAATATAGAGAGTTAAAGAACACCGCACACCATGTCATTCAGGATCTTAGAGAGTTAACGAACCCTGCCCCCATGTCATTCAGGACTCATGGATGTGAAAGAACACAGTCACACCCATTCATGGACTAGGTTCTGAGGGCTCGCTTCCAGTCACACGATGTCCTTAGGACTTCATAGAGAGTTAAAGAACCACCAGCAACCCGCATTGGACTAGGTTCTGAGCGGCTCGCTTCATCAACCCATGTATTCAGGCAGGTTTTTTTTCTTTTTGTTCTTAGCAGTTATTTTCTTTTCATTTGTAAAACAAAATTCAAATATTGGGATCAGGTGGCAGCAAGAGGACAGTGCGCAAATTCTGGTTACATCAGCAGGGATCCTGTATGTCTCACATAAACATTCAATGCCGAAGAAAACGAAAAGAAAAAAAAAAATCAAGAAACTTCGATGCAAAAAGGAAAACACAAATGAAACTTTATACTAAATTATCAGCATGTAATTTTATAGTGAAGAGATGCGATAACAGCACATAAACAAGGGGAGTACAATGCAACAGGCACCATGCAAAGCGATTGTGGGTAGGAAGTGCTCTTTGATTTGACCTGACTGTTGTCCCTCGACAGCGTCTGACCCAGACCTTCACACATTGGTGGTTCAACCCTGAGGTCCTTCGGGAACCGTTGTCTCACAATGGCCGATCTTCTCCAGGAATGACTCGGCCTCCCACGCCTCTTTTCCCTGTAGTTCTAGTCAGAGCTTGATGATGATGATGTCGAGTAGTGTCCAGAGTATGAAACATCAACAAACCTTACACTGACCCGCAGCACCATCTTCCTGGCATATCGCAAAGAACCGAATGCTTCATGTGAGGACCAGTCCATCACCAGAAGCTGCAGTCATCAAGGCCTTCAACACCAAGAAGCAAAAGAAGGGCCTCAGGTCCAGACAGCGACCCTCATAACACCCTGAAGGAGACCAGCCACATCAGACCGATATCCTGCAGTCTGTTGCCTAACGATAACCGGGGGTTGACAGACACATGAGGCAGACCCCGCCACATCTGCCGTATCTGCAGTCTGTCTGCCAACGATAACGGGGGTGGACAAGCAAGTCCCAAAGGCAGGGTTCCCTCAGGACAGATCAGGTCGACATAGACAGCAGACATGTTAGATCATACTCCTTTGTTAACAACTTGGAAACTGTCCACAACAAATTACACTAGGGTCCTTACTCTGGTTGGGATGGCATACTGTCACAAACTGTCAACTTACCAAGAGTACTGGGTAGTGACAGTCAGCTGGATCACGGCAGAAAAAATTCCTAGGATTGTCAGTTATCTGGACTCTGCGTGTGTTGTGTGAGGAGAGAGAGAAAAGTTTGTCGATGTATTTATCTAGTTTGAAGCAATGTTACATTGCAGTCGAGCAAGTTAAGATAATTGTTTTCTTTATCATCTAGGTAACGATACCTTTAAGCAGTGATATGATATTTACTGCTGATTTCATCTGAGAAGATAAATATATATACAAATTGACCCATGCGTTAACTCTTGAAAAGCTTGAAGCACTAATTGGTTTACGTTATGTAACGTTAAATATCCTTCATCCAGGGCTGGTTTCCAACCATCTGTATGGTATGCATGCATATGAGTGGTGTGTGTGTGCTGTACTCTATGGTGTTTGTATGTGTTTGTGTGTGTTCATGCGTGATGCATGCCACTGGTCCGTGAGTTTCTGTGGCACTGTGTGTTCGAAATACATTGTCTCTGAGAGTCCCAAAATGGCATGAATGGTTAGCAGTCCAGAAAAGATGTTAAAAGAATTTTGGTTATTTATTCTCTCTTCTCCTCTCTCTCTCTCCTCTCTCTCTTCTCTCTCTCTTCCTCCTCTCTCTCTCTCTCTCTCTCTCTCTCTTTCTTTGTCTGTTGGTTTTATTACATTTTCTTGATTTTTGGGGGTATTGTGTGAACTTGCATGCTAAAACTTTCTCATACAGTTCTACTAGCGGCTGTGGAGATGAGGGTAATCAAACTTGGTGATAGAAAAAAGAAAATCAGATGATCCAGTGACAGTCCCTATGTGTGTGTGTGTGTGTGTGGTGTGTGTGTGTGTGTGTGTGTGTGTGGTGTTCTTCAGCATTTTGCCCACAACGATGTTCAAATGCTAAATGCAGGGGGACAATAGACTGCTTTTTAAGACTGCCGAACGTACATACAATCAAGTGAACACTGCTCTGTTCTGTCATAGTTTGTATAGATTGCCAAATTCGCCATGAAAGTGAGGGCAGAGCCAAAAGAGGTGCAGACCAATGCACGATTTTATTGTGCAATCATTGCCATTCACTTTCTCCCTCTGTGCCCAAAGACAACAGTCTCTTTCTGTTAGGTACCGGGCCCCAATAAGGCTGTGAACAGCCAGCAGATCTAGTAGGAGAAGACAATGTACCATGCGCTTGAGCAGTGTTCCCTCAACTAAAAGATCAAAAGCAGCTATCAGTGACGTCCCCCTCATAAGTTGTATGGAAGGTGTATTGGATCATCTGAATTTACAAATTTAATGGCAGCTGTATGTAACTTTAAACTTACGAACAATGTGTTTTGTGATGTGTTTATTATCAGCGTCTCAATTTTCTTTCAAACTTTTCCCACTTGTTAACGAGCTCGTGATCCCGGATGTATTTTGTTTGATCTGTATTGATCTTGTACTTTGTTATGTACAGTGACATCACGTCTTGCATTGTATGAAAGGAATATAGCATAGACCCCAAGTCCTGTTTTTATTAAATTGAAGTTTCTGGGATTTTGGTGGCTATTTATTTGGCAATGCAGTGTCGTCCACTATCATGGGCGTGCAGTGTTTACAGGGTCACTGTTTACAGGGTACCTGTTTACAGGGTACCTGTTTACTCGGGTACCACTGTTTACAGGGTACACTGATCTGCAGGATACACTGTTTACAGGATACCACTGTTTACGGGATACCTGTTTTCGGGGACAACAGTTTGGCCACATTCATGCAGAAGCACCATTATCCCTTACCTTTCGGAGAAAGTATTGGACGGAAGTAGTGGCGCCTCAGAGGGAGAAGTCATTTACTCTGGCTCTTCAACGGGCAGTCATTGTCATCAGTAGGAGATTTAGTCGGTTATGTCCGCAAATGTTGGATCAAAAACAGAACATGAACACACCAAATGATCAGGCTGCAGTGCAGTGTCTCCTCGAGGTTGCCCCTTGAAAAATTGACCTAACTTCTCCCTGTGGGGCTGTGCAGGATGGCTTGGCTGTGGATTGGTAGGGGGGGGGGACCTGAATGAGTGCATGGCTGCAATGTCACACACAAAAAACAAAACACAAAAAAAAAAACCCCCGCCCCCCCAAAACCACCCACGAGCACAAAAGACAAAATTCAGCTGCCTTCCGTTGGCAAGGCACTTTATTCCAAAGACCCATCAGTATGTGGATAATAGTTATGAATGGTCAATATGTGCATCATGTATTGTAAATGAAATATGAAACGGGATTTGTAACCAATGTGCAACAGCATTTGGTGAAGATGTAACATATTTTAATTAACCTGTATATATTGTGTAATCATGTTTATGAAGTAAAGCACAGTTCAGTGAAAAAAATTGTAGCATTAGAAAACAACACTTCCCCCACAGATTTCAGTATTTGTTTCGGTACTAAGTTATTAGACTCGGACTATCGTAGTTGTACTGTAACTTGGGAATGTTTGAATCAGAGTTTATGTAAGACTATGTGGTTGCAGCGTACACTATAGCGTGGGGACTGTCGGCTCGGTGTTGTGATAGGACATCAGGGTGGATGATTTATATGGAGTAGGGTTTTCAATTCTGTACTAACAAGGAGGGGTGGGGGGGGGGGGGGGGGGGGGGGGTGATGGGGTAGCTCTTCCCTCCAAATGTGAAAAGGCAGGGGAGACGGGAGGCTGAGGGGGAAAGATGCGTTCTCTCTGAAGTTTTGTTTCTGCGAGGGGGGGGGGGGGGGGGGGGAGAGGGGATGATTGTCCTGTCCAATATTTTGTAAAAACTTTTTGTTGTTCTTTGTTTTAGCTATTGCCGAGAAACTGGCAGGTTCTAGTCGCATGGGTTTGGGGGGGGGGGGGGGGGGGGGGGGGGAGGGACCTATAGTTTCTCGACAGTGTGGTTGATGTGTCATTTTTGACCAGTAGTGGTTTTTGTTATGGCGTATTTGGAAAAGTTGGAGGAATGCATTACTGTTAAAACATTTATGACTTGCGTTTATTATAGTTTGGGTAATGTTATACATGTCAGTTATTGTAGTTGTACAGTATTTTGGGGTCTGGTAGGTTTGGAACCATTAGTAAGACATTGGATAGTAGTGAAAACTATTTGGATCATTCTCATCATGAATGCAAAACGTCATTATGAGAGTTATCTATAGTGTGAAATATTTGGATCAGTTCATCATTGAATGTTACACGTCATACGGAGTTATATATAGTGTGGGGATGTTAGGTTAGTGTCGTTTATAAGACAGTGATACTGAGGAGTTCTACTATAGTGTGGGGCCTGTTAGGGTTAGTGTCATTATAAGACAGTAATAAGTCGAGTTATACATAATAGTTGTGGGACTGTTAGGGTGTTGTGTCATAATAAGACAATGATAAATGAGAGTTACATTTGTAGTTGTGAGGCTTGTCGGGTTGTGTCTTATTCGACAATGATGGTCTTTAGTTATGTATTTGTGGTCGGGTGGGAGTTGTAGTAGAACACCATATTGTCAGGGAAAAAAGGAAGTTCGGAAGACAGAGAAACGATTAGTAACTAGTTCTTAAAAGGCGCACAAGCTGGAATGATGATAACAGAGTGCAAAACTATTTTCCATCTTATAGATGTTAGGTCATGATCCAATTGCGGGAAAAAGTATTCATCTTTGTCAAGATAGGCATGTGCACCTGCTGCATTCAACAAGATTAGATTTGGAATTTCCAGAAATAGTGTACATCTCTATGGACATGCAACGAGACGGAAACTCATCAGTGTACTTTGTTCGTTCTGTGTGATTGTGAGGGCAGATTGAGGAATTCTTAGTTACTTTGTTGTTTATGTGTGATGTGAGGGAGACGAAAGAGCATGTCTTTTTCGTCGATGAAGCAATATTAGTGTACTTTGTCCGTTATGTGTGCTGTGATGGAAATGCAGACATGTTTATTTCTCCAACCCTGTTTTTTCGAGAATTTCACAAGATTATATTACGAATAATTCTATAAAAAATCATGTTTTATTGGTACTTCGGTACATGTAACCAATTAGAATGAAGGTTGTGTGCGCAACTTATATTTTTGTTTGAAGCATTGAGTGTCGAAACTGTAGCTGTCACTTTGGAAACGCAAGAAACAGATAACAAAATGATTTATAAGACCTCTTGGTATAGTTGTCATGACAGTAGATGCTTGTTGTTGGATTGCTCATAATTATTTTTTGATTTCCTTATTTTTCTATGAAATATTTATTTTCAAAGAAAAAGACAAAGAAAATTCTGATTGTTCTTGTTGTTGTTCAATTTAATGAACATCAGTTTTGCATCAGGGATCTGTATTTCAGAGTTGGTGCATGATAAACATTGAAAACTAACAGTTGGTCATTACCTTGTGTAAGCCCAGACACACGCTGCTTTCTCTGTGTCTTGCAAATGTGCTGATGATTGTCCAGGTGCGCTACATGTGCGTCAGTGTAGAAGAACACTGTCCACCAGCTTGTTCTCACTGAGAATTGTCCAGGCTGCGCTACGTGTGGTCAGTGTAAGAAGAACACCCCCCCCCCCTCTTTACACAGTCTTGTCTCATGATGAATTGTCCAGGTCGCACTACATGTGGTCAGTGTAAGAAGAAACTGTCCACCCAGCTTGTCTCCCTGATGAATGGTCCAAGGCTCATACATGTGGGTTCAGTGTAAGAAGGACACTTTCACCCGCTTGTCTCAACTGATGAATTGTCCAGGCTGCGCTAATGTGGTCAGTGTAGAAGAACATGTCCCCGCTTGTTTCCTGATGACTTGTCAGGCTTGCGCTTACATGTGGTTCGTGTGTAAGAAGAACACGGGTTCCACCGCTTTGTCTCATGTGAAATCCTGATCAGCACATTGATGTCCTTGCGCATGGAAGTCTTTTTTTCCCCCAACACATTGTTGCGCCAAAGATCGAACTTCAAATCAAAATACGTCACTTTAAAGTGCTAAAGGCTTTCAAAGTTCCCCTGGCGTATGAAGCCTTTTCTTCCAAAACATTGTTGCGCACAAAGATTGACTTTCCAATCAAGTTCCAATCTCTTATAAGGCTGCTAAAGGGCTATTCAAGTCCCGGCGTATGAAGCTTTTCTCCAAAACATTTGTTGTTGCACAGATTGACTTTCAAATCCAGGCCACTTTTGTTTGAAAGCCTCGGTTAAAAGGCTTCCGGATGTGGGTGATAGACACAGACGCTGGTGTGTGTTGGTAGTGCCGGTTTGCCTTTCTGTCTGTCTTTAAACACATTTGGTTCTGTCTTTACCACATCGAAATTTTAGCACATTTGTCATGGAGATGGACGTGCAATGTCTTCATGGCATTCTTTGATATAATCATTTTTGGTTTCGGTTTGTGTTTAACCTGTGTTCATTCCCCGTGACCGTTTTAACGCGCCGTTGATGGGCTGAACTTTGGGCATGATGTGTCATTCCCTTGTGTGTATTTAAACACTGTTGATGGACTGAACTATACGGCATGATGTGTCGTTCCACTGTGTGTTTTAACACATCCGTAGTGGACTGAAACTTTGGGGCATGATGTGACATTCCCACTGTGCTTTTTTAACCTCTTGTATTCAGATTTCTGAGGCCAAATTCCCTAGTTTTCAGATTTCTTTTTGGGTTGCATTTCCATAAAATGGGTATGTGCAGTTCAGGCTTCACCACACCCAAGAATAAACCTCTAGAGCTATGAAATTCTGCATGTATGGTCACAAGGCTTTGTTCTATACTGTGAGCAAGATTTTGTGTGTCTCGAGGTGAAAGGTCGTGTCACTGTCACCAAAATGTCACCCAATGTGTCACATGCGATGGTGACAATTTAATACAGCACACCAACATGCAGTTATCCCATGCACATGCATGTTAGTGTTGTAAAATGAAAGTTGGGGCCTACCTGAGATGATCTGTCTTCTGTCCACCCGTTCAGTCCCACAGGTAATCCACAGAATGTCACACACAACTAGTGAATTGTCACTACTGAACACAGGGTTCATACAGATGTGACCAAACAAAATTCCATACTTTTTCCAGACTTTTTCCAGGGCTTTTCATATTTTTTTCCAGACTCCAGAATGTGTGTGTGCGTGCACCTCTGTATGTGATTACCATGCTAAACACACCAGAAAAGAACTGCTTTAATGATAGCAGGGCATTCAATACTTACCAAAAAATTTGGTGTGTGTGTGTGTGTGTGTGTGTGTGTGTGTGTGTGTGTGTGTGTGTGTGTGTGAAAAAGTCAGAGACACGGAGACAGAGACAGTGAGAGAGAGACAGTGTATGTGTCTATGTATGTGAGAGAGAAAGAGACGGTGTGTGTGTAAGTGCGAGTGTGAGTGCGCGCGCGCATGTGTGGGTGTAGGTGTGTGAGAGACAGACAGTGTGTGTGTATGTTTGTGGGAGTGTGTGTGTGTGTGTGTGTGTGTGTGTGTGTGTGTGTGTGAGAGATATGGTCAGGTCAGGTCAGGTCAGGTAATTAGGACACTAGGCCTCGCGGCCTCTCAACTGTCCTTTCATTTTAATTTGTTGGATGTTCAACATGGCTGTACTTACAAGCCAATGTGCTCTTTATTCAATTCCGTATTTAAATTTTGACATAATTTTTTGGATAAGAGACAGAGAGAGCGAGTGCGTTAGAGACAGTGTGTGTGTGTGTGTGTATGTTACAGGGTTCCTACAGACTTCCAAGAACAAAATTCAAGGAGTTTTCAAGGAGTGCCTTTTCTATTTCAAGGTTACAATACTTGCGTAAAAATTGAAAACAGAAACAGCAGTTTGATTTTTCTGTGTTAAGGTTGATGAAAAAAAAAAATTACTTTCAATTTTTATTGTGCAAAGAAAACAAAAAAGTTTGTTTTAAAATAATTTTTTCATCAACCTGAACAGAGAAAAGTCAAACTGCCATTTCTTTTTTTTCCAGTTTTTATCACCACACATTAGAACATTCACAGAATCACAGAATCACAGAAATGTATGGCTATAGGCTAATAGCCTTTTGCCCTCATAATCAGTATCCGTTTATGTGCTTTTAGATCACTTTCTCGTGAAAGTCCCATGGCTTAAGTCTGGCATAGTGTATACTACATTTATCATCATCTTAATAAAGATCCAACTCAGTGGAAAATACCTGGTCTTTAAACTTTTTGTCAATTTGATTTTTAAATGCGTTTACTGATGGCGCGTTGATAGTGTCATCGGAAAGGTTATTCCACAGATTAATGATACGATTAGTAAAAAATTTGCGAAACTGGTTAGTTGCAAAATTAGTTTTGGTTATTTTTAAGTTATGTCCTCGAGTCTTTTCATAGTTAGCCATAGTGAACAAGGAAGAGGTGGTGCAAGGATCATAAATATTGTGCATAATTTTGTATACTTCAATGAGATCACCTCTTAGTCTTCTGAATTCTAGGCTAGGCAACCTAAACAGAGATAGGCGCTCCTCATAACTAAGATCATGAGTACTCGTTCTAGTTATACACTTGGTAAATCTTCGTTGAACACCTTCAATCATATTTATATGTTTTTTTAGATAGGGGCACCATACTGAGTTTCCATATTCAATAATTGGTCTCACTAGAGCTTTGAACAATGGAATCATAATTTCAGGAGATTTATTTGTAATAGTCCTCACAAGAAGACCAGCCATTTGATTACCTTTTTTCACAATGGTGTTTATATGAGTCTCAAAGTTCAAATCTGGGTCCATGGTGACACCTAAATCCTTCTCAGCAATAGTACTTTCCAGTGTTCTATTAACCCCATTTTCCAGTATTGTGTACTGATAGTGTGGATTATTCTTTCCAAGGTGCAGAACTTTGCATTTCTCGCTATTAAACTGCAATAGCCAAGTATTTGTCCATTTCACTAGATTGTGTATACACAATTGTAAATGATCTCTGTCTTCGATATTTCAGATGGCAGAGTAAGCCTTGGTGTCGTCTGCAAAGATTTTTACTTTACAATCTACCTCCTCAGGCATATCATTTATAAAGTATATGAACAAGGTCGGTCCGAGAACACTACCTTGTGGTACTCCACTAGTCACGTTGACCTTCGATGATTTACTACTGTTTACACTTACAAATTGTGATCTTCCATTTAAGAAATCTCTAATCCACAATAGTAAATTGCCTTTTATACCGTAGCTCCCAGTTTATTTATCAGTCTTTGGTGTGGAACTGTATCAAATGCTTTCCTCAAGTCTAGGTAGACTGCGTCAACTGGTATTTTCTCATCCAATGTAACTAACCAATCTTGTAAAGTAACAAGTAGTTGTGTAACACATGAACGCCCCGTGGTAAATCCAAATTGTTCTCTAGATAACAGGTCATGTTTGGTTAAGTGTTGGCAAAGAGCGTCTCGAATAAAACCCTCGAAAACTTTACAGACAACAGATGTTAGGCTGACTGGACGGTAGTTTCCTGCTGAGTTCTTGTTTCCTTTCTTAAAAATAGGACGTACTTCTGCTTCTTTCCAATCTTTCGGTATTACACCCTTTTCTTGTGTTCTATCGAATAATGCCTTCAATGGGTAAGCGATGACGTTAGCCAGCTCCTTCAGTACTCTTGGGTGAATCTCGTCAGGTCCTGGGGACTTCGATGGGTTTAAATTCTTTAATGTTTTTTCCATCTGGTCGGTTGTGATCTCCACTTTTGTTAATTCTGTAACCTCTTTTTTACATGAAAACTCTGGAACGTTTATGTTACTTTCCTCAGTAAAAACACTGGCAAAGAAGCTGTTTAGTACACTTGCTTTTTCAGAATCATTTTGTGTTAAGGTACCATCTTCCTTTAGTAAATTAGCTATCGATTCTTTTGGTATGGTTTTACTCGTAACATAACGGAAAAATCCTTTTGGGTTTTGCTTAGATTCTTTAGCCAGTTTAGCCTCCTTTGCTTTTACATTTTTCCTTGTCCCCATGTTACTTGGTTTCTAGCTCTAGAACATTAACAAACTCAGACTCTTTGTATTAAATGCCAAAACACTAAAATCAGCAAAAATATGTCCATTTGTAAGAGAACATACAGACTATGCATGGTGTGTAAGAGACTGGTTGGAGGAAAACATTTTTTTTTTTAATTAAAAAAAAGAACTAGTTAAACGTCGTCGCGAGCGTTAATACCAAGGGAGGTAATTTGATCAAAATTGAAGTTACAAATTACCTCCCTTGGTAATCGTCTGCTAAACCTCCGGCCAGAGGAAATCTGAAAACCGCGATCATTGTGCGAGTTTTAATTTCTGTTTTTATTCCTATTTCAATGTTTTGTAAAGAAACATCAAAGCAAAATTCGACATCATGAAAAAGTTTGCACATCTTTTACAAAATTCCAGGACTTTTCCAGACCCATGGCCACAAATTACAAAATTCCAAGACTTTTCCAGCCTGGAAATGGTTTTTCATTTTTCCATACTTTTTCCAGACCTCTGTACGAACCCTGTGAACAGTTACTGTAAGTAAACTCAAGCACGGTTCATCATTGTTTTTCTGTAACTGTTCTAAGCACTTTATACATGTCCATATGTATTTACACAATGTATAGCTGTACAG
>CM031626.1:5667874-5675374 GCA_018398815.1 Conus ventricosus
GACCACAATTTTCAAAAGACTGCACAAATCTAACCACAATTTTCAAAAGACTACACGAATCTGACTGCAATTTTCCAAAGAATACACAAATCTGACTGCAATTTTCCAAAGACTAACAAATCTGACTGCAATTTTCCAAAGACTACACAAATCTGACCGCAATTTTCCAATGACTACAGAAATCTGACCACTATTTTCTAAAGACTACACAAATCTGACTGTAGTTTTCCAAAGACTGAACAAATTTATCCACTATTTTCCAAAGACTGCACAAGTCTGACTGCAATATTTCAAAGACTACACAAACCTGACTGCAATTTTCCAAAGGCTACACAAATCTGACCGCAATTTTCAAAAGACTGCACAAACCTGACTGCAGTTTTCCAAAGACTATACAAATCTGCCTGCAATTTTTCCAAAGACTACACAAATCTGACCGCAATTTTCAAAGGCAACACAAATCTCACCACAATTTTCCAAAGATTACACAAATCTGATCGCAATTTTGCAAAGGCGACACAAATCTGACCACAATTTTCCAAAGACTACACAAACAGACCTGTTTCCTTTACGCCTTTGGCGTAATAAATCACGATTTCAAACCTCCAATTACGCCATTACGCCTTCAAACATTAAATTCCGCCACGCGGATCGCCAAAACTACACTTTTCGAAAGCAATCATTCTCGTCGGTTCAACAACGCGATGGCCCGTTCACTCACTGTGCCGCCTGCGAAAGTTACAGTGTTCAGTTATTCCTTCATATCAGTGTAACCGAAAGCCAGCATTGCGGGCAGGCATGAGGTTGAACGTTTTAGTAAGGGAGATAACTTTCGCGGGTTGACATCATTATCAAAGATGGCGTCAAAGCGTGCTCAGCATGCGACAGACGACGATTCTGATTGCCGTGTTACGGAAGAAACAGTTCCTGAGAAACCAAAAAAGGCACCAGTTACTCAAAAATACCGCCAGGTATACCATGACAAGTATAACTGTCTTATCCCATCAAGAAAAGGGCCGGGATATGTGCATTGTAGCATATGCAAGTCGGACTTCAGCTGTGAACATGGCGGAATGTTCGATTGTAAGAGACATGTGGGCCCGGCTTCTCACAAGCAGTTCATCGAAGCAGCTGGAAAGCAGAAATCTATCGCGAATTTCATGATCCAGAGCAAGCATGATGATTCTGGAAATTCATTGGAAAAGATGACAACAAAAGCTGAAGCAAAGATGTGTTGGGACATCCTGGCAAAAAATAACCTGCCTCTCGCGAATGCTGACAAGTTTGTCAAGGCATTTCAAACGATGTTTCCTGACTCCAAGATTTTCCGGGGGGGGGCATGCCCCGGACCCCCCTAGCTATCTCGGCGCTTCGCGCCTTCGATTACACTTTTCCCCCATAAGATTACACTTTTCAGTATTTGGGATTACACTTGGGTAGCCAAGGGGGTAAACAGGTCTGCACAAATCTGACCGCAATTTTCCAAAGACTACACAAATCTGACAGCAATTTTTCAAAGACTACACAAATCTGACCGCAATTTTCCAAAGACTACACAAATCTGACCGCAATTTTCCAAAGACTACAGAGATGTGACAGCGGTGTACTTTGGTCAGAGAAAAAAATGCCAGGGAGAGCTTGGCAGCAGAAGAGAAGCCTCCTTCATGATAATGATGAAGACTGGCATTGATGTATGGCCCTATATGTCTTGGTGCTTACAAAGATACATGTACACGCAGATGTTTTGGCCCAGAACTCTTTGTAGTCTTAGGAGGCTGGGTGACATCCAAATCTTAAGCTGAAGATGTCCTCCTGCTGGCAGATAGTTTTTTTGTTTTTTTTTAGTGTGTCTTTGTTTGTGTGTGTGTGGTGTTTTTTTTTTTTGTTCGTTTGTTTGTCCTGCTGTGATTTGAACCTGCACTTCCCGAAATGAATGTGAGATTGGTCTGTTCCACATTTTCCAATGGGAAATTGTGTTTGTGACATGCATTTCATAGCAACAAAAATCATAGGATTTTTAAACTTACGTTTGGATTCTTACGGCTCACCATTGAGTATTGAAGGATATTTGGGGGAGATCTATCCCATATATGCTGTTATTTAAGTATTTTCTGAAATCGTTGTACATTATAATTATGATGCAAAACAACCTATTTTTATATATGTTGGTTTACCTTCAGACCTTACCATCATAAAACATATTCATTACGTAGCAGATGATTTTAAGTTATAAGATTGGTATTTTTGGATCTGAAATGTGATTAATAAATATTTAAATCAGAAATGTCGTTTTGTGTAACGCATTCAAGTAGACTGAATTTCACATTTTTATACAGTGTTTTTATTCCACCAGAGTTGATGTTTTGCAAGATGTTTGTCATTCATAATGAATGTCTTACATGGAACATGTCCATTTTCGTGTGATTTATCTGATGTTGATTCAATGTTAATGAAAGCTCATTTCAAATTATCATTTCAGTATTCATCAAACCTATGACAGTGCTGATGATTTTAGAGTTTGTCTTGCTTCCCTTGCCTCTTGTTTGCCTCAAACCAGGCCGTTTTGCCTAAAGCTTACAGCAAACTTGTAACCTTTAATAAACGATTTCTTTTTACGCCTTTGTTTGTAATCATGTATAAGAGAGCCTGCGAACGGAAGTGTTCTACATCTTCGACCACTTGATGGCCACAATTAACATGTGTATTACTCTGCCACTTGTTTGTGTGCATTGGTATTCTGCCGTTTGGTCTTCGTATGCGGCCTCACGTGCGGAATGCAGGTCTAGACCTAGGAGTTGTGTCGGATTTTTCCAAGTTTCCGGATCAGCCTCCGTGGACCTTTTTCACACCAGAGATTCGTTTCGATCTTGCAGCTTTTCGCAAAGAGTCTACCAGCTCTCTGGCGTACAAGGCTTTGTATGCTGAGCTCTGTTCCAAATTCCCATCCTATCAAAAAGTTTTCACTGACGGTTCCAAGTCTGAAGATGGAGTGGCCTGTGCAGCCTACTGCCCTGGGGCTCCTTCTCAGATACTGTTGGAACATATACATTCAGATGCTTCTGTCTATTCTGCTGAACTTACTGCTCTGGTACTGGCTTTGAAGATAATCTCACATTCTTCGAAGAGGGACTTTCGGGTTCTGTCGGATTCGCTGTCAGCTTTGGAGGCCATAGCTGGCCGCAACCTTCAGCATCCAGAACTTTTACTTTTTTTTAAACTTTTTAGCAAGTTGAAGGCGGACGGTTACAACATTACTCTTGCTTGGGTTCCTGGTCATGTTGGCATCGGCGGGAACGAAATGGTTGATCGTTTAGCCAAGAACGCCACAAGAGAGAAACTGTCCAACACTTATGTCCCCTGCTCCGATGTGAAACCCAAAATTAACGATTATGTGAGAGACCTCTGGCAGGAGGATTGGAACACACAGACGAATAACAAACTCTTTCAGATCCGTCCAAACCTTAAGGACTTCCTCCCATCTACGTCAGGTGGTCGTAAAGAGGAAACGGTTCTGTGCCGGCTGCACACCGGCCATTCGTATTTTACCCATTCTTACCTTTTAAAGAGTGAAGAAGCTCCGTGGTGCATTCCATGTCATGTGCCACTCACAATGAAACATGTTCTTTTAGAGTGTTGGGACTTGCACAATGTGAGACACAAACATTTTACAGCGGAGTCCATGAAGATCCTGTTCACGGATGTCCCGCCTGACGTGATCCTTGAGTTTTTGAGAGAGATTAACATTTTTCATCTGATTTAAGATTTTACGGCAGAAAGATTTTTAACAAAGTTTCTGGTGCGTTTGTAGACGATGTCATTTAACGAGATGTGTGAAAGTTGGGTTTTTTTGGTTTTTTTAAATGACTGGTGAGTTGATTTTAACGTGGTGACAGCCCTGATGTGGCCCTTTGCGGTCGGCTGGGCTATAAGCAACATTATCTTATCTTATCTTATCTTATCTTGTGTGCATTGGTGGGTAAGTAAAGATGAGAGAGTGTCTTAAAATAATAAGTGTGCGTTCAAGACCTTTCTGTATTGAGTACAAACTGGATCCACTTTTATACATACATGTGCTTATGACTTGCACGTTTGCAACAGATGCTTTTGGCCAGGTATGCATCAATCATATTTGCAGTAGCTGTTACCAAATTATTTGCCTGACCAAAATTTTTAGAAAATCATTTTGATGGAGAGTGGAACTGAAGAAAATAATTAAAATAAAAAAAGGGGGAAAAAAGCAGACAAATGATGAAAAATGTAACCTCCCCATATCCATAAACAACACAAGGGACACTAAGAAACACAATGATCCTTGCATATAGGCATAAATTTGCTATACTCTCTCTGCTGAATATGTAAATATGGCCCACAGAGGGAGATGTGAAAATGGTACCGCAAAACACCAATCTTCTTCTTCTTCCTTACGTAGAGCCAGACCAAACTGGCGTTGAAGGCTCATTTAATATATCATTTGTAGAAAAGAGTACAATTCAGAGGGAACAATGTTCTACAAGACTACACAGAACATGGAGATATCACTTGTCTTGAAGACCGCATAGAACATGGAGTTATTATTGTCTTAAAGGACTGCATGGAACATGCAGTTATCACTGTCTTGAAGGACTGCATAGAACATGGAGTTATCACTGTCTTAAAGGACTGCAGGGAACATGCAGTTATCACTGTCTTGAAGGACTGCATATAGAACATGGAGAAATCATTGTCTAAAAGGACTGCATGGAACATGGAGTTATCACTGTCTTGAAGGACTGCACAGAACATGGATTTATCACTGTCTTAAAGGACTGCATAGAACATGGAGTTATCACTGTCTTAAAGGACTGCATAGAACATGGAGTTATCACTGTCTTGAAGGACTGCATGGAACATGGAGTTATCACTGTCTTAAAGGACTGCATGGAACATGCAGTTATCACTGTCTTGAAGGACTGCATGGAACCAATTCAGAGGCGTTAGATATCCACAGGATGGACGTTCACATTGTTGTAAGTGTGCATGTTTCTGCATGGCCTATATCCACCATTATAGGGGCTTTTCATACCCTGACTCGTTCACTGATCGTGGAGAACTGATTTTAGGGATTGTTTCTATCCACAAGAGATGATTCAGTGAATCTTGTACAGTGGTTATAAGGCAGAGAGGAACTGCCTCTATCTGGCATTCCCTTGGAATGTTCTTGGTGAACAGATTAGGGTTGACACAGAGTCTCACAAGCTACTACAGGCTGAATCTCTCCCTGCTTTCGCCAGCAATTGTCAGACAAAGACGTTCAAACAAGAAGTGCATGCATTCGGTCTATGCTCTAGACCCACTCTTATGTATACATGCTTGTTCAAATTCGCGCACGGTTATTCATGTGTGTGCGGACACAGACGTGCACGAGGGTTCATGTTCATCTTTGGAGATGAGACAGATTCATGGATGCATCATGATGTACCGTTATATCCATCGTCCACAACATATTTGTCTACGTCAAACCAGGGCTGTTCGCCTCAGGAAAGAAGTCGCTGCCTCCAAACAGTGCCACCCACAGTCTGTCGCCTGTCTGCCTATGTTTTTGTTGACCGATCAAGTGAACTTGTCTGCATGGACAACTTCTTCCTGTCACGATCTCTTTTACGAGTGTTAAGACATGGTGTTCATAGAACCAAAAGGTATCGTTCATTCGAAAGATCAGCAATCAGATCACCACTCACGATTCTGTGGAAAGGAGGAGAAAAAAGAAATCACAATCCCTTGAGAATTGAACCTGAGACTCGGGATTTTCTTCTCCCTCAGAGAGTGCTTGATCCAAAAGCCACTTTTTCTTTGTGGTCAAATGTATGCGCGGAAAGGAAACCCAAGTGTCCCTGTGTCGGTTGCTGTGCTGCTGTTCCTGGAACACAAAGTGTTTCCAGACTGCTGAAGGCAAAGGAGGAAGTGATGGTTTGGTGGGGGCAACGTCGGTGGGTATCTACTGAGAGAGCATGAAGGACCAGGAAGCCATCACGGTTCAATAGACTTGGTGTTTTGCCCGTTATCCAGCCCCTTCCCCTGCCTCCATCTCCCCTCCATCCCCCCCCCCCACCCCCACCCCCACCCCCCTTCTATCCTTGTTTCTATCCTTTCCCATCCTTCTCCTATCTTACGTTTAACGTGGTGACAGCCCTGATGTGGCCCTTTGCGGTCGGCTGGGCTATAAGCAACATTATCTTATCTTATCCTATCTTACGTTGCACATCACTGTATTATAGCACCCTCTTATCTCCCTTCTCTCCCTCCTCTTCGCCCTCCTATCCTGTCCCCTACACGTCTTCAACAGTGTAGCAATACATTCCGTATCGTTTACACAAGGCCGCTTTTTAACGCCTACTCGTATCCTCTAAAAAGAAAGTGAAGAGTCACCGTGGTGCATTCCATGTGTTGCATCACACACTGCAATACATGTTATGTTATGAAATGTTGGGACTTACATCATGTCAGATAAAACTTTATGGCAAATTCCATGAAACCTTTGCTCAGAGACATTCCAACTGATGTGGGGTTGTTTTTTTTAGCTCCTAAAGGAATTTTTATCTGGTGTATGGTTTTATGGTAGGAAGACTTTCAAGGAGGTTTTTTGCGTGTTTTAGAAATACTGTTTTAATAAATTATGTTGTTAATTATTTCAGCATTTATGTAAGGATTTGACTTTGACAAGATAGTATCCCTAATATGGCCCCTGGCAGTTGCGGGGCATTATGTAACGTGAATTCAATTTTTTTTTCTAATTATGGGTCTGATCATGACTAGCTGACTAAAACCAGCTTTTCATCCATAACTTTGCTTCGCTTTGCAATGTTTGGCATTAAAAATGTGACTGCCTAGCACAAAATTTATTAACTATCCAGTATGTTAATAAATTACCATGCCAAATTTAGAAAAAAATAAGATGAAAACTGTTTGTGTTTTGGGAGCAAGAATGCAAACACACAGGCAGACACACATAACGTCTGATGTATATTGAATACAAGAGCAAGAAGCTTCGTAAGGGTGGTTCAATTCTTACTCACAGACTTTGATTGTCCATGTCCTTCGCCTTTGACTTTGATTGTCCATGTCCTTCGCCTTTGACTTTGATTGTCCATGTCGTTCGCCTTTGACTTTGATTGTCCATGTCGTTCGCCTTTGACTTTGATTGTCCATATCCTTCGCCTTTGACTTTGATTGTCCATGTCCTTCGCCTTTGACTTTGATTGTCCATATCCTTCGCCTTTGACTTTGATTGTCCATATCCTTCGCCTTTGACTTTGATTGTCCATATCCTTCGCCTTTGACCTGATCATGGATGTAGACGCCTGCTCCCAGCGATATTCTCATAAAATGCAATACTGATTTGATGTACACACAGGCATGAAAGCATTCCAATGGTTCTATATCACACACATGGGCGTGAGAGCACACACACACACACGCGCACGCACGCACGCGCGCGCGCACCACACACACACGAGAAAATCA
>CM031626.1:5678323-5717226 GCA_018398815.1 Conus ventricosus
AACAACCTGCCCATACGAAATAAACTCAATGATAAATTAAAACCCTGACCATACGTAATAAACTCAAACTTGCCCACACCTAATCAGCGTGATCGGAAAGACGACACACGCACACACACACCCCACCACACACACCACACACACCACACACACACACACACACAACAACAAAACCACACACACACACACACACACACACACACACACACCCCACACACACCAACACACACACACACATACACACACACACACACACACACATACGCGCGCGCGCGCGTCACCCACACACCACACACACTCACCTACTTTCCTTTCTCCCTCTCTCTTCTCTCTCTCTTACGTTTTTGTTTGTTTTGGGTTTTTGTTGTTGCTTACTTGCTTTTTCTTTTTATTTGTCTTTCGTTTTATACATTGTTTAAACTGTTTTATTGTTGGTTAGTAGTTGTTTACTTTGCCCTCTCTCTCTCTGTCTGTCTCTGCTGTTTCTCTCTCTCTCTCTCTCCTCTCTCTCTCTCTCCCCTCTTCCTTCTCTCTTCTCTCTTCTCTCTCTCTCTCTCTCTCTCTCTGATTTTTCCCATTTCTCTTATCTGTCTTTTTTTGGTTTTGGTTTGTTTTTTGTTTTGTTTCTACTTCTGTCTTTCCTTTCGTATCGTATCTTTCCTTGTAGCTTCTCACTTTTCCAACATTGTCAGTGGCAATTAGCCAGTTGTTGTTCCTGCTTTATCAACAGACACCGGTGTTCTTCAACTTGCACTAAAGAAAAGGTCCCCGGCCCATTCGCTTGCAAACCTGCGAGCCGTTTACTGGCACGGTGTGCAGTATGTGGTTGGCAGCCAGCGGGGGCTCGTTGTTCCCATGCTGCCACACAGGGGCTCTTGTTGCCATGCTGCCACACAGGGGCTCTTTTTTGCCATGCTGCCACACAGGGGCTCTTTTTTTGCCCAGCTGCCACACGGGGCTCTTTGTTGCATGCTGCCACACAGGGGCTCTTTGTTCCCATGCTGCCACACGGGGCCCAGAGCTTCATACTTCGCCTAAGAGAGGTTTAGAGTATGGATTATTGTATGTTAGGAAAAATTATTGAATAATACGTACACAGATTCAAAGCAGGTTGTGGTTGTACTGTCCCCACTGAAAAGGACAGAAGAGCGTTTATTCTTGACAGAGACGTTATTTTAGTTGCCTATTACGTTGACCATTGTTCGTTCGAGGAATTTAGCAGATGGAATTTTCAATTTCTTCGTGTAATCTTCATCCTGATTTAGCTATAAACCTGTGTGATGAGAAAAGATGGGGCAAGGGAATTAAAAGTAAGTAAGCTTTTTTCTCCAACTGATTTGTTTTTGTCAATGCCACCTGGCCAGAACCACATGTTGACAGAAAACACAGTGTTGACAGAAAGCGGGGATAACAGTCCAGACCCATCAAAACCGGCAGCACCCATACTGCAGGTGGTGACTGTTCACGGCAGCCATCTGCAGGTGGTGACATGTTCACAGCAGCCATACTGCAGGTGGTGACATGTTCACAGCGATACTGCAGGGGGGTGAGTGTTCACAGCAGCCATACTGCAGGTGGTGACATGTTCAAAACCCAGCCATTACTGCAGGTGGTTTGACGGTTCACGCAGCCATACTGCAGGTGGTGACATGTTCACAGGCGGGACGCAATCCCCCCCCTTTTACACAGCAGCCTGTACAAGACACAAGGACAGTGACAAACCAACTGGGAATCAATTGGAATGTGTTAAAAACATATGTGGCAACCGCACACGATGAAGCCTTCTTTTTGGACATGGAGTCTTTTAAGCCAAGCGTTAATGAAGACTGTGGTGAAAAATCATGAAAGCGTGATCTGCGAACATGGCAGGCCACCAGTTACACAGAGGCAAGGCACTCTATTACTAATCCAAATTATTACTTACTTGGATATACTCAACAACGCCAATGACCTCGCCCATGAACGGAAGTGTCGTGTTGGCAAGGCAACAACAGCATTCAACCAGCTGAACAAAATATGAAACAGCTAGAAATTCTCCCTTGGAAAAATTGAAGTTTTATTATTCCAGTGTGATTTCAACAGTGCCATATGGCTGTGAAACCTGGCAACTGAAGACCACCCGTGAGAAGAAACTCGACGCTTTTGACATCAAATGCCTACGTAAGATCTTGGACATGAATGGTCAGAACTTAGTACCAAATGAAGAGGTCAGGGAGAGGTCCAACAGCTCCCGTGTCAACCATCATCTGCAGACTAGGTCATGTCTAGGGGATGACCCTCATCAAGACCTGCAAACTAGGCCAATAAATGGACCCAGCAGGCCAGAGAAAAAGGGACGACCCAGGAAGAGCTGGGCGACAGACAGTGAAGAGGGACCTCGACTCGTTGACAGAGGATGGAGTCACACCAGCAGATGGCTGAGGACCGTGCACAGTTGAGCGCTTTGACGGGTTCATGCGCCCACAAAATGCGAGAGCATCTAGCTAAGCTAAGCTAATATACTTGTGACAATCGATCACAGGATCCACTCTTACATATAGAATGTGTGAATGGGATAGAATTTGGAATAATTCCGATCTGGGATCAAACGAGTATAAACGATCGAAATTCGAGATTGCAATATAAAGCTTATATTGAAAATCATAAAAATATATCCACACATCTCATACTCACCCTAGGATCAATAATTACAAGCCTAAATAGTTGAGATTTCAACTCCTTCTCTATCTAAGTATATTTCCCTCCATCTTCTTTACTCTCTCTCTCTCTCTCTCTCTCTCTCTTCTCTCTCTCTCTCTCTCTCTCTCTCTTCTCTCTCTCTCTCTTCTTCTCTCAGCTAGTTGCTCCTTCCGTTTAAAGGACAGGCAGTCTTTTTTACCCCAAAGAGTACAAATCACTATTCAAAGAACTGTCACTGAGGAGCAAGCACCCTGTAAAGGTGAGTTTTCAGTACTCCAGCTAAAGTTCTTTCAGATCTGACCTTCCCTGCCCTGTCGTCGTTACCATGTCACACGGGTCACGAGCTACGCGCAATCGGTTCGAGCTCCGTCATCAGCAGTCAGTCTGTGTTAGCGACAGTTTTTGGGGTTGTACAGCGCGTTCGAGTTGGTTCACTAGAAGTTTGTTTTTTTTAAACCGGTAGATAAACTATTCCTGTTTGGGACTACTCAACGCCTTTAGTCTATTTTTAGACCAGGAGAGGCGGGTCAGCCGGTTTTTGACACTGGCCGTATTTGTGCATCCCACAGTGGTGTGTGGGCTTGGGGCAGGGTCGGTGTGATTGTGAGCGAGTGGGTGTGGTGGTGTGTGTGTGTGTTTTGTGTGTGTGTGTGTGTGTGTGTGTGTGTGTGTGTTCCGTTGACAAGGGGGGGTCACTCGGGTTTTCTCAACAGGTGCAGGGTTAGAACACGTCTGCGCACGAATCGGCGTCATCTTTGAGGTTTTTTTTTAGTTGGCTGGCAAGGACCGCGGGAGGTGGGGTTCTGAGCCAGATATTTTTTTCTTAGGGTGATTAGTTCACAGAGAGGTTAGACTAGTGTCTTGTGGCGTATTGCCTAGCTAGTCTAAGTAGTCCGTTGTGTCCACGTTCTGCTGGTTAGCGGGAAGGGAGCCTGCAATACAGTGGCTGTACTGTTTAGCGTCGGAATGGAAGTGGTCGTTTTGTAGCTGTTACGTAAACCTCACTGGGCCTCAGCTGCATGAGCGGCTGACAGAACCTTGTTGCGGTGTGCCTTCGTCCTGTGCGCTGCAAAGTGTTGCTGTTGTCAGCAGTGGCGTTACTTCTGGCTGTTGCTGTTTGAGTGGTAGGTGTGGTTTTCATTTTCCGTTCGTCTGGTGCTTTTGGTATATACGTTTCGTATGAATGGTTCGTATCTGTGGTGTGGAGGTGTTTGACTGAGGGGGTTATAGGTGTTCGCTGGGATATGGAGTTATTATGGAGAGTTTTGCATCCAGTTCAGGGCAGGCGTTGAATGTATTATGCAGGAATGTATAGGGCAATAGGGGTCGTGAACTAGGAATGATGATTATAGTGTGTTTGCGCTGTGACGGCTGCATTAGTGTTGACATCGTGTGTCGGACGGATTGTTGTTGACACTGGAGTGGGCAGAGGGTGATGTATAGGGCTGTCTACTTTGGGAAATACAGTAAGCGGAAAGTTTGGGGCTCTTCGTGAGTGCATTGCCCTGTAGTAGTTACCGCGGGGTTTTGGTTAGGCTCGCAGTGTTCATGATTTGGAATTTTGACAATGCTTGGTAAAACCTTGTGCTTTGAACTCTATCGATTTGGTCACGCGTTTGAGAGGATTGAGAGAGTTATTATGTAATGGGGGAGGGATTTGGTGGTAGGTTCTATTTTTTCTGCGGGTTTGCGTTGAGTTTTTTTTTTGGTTGTGTTGATGGTAGGGATGTATCTGGGTTTCCCCTGCTCAGGTGGGTTTTTGCTCATTTTGGGTGATGACCTTGGTACGTGTGGCTCATGGTGTGAATGATGTTTGCGTGGACTGTGCCCCGTTTGCTATGAGCGGTCTAGATTTGTATGGGGGGGGGGGGGGGGGGGGGGGGGGGGGGGGGGCTCGTACTCGTACACTGATCTGACTATTGACTAAGTGTTTAGTAAGTTGGAGTAAATACGGGATTTAGACTAAGGATCTGTGCTCTTTCTCTGATTGACCTGCCAAGACCCCCCTGTTGTACGACGGGATCCTACGTTGGGCTGCTGCAAATCTCCGGAGACTCCTGTCAACTCCATCGAGGAACCCGCTTTTGTCACCTGTGTCCCGAGGTCAGTGTCATCTCGGGTCAGACAGATCCCCCGGGTCATCCGTCAGGTGGGATCGTCCTGCGTCTTCTCCGAACCCTGTCCCCCCTCCCATTCTGATGCCCTTGACCCTAACAAGGTTTACCCCGGTTTTGTCCCCGGTCCCCCTCCAGACGAGTGGGCCATTGACCCCTCAGCCCCCTGTCCCTGTCCTCGCCCTGCGTCGCTTGCAGCTTGGGCGTGAGGAGGGAGCGTATGCGGCACAGTGGGCGGCTGGTAGAATACTCGCCTGACCTTGTGGCGACCAGGCAGGACTGGGAAATGAGCACGTGGCTTGACCCTTGGGGACTTCATCCGAGAGAAAATGCGGGGAGACACTGGTGTTGCGGTGGAGGGCGTCCTGGACGCTGTGTGTGTGGCCAGTGGTTTTGGTGTGGCCAGTGGATGGTGTGGCCGGTGGTCTTGTGTGGCCAGTGGTTGGTGTGGCCAGTGGACTGGTGTGGCCAGTGGTCTTGTGTGGCCAGTGGTCTGGTGGGCCAGTGGTCTGGTGTGGCAGGGAGCATCGCGCAGCTGACTGTGAGGGTCCAGTGTCTGGTGGATGTGATCGGATAGACGTTCGTGTGCAAGTGCTTCGGGCTCACTGAACAATAGTGAACAACAGCACGAGCGTGACACACAGGTGATAGTGCTGGAGACGTGGACGGTGGTGAGTCGTGTGAAAAACCCGTGTGCTGTGTAAAATGTTTTCATGAACAATAATTAGTAGTTTGGTCAGCGTGATCGTTGGCACTGTGTGGTATTCATTGTATTGATGATATGTGTCATGTGCCCTATGACCTATGTGGTGTCTCCAGGTGCTGGAGTCCATTGAAGTTCCTTTCAGGGGTTGACTTTGGCACTTGCTGTATACATTGTGCTGATGATATGTGTCATGTGCCGTAATATGTTTCTCATGAACAATAATTTAGTGCTTGGTTTAGCGTGGTCGTTGGCACGGTGTGGTTTTTCATTGTATTGGTGATATGTCTCATTTTGCCCTATGGGCCCATGTGGGTCTCCAGGTGCTGGGAGTCCCTTGAAGTCCTTTCAGGGGTTGACTTCGGCACCGTGCTGTAAAACATTGTGTTGATGTATGTGTCATGTGCCCTATGGCCTAGGTAGTGTCTGGGGTCCATCGAAGTTCCCTTTTAGAGGTTGACTTTGGCACTGTTTTTGGATACTTTGGTTGATGATATGTGTCATGTGCCCTATGACCTAGGTAGTGTTTCTAGGTACTGCCGGCTGCAGGGGACGGAGCTGGTGTCAGGTGTGGATGCAGTGTGATTGAGTGTAAATGAGGGGGGGTTGGTGGTGGCATTGTGTTATTGGTTGTGAAAAGGGATTGATTGAGTTGGAAGGTTGTCGTTTGTTGTGGTCGGGGAAAATGTTCATGTCACAGTCGCGGTCAATAAATGTTGGTGAGTGTTAATCTGTGTTCAGCAGTCTTAGATCTGTTTGGAAGCGACAGATAGGCTGTAAATTCTGTCTGTCATTCTATAGCAATTAGTTCAGGCTTAGCGAACCGACATTCTCCTAAAACATATCAGGTATCGCAGGGCAGGTTAGCCCGTTTTAAAGGCACAGAAAGGGAAAACCATATTTTTCCCGGGGCGCATGATCGTGTGGTTCGTTTGACTGTGTACGGTCTGACAATGTTTTGCCAGGTCTTCTTTATTTTTTTTCAAGTAAGTGTAAGTTTTGTTGGTTTTACTGCATTGTGTTCAGGGGTTTTATGTGTGTGTGTGTTGTGGGTTGGTGTGTGTGTTGTGTGTGTGTGGTGTGTGGTGTGTGTGTGTGTGTGTGTGTGTGTGTGGTTGGGGTGTGTGGCTTTGCTAGTCACTTGTGCTGTGTTGTCTATGGTTTGCCTGTGTTTTGTCTTTTTTGATGCTGTTTCTAAAGGATTTACTGTTTTGATCCCATTTGATTTTGGCATCTTTATTTTACTATTATCTTTATTACTATCATTATCATCATTGGGCATGCCAGCAGCATTCAAAGGACTTGCTGTACCCGGCTCCAGACCCACAGGATAATAATAATAATAATAATAATATAATAATAATAAAAATAATAATAATAATAATAATATAATAATAATAATAATAATAAAAATAATAATAATAATAATAATAATAATAATAATAATAAAATTAATAATAAAAATGATAATAATAATAATAATAATAATAATAATAATATAATAATAATAAAATAATAATAATAATAATAATAATGATAATGATACTTAATAGCGCCTATTCTCGGCTAGGACCAAGTCTAATCGCTTTACAATCAACACCGTTTACACAACGGGCTGCCTACCTGGGTTGTGCCGACTGAAGAGCTGCCACTGGCGCTTCATTCAGTTGTTTCCGTGTCATCCCGTCAGTATCGTTCAATATCGTTCCTCAGTTTTCCCTTTCTGCCCTTAATTTTTTCCATTCTCAAGCAGGGTGCATGCTATGTGTAACGTGTCATCCATACTAACAGCCAAACTGGCCTACTCTTCGAAAGTTGGTGATGGGATTTTACGTGTGTGCAAGATGTTATGCGTGCGTTCACACACGGAACCTCGGTTTATAGTCTCATTCGAAGGACTGTATGGGAAATGGAGTCAGAACCAATGTTAACTCGAGGGAAAAATCCCCCTGTACCGAAACGCCCTGGCGGAGGTTCGAACCCGCAACCCCAGGATCACCAAGATTACGAGTCTGGCGCTCTAACAACTGAGCTATCCCGGCCCGCCACTACGCGACAAGGATGTATGCAAGCACGACTGAGGGCAAGCAGCCTCGACCCAGCAGACCTGGAGACAGCAGCTTCAGACGGGTCAGCTGGCGGTCCACCATCAAGGCCGGCATCAAGCAGGCAGAGCAGAGGAGAGGGGCCGTGGGAAGAATGGGAGGCGCCACAGACGACAAAGAATGGCGTCGGCACATACAAATACTCATGACCAAGGACTTCACCAGCAGCAACTGCAAGAGAGTTGCTGCTGAGGGATTGGGCTTTCAGCCACAGTAGATGCTGCAACTCCACAACTGATGGATCCATGGCGCAACACCATTGTCTCTTGAGACAGATGGATGCCATCTATTATTATTATTGTTATTGTTATTGTTATTGTTATTGTTATTGTGTTGTTGTTGTTGTTGTTATTATTTATAATAACAAATAATAATAATTATTATTATTATTGTTGTTGTTATCATCATTATTATCATAATGATTATTATTTTCATTATTATCATTTGATGTTTCAACAACTTTTAATGTTTCAATCATGACTGACAACTTCAGTTGTTAGTTTGTCTCATAAAATTTGATGGTGTCTTGTCAAGTTGGACTTTTCTCACGATTTTTCGTGGTTTCATAGGTTTTGCTGTGTCGTATCTGATATGATTTGTCTGGTGTTGACAATGGCTACTCTATGTTATGCATAGTTCTTCATGTCAGTGGTCATCGTGTGTTCTGTGCAGTCCTTCAAGACAGTGACAACTCTGTGTTCTGTACAGTCCTTCAAGACAGTGACAACTCTGTGTTCTGTACAGTCCTTCAAGACAATGATAACTCGTGTTCTGTACAGTCTTCAAGACAATGAAAACTCTGTGTTCTGCACAGTCCTTCAAGACAATGACAACTCTGTGGTCTGCACAGTCTCAAGACAATGATAACTCTGTGTTCTGTACAGTCCTTCAAGACAATGATAAACTCTGTGTTCTGCACAGTCCTTCAAGACAATGACAACTCTGTGTTCTGTAAGTCCTCAGACAATGACAACTCTGTGTCTGCACAGTCCTTCAAGACAATGATAACTCTGTGTTCTGTACAGTCCTTCAAGACAATGATAACTGTGTGTTCTCTACAGTCCTCAAGACAATGATAACTCTGTGTTATGTGCACTCCTTCAAGAGACTAATAAATCGGTGTTGTGTGCAGTCCCTCAAGACATGATAACTCTCTTTTCTGTACAGTCCATCGAAACAGTGATATCTCTGTGTTCTCTACAGTTCCTTAAGACAATGATAACTTACGTTATGTACAGTGCATCAAGACAATGACAGCTCTGTGTTCTGCACAGTCCCTCAAGACAATAATTTATGTTCTGTACAGTCCACCACGACAATGATAACTCTGTGCTCTGTGCAGTTCTTCAAGACAGTGACAACTCTGTGTTCTGTAAGTCCCTCAAGACAATAATAACTTTGTGTCTGTACAGTCCACCACGACAGTGATAACTCTGTGTTCAGGGCAGTCTTTCAAGATAATGATAACTCTGTGTTTTGTACAGTTCTTCAAGACAATGATAACTCTTGTTCTGTGCACTCCCTCAAGAGAATGATAACGCTGTGTTCTGTGCAGTCCTTCAAGACATTGATAACTATTGTGTTATGCAGTCCTTTATGATAATGATAACTCCATGTTCTATGCAGCCGTTTCAAGACAATGGTAACTCTGCGTTCTATGAAGTCCATCACGACAGTGATAACTCTGCGTTCCGTACAGTTCTTGAAGCCAGTGGTAACTCTACGTTCTGTGCAGTCTTTCAGGAGAAATAATTCTCTGTGTTCTGTACCGTCCTTCAGGAGAATAATTACTCTGTGTTCTGTACCGTCCTCAGGAGAATAATTACTCTGCGTTCTGTGCAGTCCTTCAGGAGAATAATTACTCTGTGTTCTGTACCGTCCTTCAGGAGAATAATTACTCTGTGTTCCGTACCGTCCTTCAGGAGAATATTACTCTGTGTTCTGTACTGTCCTTCAGGAGAATAATTACTCTGTGTTCTGTACCGTCCTTCAGGAGAATAATTACTATGTGTTCTGTACAGTCCTCCAGGAGAATAATTACTCTGTGTTCTATGCGGTCCTTCAGGAGAATAATTACTCTGTGAACTGTGCAGTCCTTTAGGAGAATAATTCCTCTATGTTCTGTGCAGTCCTTCAGGAGAATAATTCCTCTGTGTTCTGTACCGTCCTTCAGGAGAATAATTACTCTATGTTCTGTACAGTCCTTCAGGTGAATAAATTACTCTGTGTCCTGTACTGTCCTTCAGGTGAATAATTACTCTGTGTTCTGTGCAGTCCTTCAGGAGAATAATTACTCTATGTTCTGTACAGTCCTTCAGGTGACTAATTACTCTGTGTTCTGTACTGTCCTTCAGGTGAATAATTACTCTGTGTTCTGTACAGTCCTCCAGGAGAATAATTACTCCTGTTCTATGCGGTCCTTCAGGAGAATAATTACTCTGTGAACTGTGCAGTCCTTCAGGTGAATAATTCCGCTATGTTCTGTGCAGTCCTTCAGGTGAATAATTACTCTGTGTTCTGTGCAGTCTTCATGAGAATAATTACTCTGTGTTCTGTGCAGTCCTTCAGTGTGAATAATTACTCTGTGTTCTGTGCGGTCCTTCATGAGAATAATTACTCTATGTTCTGTACAGTCCTTCAGGAAAACAATTATTCTATGTTCTGTGCAGTCCTTCGGGAGAATAATTATTCTATGTTCTGTGCAGTCCTTCGGGAGAATAATTACTCTGTTGTTCTGTGCAGTCCTTCTGGAAAATAATTATTCTATGTTCTGTGCAGTTCTTCAATATAATCAAAACACTGTGTTCTGTGCAATCCTTCAAGACAAAGTTACCTCTGTGTTTTAAGTAGTCCTTCAAGACAAAGATAACTCTGTGTTCTGTACAGTCTTTCAAGAAAAATGATAACTCTGTGTTCGTGCAGTCCATCAAGACAGTGATAACTCTGTGTTCTGTACAGTCTTCACGACAATGATAACTCTGTGTTCTATGCAGCCTTCAAGACAATGATAACTCTGTGTTCTGTGCAGCCCTTGAAGTTAAGGATAACTCTGTGTTCTGTGCAGTCCTTCAAGACAATGATAACTCTGTGTTCTGTGGCAGTCCTTCAAGACAATGATAACACTGTGTTCTATGCGGTCCTTCAAGACAATGATAACTCTGTGTTCTGTACAAGTTCTTTAAGACAGTGATAACTCTGTGTTCTGTGCAGCCCTTCAAGACAATGATAACTCTGTGTTCTGTACAGTTCTTTAAGACAGTGATAACTTTGTGTTCTGTGCAGTACTTCAAGACAATGATAACTCTGTGTTCTGTGCAGCCCTTCAAGACAATGATAACTCTGTGTTCTGTACAGTTCTTTAAGACAGTGATAACTTTGTGTTCTGTGCAGTCCTTCAAGACAATGATAACTCTGTGTTCTGTGCAGTCTTCAAGACAATGATAACTCTGTGTTCTGTGTAGTCCTTCAAGACAATAACTCTGTGTTCTGTGCAGTTCTTCCGTACAATGATAACTCTATGGTGTTTTACAGTCCTTCAAGACACTGATAAATCTGTGTTCTACACAGTCCTTAAAAGCAAAGGTAACCCTGTGTTCTATACAGTCGTACAAGACAATGATATCTGCGCTATGGGGCACTCCCTCAGGACAATGATAATTCTGTGTTCTTACAGTCGTATCAAGACAATGATAACTGCGCTATGTGCACTCCTCAAGAGAATGATAACTCTGTGTTCTGTGCAGTCCTTCAAGACAATGATAACTGTGTTTTGTGCAGTGCACTCCCTCAGGACAGTGACAACTCTGTGTGTTGTATGCAATCATTCAAGACAATGATAACTCTGTGTTCTATACAGTCCTTAAAGGGACAATGATAACTCTGTATTCTGTGCAGTCCTTCAAGATAATCATAACTCTGTATTCTGTGCACTCCTTCAAGACGATTATAATTTGTGTGTTCTGTGCAGTCCCTCAAGACAATGATATCTCCATGTTATGTATGCAGTCCTTCAAGACAATGATAGCCCCATGTTCTGTATGCATTTCCACAAGAGAATAACAAGTATGCAATCTGCGCGGGTCCTTCAAGACAAAGATAACACTGTGTTCTGTATAGTCCTCCAGACAATGATAACTCTGGGTTCTGTGTAGTCCATCAAGACAGTGATAACTCTGTGTTCTGTATAGTCTCCCAGACAATAATAACTCTGTGTTCTGTATAGTCCTCCCAGACAATGATAACTCTGTGTTCTTTGTAGTCCATCAGGAGAATAACGCTGTGTTCTCTTCAGTCCTTGAAGACAATGGTAACTCTGTGTTCTGTACAGTCCTTCAAGACAATGATAACTCTGTGTTCTATGCAGTCCTTCAAGACAATGATAACTCTGCGTTCTATGCAGTCCTTTAAGACAATGATATCTCTGTGTTCTGTGCAGTCCTTCAAGACAATGATAACTCTGTGTTCTGTGCAGTACTTCACGACAATGACATCTTTGTGTTCTGCGTAGTCATTCAAGAGAATGATAACTCTGTGTTCTGTAAGTTCTTCCGGACAATGTTAGCTCTGTGTTCTGTGCAGTCTTTCAAGACAATGATAGCTCTTATTTGTACAGTCCTTCAAGACAGACAATAATTTGTGGTCTGTACAGTCCACCACGACAATGAAAACTGTGCTCTGTGCAGTTCTTTAAGACAGTGATAACTCTGTGTTCTATGCAGTCTTTCAAGACAATGATAACTCTGTGTTCTGTGCAGTCCATCAAGACAGTGATAACTCTGTGTTCTGTACAGTCTTCACGACAATGATAACTCTGTGTTCTATGCAGTCCTTCAAGACAATGATAACTCTGTGTTCTGTGCAGTCCTTGAAGTTAATGATAACTCTGTGTTCTGTGCCGTCCTTCAAGACAATGATAACTCTGTGTTCTGTGGCAGCCCTTCAAGACAATGATAACACTGTGTTCTATGCGGTCCTTCAAGACAATGATAACTCGGTGTTCTATGCAGTCCTTCAAGACAATGATAACTCTGTGTTCTGTACAGTTCTTTAAGACAGTGATAACTCTGTGTTCTGTGCAGTCCTTCAAGACAATGATAACTCTGTGTTCTGTACAGTTCTTTAAGACAGTGATAACTTTGTGTTCTGTGCAGTCCTTCAAGACAATGATAACTTGTTCTGTGCAGTCCTTCAAGACAATGATAACTCTGTGTTCTGTACAGTTCTTTAAGACAGTGATAACTTTGTGTTCTGTGCAGTCCTTCAAGACAATGATAACTCTGTGTTCTGTGCAGTCTTCAAGACAATGATAACTCTGTGTTCTTTGTAGTCCTTCAAGCCCAATAACTCTGTGTTCTGTGCAGTTCTTCCGTACAATGATAACTCTATGGTCTGTACAGTCCTTCAAGACACTGATAAATCTGTGTTCTACACAGTCCTTAAAAGCAAGGTAACCCTGTGTTCTATACAGTCGTACAAGACTATGATAAACTGCGCTATGTGCACTCCCTCAGGACAATGATAATTCTGTGTTCTATACAGTCGTACAAGACAATGATAACTGCGCTATGTGCACTCCCTCAGGAGAATGATAATCTGTGTTCTGTGCAGTCCTTCAAGACAATGATAACTGTGTTTTGTGCAGTGCACTCCTCAGGACAGTGACAACTCTGTGTTGTATGCAATCATTCAAGACAATGATAACTCTGTGTTCTATACAGTCCTTCAAGACAATGATAACTCTGTATTCTGTGAGTCCTTCAAGATAATCATAACTCTGTATTCTGTGCACTCCTTCAAGACGATTATAACTTGTGTGTTCTGTGCAGTCCCTCAAGACAATGATATCTCCATGTTATGTATGGCAGTCCTTCAAGACAATGATAGCCCCATGTTCTGTATGCAGTCCACCAAGAGAAAAACAAGTATGCAATCTGCGCAGTCCTTCAAGACAAAGATAACACTGTGTTCTGTATAGTCCTCCCAGACAATGATAACTCTGGGTTCTGTGTAGTCCATCAAGACAGTGATAACTCTGTGTTCTGTATAGTCCTCCCAGACAATGATAACTCTTGTGTTCTGTATAGTCCTCCCAGACAATGATAACTCTGTGTCTTTGTAGTCCATCAGGAGAATAACGCTGTGTTCTCTTCAGTCCTTGAAGACAATGGTAACTCTGTGTTCTGTACAGTCCTTCAAGACAATGATAACTCTGTGTTCTATGCAGTCCTTCAAGACAATGATAACTCTGCGTTCTATGCAGTCCTTTAAGACAATGATATCTCTGTGTTCTGTGCAGTCCTTCAAGACAATGATAACTCTGTGTTCTGTGCAGTACTTCACGACAATGACATCTTGTGTTCTGCGTAGTCATTCAAGAGAATGATAACTCTGTGTTCTGTAAGTTCTTCCGGACAATGTTAGCTCTGTGTTCTGTGCAGTCCTTCAAGACAATGATAGCTCTATATTCTGTACAGTCCTTCAAGACAGACAATAATTTGTGGTCTGTACAGTCCACCACGACAATGAAAACTGTGCTCTGTGCAGTTCTTTAAGACAGTGATAACTCTGTGTTCTATGCAGTCTTTCAAGACAGTGATAACTCTGTGTTCTGTACAGTCCCTCAAGACAATGATAACTTTGTGTTCCGCACAGTCCACCACGACAGTGATAACTCTGTTTTCTGTACAGTTCTTAAAGACAATGATAACGCTGTGTTCTGCGCAGTCTTTCAAGATAATGATAACTCTGTGTTTTGTACAGTTCTTCAAGACACTGATAACTCTGTGTTCTGTGCACTCCTCAAGAGAATGATAACTCTGTGTTCAGTACAGTCCACCAAGACAATGACAACTCTTTGTTCTGTGCACTCCCTCAAGAGAAAGATAAATCTGTGTTCTGTGCAGTCCACAAAGACAATGAATAACGCTGTGATCCTGTGCAGTCCTTCAAGACATAACTCTGTGTTGGCAGTCCTTTATGAGAACTCCATGTTCCCATTCAGAAGTTCAAGACAATATTACTCTGTGTTCAATGCAGTGCTAGACAATAATAAGGTCCTGTGTTTCATGAAGTCCTCACGACCAGTGATACTCCTGTGCCCTCTGTTCGTTCCTGTACAGACCTTCCGACATAATAACTCTGTGTTTCTGTCAGTCCTTCAAGACAATGACGAACTGTCGTGTTCTTACAGTCTTCAAGACAATGATCACTCTGTTTCGGTGCAGGCTTTCAAGACAATGATAACACTGTGATCGGTATAGTTCCTTCAAGACAGTGTAACTCTGTGTTCTGGGCAGTAACTTCAAGACAAGATAACTGTGTTCTGTATAGTCCATTCAGACAATTATTACTCTGTGTTCTGTATAGTCCCCCCTTCACGACAATGATAACTCTGGTGTTCTGTAAAAAGTCCATCACGACAATGATAACTCAGTGTTCTGTACAATCCGTCAAGACATGATAAACTCGGTGATCTAGACAGCCGTTCAAGACAATGATTAACTTTCACGTTCTGTGCAGTCGGGCTTCAAGACAATATATCGCGCTATGTGCAGTCCCTCAGGACAATGATAACTCTGTGTTCTGTGCCAAGTCCTCAAGACAATATATCTGCGCTATGTCAGTCCCTTAGACAGTGATAGCTCTGTGTTCTGGGCAGTCTTTCCAAGGCACTGATTAGCGGGTTTCCATCCAAGACAATGAAAGCTCCATGTTCGTATGCAGTCCCTTCAGACAATGAGAACTCTGTGTTTCTAGCACTCCTTTCAAAACAATGAATAACCCTGTGTTTTTGTGCAGTCCTTCAAGACTATGATAACTCTGTGCCATGCCTGTCCTTCAAGACAGGATAACTCAGTGTTCTTGCAAGTCCTTCAAGACAACGATAACTATGTTCTGTATGTCAGACCCACAAGACAATGAATAGCTCCATGTTTTATGTATGCAGCCCTTCAAGACAATGAAAAGCTCCATGTGCTCTATGCTCCTTCAAGACAATAAAGCTCCATGGGTATGTATGCAGTTCCTTCAAGACAATGATAGCTCCATGTTCTGTAGCAGTCCACCAAGAGATTAACAAGTCTGTAATCTGCGCAGTCCTTCAAGACAATAACTGCCTGTTCCTTAAGACACTGATACTCCATGTTCCTAATGCTTTCCTTCAAGACAATGATATCTCCATGTTCTTGTTAGTCTTGTAGAACATTGTTCACGTCTGAATTGTACTCTTTTCTACAAATGATATATTAAATGAGCCTCAACGCCAGTTGGTCTGCCTCTACTAAAGAAAAATACAGAAAAGATTGATGTTTTGCGGTACCATTTTCACATCTCCCTCTGTGGGCCATATTTACTTCCTTCACAGAGAGAGTATAGCAAATTTATGCCTATATGCCAAGTATCATTGGGGGGGGGGGCTGATTCCCCCTTGTGTTGTTTATGGATATGGGGAGGTACAGTTTCCATCATTTGAGTCTGCTTTTTTCCCCCTCCTTTTTTTAAGTTATTTTCGTCAGTTCCACTCCCCATTAAATGCATTTTCTTAAAATTTGGGGGGGGGGCAGCAAATAATTGTAACAGCTACTGCAAATAGTGATTGGATCACACCTGGCAAAAAGCATCTGTTGCAAACGTGCAAGTCATAAGCTCATGTATGCATAAAGTGGAAATCCATGTTTGTACTCAATACAGAAAGGTCTTGAACCACACATTATTATTTTAAGACACTCTCTCATCTTCACTTACCCACTCAATGCACACCAAACAAGTGGCCAGAGTAATACAACATGTTAATTGTGGCCATCAAGTGGTCGAAAAGAAGAACACTTCCGTTCGCAGGCTCTCTATACATGCTTACAAGCGTAAAAAGAAATCTTTTATTAAAGGTTACAATTTGCGGGTAACTTTAGCAAAACGCCTGGTTTGAGGCAAACAAGAGGCAAGGGAAGCAAGACAAAACTCTAAAATCACAGCACTGTCATAGGTTTTTGATGAATACTGAATGATAATTGTGAAATGAGCTTTCATTAACATTGAATCAACATCTGATAATCACACGAAAATGGGACATGTTCCATGTAAAGACATCATTATACAAACATCTTGCAAAACCAAATCAGGTGGGGGAAAAAACACTGTATAAAAATGTGAAATTCATCTACTTGAATGCGTTATCAACAAAACGACATTTCTGATTTAAATATTGATTAATCACATTTCAGATCCAAAAAGACCAAGCTGATAACTTAAAATCATCCCTGCAGCGTAATGAATATGTTTATGATGGTACGGTCCTTAAGGTAAAACCAACATATATACAACTAGGTTCTTTTGCATCATAATTATAATGTACAACGATTTCAGAAAATACTTAAATAACAGCATATATGGGATAGATCTCCCCCAAATATCCTTCAATACTCAATGTGAGCCGTAAGATCCAAACGTAAGTTTAAAAATCCTAATGATTTTTGTATGCTATGAAATGCATGTCCCACAAACACAATTTCCCCATTGGAAAATGTGGACTGACCAATCATACATTTGTCACGGACTAAATACTTTTGGTTTGGAAGACAATTCATTTCTTCCCACCCTGATGTACAGTGAGTGGCCAGTGGGACATCTTCACTACATTGCCGGGTGTTGACCCATGTGTTAGTTGTGCATCCCGGTCGTACGTCCGTGCCTTTTGCTCCCAGCCTCCGAATATTTCATCTTCATTAAATTTTTCCTTTAAAGCCATCTTTTTCTGTTCTTTTTTTATCGTTTTTTTCACGTGTTCATCACTGTGTCAGTGAACAGGTGACTGTTTGTGACTGGTTGCCATCTGGTTTGCGAGTGGTGTGGCACTCGCTTACGAACCTGGGAGTTCGGAGAGATCTCTATCTCTGCCAGCTGGGGAGCCTTCCTGCTTGAATCCACTTCGACGTGGGTTGCGTGGACCTGTCTTTCACCCTTCGGTGGGAAGGAAAGAATTCCGCTTGTAACCTCTGGATCCCTATCCCTGCCAGATGAAAGAACACCTTTAGGTCATCCCTGGACCGGGAGGTCCACTTCATTGGGGACCGGCAGGGTTGTCGGCGGCCATCCTTTCATTGGACTGGGGAGCGGACGTTTTTCTTACCTCGCCCACCCGCCATTTTGGGCGGGAAAAAGTTGCCATTTTGTTTCCGCAAGCTCGCTTGACTGGCTGAAGGACCAGTCCTCCCGGGACCTGGCAGAACGCCATCCGGTATCCATGCACTCAGTCGCTGCACTGAGGACTGTTGAAGTGTGCTTCACCCTTCACCGGGACACCTTCACCTCGGACTGAAGACCAGCCCCTGCCTGCACTGAGGAACTGTTGAAGGTGTGCCTCAAACCCTTCACCGGGACACCTTCACCTCGGACTGAAGACAAGCACACTGCGGGCGTCGCCCTTCTATAGCCCACCTCCCACGGTGAACCTCCTCGGCATGGACTAAAATAAGTCTCAGTCGTGTGTGGTGTGTGTGTGGTTTGGGCGTTGGCGGGTGTGTGGCCTAGAGCCGGTCACTGATCCGTGGTTTTTTTTTTTCTATTTTGTTCTTAATTAACCCTGACTAGGTCCTGTTTGATGTATTATTGTTTTCTAGTACGGTCTTTCTTCTGTTACGTTAATGTCTTTGTAGCGGTTTAGTGGGGTAGGTTGGACGGTACGGGATCCCAATATTGGGCGGGTTGTTGTGGGTCTATTTAATTTACTTTGGTCCCCAAGGTCCAGTTAGTATCTGATAGTGCTTCTTTCTCGTTCTATGCCCATTGTTTTTTGTATTTCGTTCTTGTCTTTCCTCTCTCGCTGTTTTTTCCTCTTCTTTGTTATGACCCAATACCCATCTGGAGTCTAGTGTGAGTGAATGGTTGTAATGTGAAGTAAAATATTGTTGAAACTCTTTCCTCTGTGGTCTGGTGGTGTGAGGGATTGAGTGATCGCTCCGTTTTTGCCACTGCACATTACCTGTTTAAGAACCCACCCCTGTCAGTGTACTCACACGTGACAATTATGGTGAGATGCGGGTACAGTAATGTGTATGGTAGTGTAAAAGCGAACTCTGAACTCACTACCGCCCTCCCTGAGAGATCTGTCTATCTCTCTTACGCGTATTTGACGGGTGGTTGGTTGTGGGTATCTAGAGTATTAGGAACCCATTTGGACCGGGACGCGGTTTGGGTGCGTCGCAGTGAGTTCTGTGCTCCCTGGTCGACCTCGGCGGTTCTGTTCCGCGTTCGTCTCCGTTGTTTTTGTTTTGTGTAGTACCGCCGGCTATGGTTCTAGAGTTTCCGTTCTCCTTTTCACATTACCTTAGTTAGAACAGGGACTTGGGGATAAAAGAGGGGTTTATGAACTCTAGGATTAATAGGTTTTGCTGTCAGAGTCGTCGATATCAGTGGCGTGTAACTGATTAGGATTTTGGTCTGCAGTAGCTGGTTATCCAAGACGCCGACTGTGTTAAGCAAGGTAAGTTGTAGCAGGTTTTGCCAGGCATTTGGTGCGTTGTTACAAGGCAAACTTGACACTTAGTTCCGATACCGGTTGCGCGAAACTCGGTCTTGCGTAAGCTTACCTACTTCAGTTTACAAAACAAAGGAAAGACATTCTTGGTGTGTTATTTTGTTATTACACCGAGTTGTAGGATCTGTGTTTTAGTCTAAGGGGATTAGCCTAAGTGATAGGCTTTTCCTCTTCTGTCTAAGCGCACATACAAGCAGTCTATTTGCCTTTCGAGAGGGGTGCTGCTGATGTTAGGGCTTCATAATGGCTCAACATCTAATTTGTTACTGTGTTGATTGGAATAATAAATTTGTCATCGTGTGTGAGAATGGGAGTGTAGCTTCTTTGGATACACATAAAGTGCTTTCCAAAGACCACTTGTGCCTTTTTCTGGCGCCCCCCACCCCCTTTCATCCGTCTCCGCCCATTCAGTGACAGAGCATGGGGTTTTAGCACGTGTTTCCCGTCTGTGAACTAGATCGTGGTACACTGAATTTCGGCGCGCTTCCCTTGGGCCACTTGTTTTGATAGAGTCAGTTCTGTCCTGGTGCCCCATGACCGTGTTGTGCACGTGTAACTTCCGTGTTTACGTCCGTCGCCGTGGAATTTAGTTAGCTGTTCGGCCTTGCGGTACGGGTCGTTTATCTTTATTGTCCGTCCCTGCCTTATCGTGTTTTTTGACAGTTGTTTGCTTTTCTTCTTTGGGGTAATTGGGTTTGCTGGGTTAAAATCCAGTTGTATAAGATGTGTGAATTTCTTGGCCTTTGGGGCGGTAACATCTTTGAAGTCTTATTTTGAGAACAACATTTGATCCGATATAGGTTTGTTACCCAGGTTGGTAACTTGTTTTGTTTGTTTTTTGGGCACGCCGTTGCACAAGGGTAGTTGTTGTTCCCATTGATGAGTTGGTGCCTTTGTTGATTTATTGATTAATTTCCACATCTTGTTGGAATTGATTCATTTTGGGATGTTGATCTTTCCATACAGGAAAACTGTTTGGTGCATGAACCACGTGTTGCACGGATCGTTTCTTTGAAGATTGTGTTCCAACGCTGAAAGTGTTAAAAACATAACTGTATCTCCTGCGTTGGAATTCAGGAAATAACTCCAGCTCTTCTAGTTATTGAATTTGGATACGTTCGATGTTCAGTTGGTGAGAAGAGCTTAGGTTTTGCTTTACTTATTGAGCTTAGCCAGGTAATCGATTCTGTTTCGTTTGGCGTACTTAGTGAGGCAGTACCTCTTGACTGCAATTTTGGGTTTGTAGAAGCAGTCTTTCTCTTCAAGTTGTGAACGGTTTTGTGGATTGCCTACACTTAGTCATAAAGTCATAAAACCAAAATTTTTTTGGTTGACTGTGGTTGTTCAAACTACTCTGTCTTGTGACAACATACCTTTCGACGGTGGACTGTAACCTCGTTGAGATCTGTTGGTGTTGAACTACACTTAGTCAAAAAAGTCGCAGGTAGGACTGTGTCCATTTCTCCTTTCTGTTTTGGGAAATTGGTACAGTTATACTACCCTAGTCACAGAGGTACATTTGTGGAAACGTATACTACTCCGCATTCCTTCTCGTGAGAATACAGCTGCAATTTAGTAGCGGATTGGAATTGCTGGATACGTTGATGAGCTACCACATTTGGTTCCCATTCTTGGACTTTAACTTTGTTGGTTCTACCTTGTAGAACTTGGACTTTTGGAAAAATAGGTTGGCTGGACCAACCTTGGTTCGTTGGATGAAAGCACTTCTTCGTTGGGGTTTGGTAGGGTTGGTCCATGCGTGTTGACTGACCATCAAACCCTTACGTCATTTTCTCATTCATTACTTTCAGTGATGATGTCAATCACGTGAGGGAGGGTTAACATCGTGCTGGTGTTCCCCTATGTGACTCACTGATTTTAAGATCGTGCATTTCTTCCCTTGGGGAATTGGGATAGTTCCTTCAAGCCAGTGGATTATTTACATAGTCTTGGATTTTATATCCATTTGAGTATCGACCGGTACGATTGGCTTGTGGTGGGTTCAAAACTTTGTGACGCTCGAAGTATCGACGTGGTAACGAAGTGGCGAAGTGGACACGTTGGAACCTTCGTGGATTTCGTCATCAGAGTTCTGGCTTAGCTGTACAACTCTGTGTATCAACTTAGTGATTCGTGGACTTCGTGTCTTGTGAGGTGTACTGTAAGTTATGAACACGTAGACGACGGCGCGGATCACTCCGCTCCTCAGACCTCGCGGTGCAGGAATTCTGCCAAGGGATGGGAAGCCCCATGACTCAGGCGATGACCTGGCCCAACTACTCCAGGTCGGGTATTCTTCTGGTGGATTCGTCCTCCAGTCACCGCTGGTGTCCAAGGGGGGGGGGGCAATAAGTGACGAACAGGAGATACCCCTCCTGTCACTCTCAACCGAGGCACCATCTGCCCACGTTCCGGTCTCGACTTCGCCTGTCCGCCGTATCTTCGGGATGGCTTCCGCTTTCGCCTTCGCCTATGCTCTTCCTCCCTGGACCACGCCCATGGATCCTCTTATGTTGATGAGGATTGAGAGAGAAGAAAGAGAGGCCAAGAAAGAGGAAAGGAAGAAGAAGGCACGAAGAGAAGAGAGCGGGAGGAGAGAGACTGAGGAAGGAGGAGAGAGAAGCCAAAGAGAGAGACGGTGGAAAATGGCAATGAGGAAAAAGAGGCTGGAAGGGAGAGAGAGAGGCAAAGAGATAAGGGAGCTGGAAGAGAGAAGGCTGGAGAGAGAGGAGAAGGAACGGCGATGGAACAGAGGAGATGGCGGAAAGGAGACTGGAGCGAGAGTCTATGAGAACAAGAGAGAACGGTTAGAAAGGAGGCTCCAAAAACAGAAAGAGTTGGACTTTGAGAGGCTCTTTTGGTGGAGGCAAAAAGAAAAAAAACTCCGGGCCGAACTGGTTCAACAGTTAGTGAACCCAAGCAACCGTCGTGGAGGTTGCTTCCGGCATGGTTCTGACCATCGAGAAATAGCGGAATTTTCATCAGGTCCCCTGGGTTTATTCCGGTGCTCGCCCGAACTACATATGCCAGTGTACAGTGCTAGCGATAGCATAGATTCCTTCATCGAGCACTTTGAGGCGTTGCCGCTGCGTACCAGCTAACGACCGAGATAAAGCCTTTACCTCATTATAGCCTACGGGGAAGGCTAAGGATGCGTTTGTCGATAATTCCACCCGGAGCGTACCTATACCGAGTTGAAAGCGGCTCTTCGCCGGAGACTGCACATGACTGGCTGAGTCTACAGAAAGCAGTTTCGCACAAAGAGGAAACCTTCTGAGGAAACTTTTCACCAGTTCGAGAATGCCACCGGCGCACCATGGAATACTGGATGAGGCCTCGAGGATGGGGATGTGAAGATAGTTTCCTCTTGGAGCAACTCATGATTCGGATCTCAGAAACGGCAGTTCAAGGTTGGGTGAGAAGAAACCAAAGACATTTCGCCAGGGCAATCGAGGTGCTGTAGCCTGCGCAATGCGCGTCGTCACTATCGCATGCCAGCACCAGGGACAAGTTGAACCGCCCGTTCGGATGTCCACACATGACTTCAACTCGGTCCATCACTCCGTCCAAAAAGCGATGTCCGCAGCAATTCCAGGAACGGACGAACCAGCTCAAGCTTTGCTTCCCTCTGTGGAAAAGGACATTTCGTTCGGGTATTGTCCCAAGAGGAAGGACAAAAACAAATCCGAATTTTTCGGTTTCGCACTTTAGGGTGGCATTTGGGGAGAGTGAAGTCATGACCCATCATATCCAAACCTTCCCATTCCTGGCTGTGGCAAGAAAGTGAAAGCTATTAGGACACAGGAGCCACAGCAGTCTTCATTGATTAGCGCATTAGTCCTTGTGATGCACCACGAGGGAAAATGCCAGTGTCAGAAGCAGTCATCCTTCCCGGCAAAGCGACTACAGTTTGGTAGATGTATCTACGCTTATTTAAAGAAAGGTGTGGGCAGTAGCCCTGCAGCGACCTCGTACTCCCTACTGATGGCATACAGTCGCTTTGGGGGGGGGGGGGGGGGGACAGTGCAACGTCGGGAGATTTCTCGGAGTTGCCAGCAAAGTCCTTTGGGCTGCACCAACGGCGTTTCCCAGCACAGAGAGAGAAAGAGGCCCCTGAAACCCCTCTGAAAGCCCCTGACTCACATGGCACTTTGACAAGATCCTCAACTATACGCAGTGTGGGGGGGCAGGCAAAGGATCCCAGCCCTCAACATCCAAAGTCACGGTCGCAGCTGCAATGTTTGCCACCGAGCATAACTCGGAAGAGCCGAGGAACCCAGGAGCCTGTGGCGTTGTTGACATCAACAGGTCCTGGCATCCGTGTAGAAAGCCACTATTAAGGAACAAGGAGCAAGACCCAAAAGTGGAGTCGAGCATGCGCTGAATTAGAGCGAATGAGGAGTCAAACACCAACCATGCCGCCGCAACAGCCAGAAGCGACACCTGCCCAGTTGTGTGACAGCTCTGTCTCCTACACACGTAAACAGCACGCTTCCGATGACCAATAGGTGACCACGGATGTATGAAGAACGGGGCAAGAGAAACGTTGAACATGAGAAATGGAACCCTTCTCTACGTGAAGGCATGACCCATTTTGCTGCAAGTCCTATCGCTGGTACAGGACTACAGGGACACTCAGGTTCACAGATTTCAGGCCGAGATCACCGACATGAAGAAATGCTGACAGAGTTAGTCAACACTGAGCCGATACTCCAGCCAAGGCCCTGGAATCCTACACATACCGTGCTCCCAGACACTGAACGTCATCGACCCAGGGCGTGGCCTGGAGGAATTCAATCTACAATGAAGCCACTGATGCAGGGGTCGTCCCAGAACATTTGCGTGCAAGGCATCGCACAGTCCCTGAATGCAACAGCAGCAGTCGTCCTGCTCATCACCCTCAGCGCCACCACCTTGTCTACCCGTCTCCAGTGCCCCGGTTAGCAATGGTGTGGCCCCAGAGAGGCACTGGATGATGGACATAGATGACTATGAAAAAATGATGATGCTGGCTGATTACCTCCACCGGAATGGAGTGCTGATCAAGTTCAGGAATGAAGGTCTATCAATTGTAGAGTGTAAGGTGTTCAGAACATATTGGAGGCTGTGGGATAGCTGTGCCTCATGGCACAAGCCACTTTGGTTGGGGGGTATTGTCAAGGCCGTAAATTAACTTTTGGTTGGAAGACAATTCATTTCCTTCCAACCTGATGTAAAAGTGGAGGTGTGGCCAGTGACATCTTCACTTACAATGGCCGGGTTTGTTGAACCCATGTGTTATTTGTGTCATCCCGGTGCGCTACGTCCTGCATTTTGCTCACTCCTCCAATATTTCTCTTCATTAATTTTTCTTTAAAGCCGTCTTTTTCGGTTCTTTTATCGTTTTTTTCACGTGGGTCATCACTGTGTCAGGTGACACAGGTGAGCTGTTTGTACTGGTTCCATCGTTGTTTTGGCGAGTGGTGTGGCCTCGCTTACGAACCTTGGAGTCGGAGAGAATCTCTATCTCTGCCAGCTGAGCCTTCCTCTTGAATCCACTTCGACCGTGGGTTGAGCGTGGCACTGTCATTCACCCTTCGGTGGGGAAGAAAGAAATCCGCTTGTAAACTCTGGAGATCCCTATCCCTGCCAGCTGGAAGAAGCACCTTGGAGTCCCATCCCTGACCTGGAGTCCACTTCATTGGGGACCGTCCACGGTTTCGCTGCCATCCTTCATTGGACTGGGGAGCGGACCGTTTTCTTACCTCGCCCACCCGCCATTTTGGGCGGGAAAAATTGCCATTTTGTTTCCGGCAGCTCCGGTCTTGGACTGGCTGAAGGACCAGCATCCCGGGACCTGGCAGACGCCATCCGGTATCCAGGCACCAGTCGCTGCACTGAGGACTGTTGAAGGTGTGCTTCACCCTTCACCGGGAAAACCTTCACCTCGGACTGGAAGACCAGCCCACTGCCTGCACTGAGGACTGTTGAAGGTGTGCCTCACCCTTCACCAGGACACCTTCACCTCGGACTGGAAGACAAGCCCACTGCGGGCGTCGCCCTTCTATAGGACCCACCTCCCACGGTGAACCTCCTCGGCATGGACTAAGATAAGTCTTCAGTCGTGTGTGGTGTGTGTGGGTTTGGCGTGCGGGTGTGTGGGCCTGAAGCCGGTCACTGATCCGTGTTTTTTTTTTTTCTTATTTTGTTTAACCCTGACTAGGTCCTGTTTGATGTATTATTGTTTCTAGTACTGTCTTTCTTCTGTTACGTTAATGTCTTTGTAGCGGTTTAGTGGGTTAGGTTGGGACGGTAGTGGGATCCCAGGATATTGGCGGGTTTTTGTGGTCTATTTAATTTACTTTGTCCCCTAGGTCAGTTAGTTCTGAATAGTGCTTCTTTCTCTTCTATGCCCCATTGTTTTTTTTTCTTTCTTTCTTTTCCTCTCTCGGCTGTTTTTCCTCTTCTTTGTTATGACCCATACCCCATCTGGAGTGCTAGTGTGAGTGAATGGTTGTAATGTGAAGTAAAAATATTGTTGAAACCTCTTTCTCTTGTGGTCTGGTGGTGTGAGGGATTGAGTGATCGCTCCGTTTTTGCCACTGCACATTACCTGTTTAAGACCCCCCCCCCCCCCCCCTGTCAGTGTACTCACACGTGACAACATTCATTTCGGAAGTGCAGGTTCAAATCACAGGACAAACAAACGAACAAAAAAAACACCACACACACACAAACAAAGACACACTAAAAAAAACTAAAAAAAACTATCTGCCAGCAGGAGGACATCTTCAGCTTAAGATTGGATGTCACCCAGCCTCCTAAGACTACTAAGACCACAAAGAGTTCTGGGCCAAAACATCTGCGTGTACATGTCTCTTGTGTAAGCACCAAGACATATAGGCCATACATCAATGCCAGTCTTCATCATAATCATGAAGGAGGCTTCTCTTCTGCTGCCAAGCTCTCCCTGGCATTTTTTTTCTCTGACCAAAGTACACCGCTGTCACATCTGTGTAGTCTTTGGAAAATTGCGGTCAGATTTGTGTAGTCTTTGGAAAATTGCTGTCAGATTTGTGTAGTCTTTGGAAAATTGCGGTCAGATTTTGTGTAGTCTTTGGAAAATTGCGGTCAGATTTGTGTCGCCTTTGCAAAATTGCGATCAGATTTGTGTAGTCTTTGGAAAATTGTGGTGAGATTTGTGTTGCCTTTTGAAATTGCAGTCAGATTTGTGTAGTCTTTGGAAAAATTGCAGGCAGATTTGTATAGTCTTTGGAAAACTGCAGTCAGTTTGTGCAGTCTTTTGAAAATTGCAGTCAGATTTGTGTAGCCTTTGAGAAAATTGCGGTCAGGTTTGTGTAGTCTTTAAAATATTGCAGTCAGGCTGTGCAGTCTTTGGAAAATTGTGGTTAGATTTGTGCTGCCTTTGGAATATTGCAGTCAGATTTTGTTAGTCTTTAAAAATAGTGGTCAGATTTCTGTAGTCATTGGAAAATTGCGGTCAGATTGTACAGTCTTTGGAAAGTATGGTCAGATTTGTGTAGTCTTTGGAAAATTACAGTTAGATTTGTGTAGTCTTTGGAAAATTGCAGTCAGATTGTTAGTCTTTGGAAAATTGCAGTCAGATTTGTGTATTCTTTTGGAAAATTGCAGTCAGATTCGTGTAGTCCTTTGAAAAATTGTGGTTAGATTTGTGCAGTCTTTGAAAATTGTGTCAGATTTGTGTAGTCTTTTGAAAATTGTGGTTAGATTTGTGCTGCCTTTGGAATATTGCAGTCAGATTTGTGCAGTCTTTGGAAAATTGTGGTTAGATTTGTGTAGTCTTTTGAAAATTGTGGTTAGATTTGTGCTGCCTTTGGAATATGCAGTCAGATTTGTGTAGTCTTTTGAAAATTGTGGTTAGATTTCTGCTGCCTTTGGAATATTGCAGTCAGATTTGTGTATCTTTTGAAAATTGTGGTTAGATTTGTGCAGTCTTTTGAAAATTGTGGTCAGATTTGTGCATTCTTTTGAAAATTGCAGTCAGATTTGTGTAGTCTTTTGAAAATTGTGTTAGATTTGTGCAGTCGTTTGAAATTGTGGTCAGATTTGTGTATTCTTTTGAAAATTGCAGTCAGATTTTGTGCTGCCTTGGAATATTGCAGTCAGATTTGTGCAGTCTTTGGAAAATTGTGGTCAGATTTGTGTGTTCTTTTGAAAATTGCCGTCAGATTTGTGTATTCTTTTGAAAATTGCAGTCAGATTTGTGCTGCCTTTGGAACATTGCAGTCAGAATTGTGCGGTCTTTGGAGAATTCAAGGCAGTGTGAAACAACCGTTTAGCTGAAAAGAAAAAAATGAAAGAAGAAACTTGTCGTCTACGTGCCTCATCTTATTTCATGACATGCAATCACCAGGTATCAGAATCCCATTTCCTTACTTCCCTTTTGTTGTGTCACCCACCATTCTCTAAGAATGCTTCAGAGCGCTTGACATCAACAACAAAAAAGGTCTACCACACATATGGAATGATAACTTGTTGTGTCCACATCAGCCACTTTGAGCCCTCATAGACATAAAAGGACAAAAAAGACATATTGTAACAGGCTGTCCAGTAGAGACAAAATGAGAGAGAGAGAGAGAACAAACTGGCTATGTACATTATCCATATTGATAGGAATGCTCACATGACAGAATATTTGCATCACATAACAAGGAAGACTCGATATTCCATTTCTCTATGGAAAATGATAAATGTGAAATGAAAATATTTAATCTGAAAGGTATATATACATCCGCAGTAAACATATATCAATTTACAATTTCATCTGTTTATCAAGTATATCTGTTTGTGGAGGGAACTTTTAGATGAACAAAGAAAAGAGTCATAAAAAAAAGGATGGGAATCCCATAAGACATAAAAGAATGAAAAACTAATGAACAAAGCAACTTTGTAATAGTAAGCTGCAACAGTAAGCTGTACAGCACAACAGTCATACAATAAAAAAGAAAAAGAAAATTTGATTTGCATGTGGTGGTGTCAAAGGTACATCAACTGCTGTATTCTAAGCAACGTTCCTCTTAACAAAAAAATTAATGTCCAATGTGAAACAGCCCCACATGCACCAAATTTGAAAAATGATTGATAAAGCCCGCCAAAAAAAAACATAGACAAATGAATCACAAGACAAAACATGATGCGTTTCAATCTCTTAGATCTTTTTCAGGCAAAGTATACAACACTCAGGACAACAAATAAACAAGAAATCACTTACTTTCGTCCAATTCAGCACAAGAAGGTGCTGTAACTCGTTTGTCTATGTTTTTTGGTGCGGCTTTATCATTAAGTTTTCAGATTAGTTTAGATTTCTGCCTGCAGTCACCTCCCTTTGCAACTAGATCCCACGTGCATCAGTCGGCCAAACCAGGTGCCTGGAGGTGTGTGCTTCTTGAGGAACCCAGTGTGAAGGATTCAGTCAGCCCACCTTACAGACCCTTTTTTTCCAACCAGAATTCTGCCCTTGCATGACATATGACACATAAGCACCTCAATCAGACAGATGAGGTTTATGACACATACTCACAGTTAAAACATGAGCATGTAGTTGCAATATTAGTCTCTTAGGACAACAGCTGGAATGTGACTCGCTATTAGATTTTGAAAGGAAAAATGTGTGTGTTAAAACAGCATTTTGTTAACAGACCAATATACAATCGGCTTCACATTACAGCAAAGTATTTATATCACTATTGATTGTAAAAACGATATTATGACCAAACAGAGTAGAAATTGCCCTGTTCAAATTCACCCAGAATTACATCACTATTGATTACAAAACAATGTTATGACCAAACAGACAGAGTAGTAGTAAGTGCCCTGTTCAAATTCACCCAGAAAAGCGATTAACATCACTATTGATTGTAAAACGATGTTATGACCAAACAGAGTAGAAGGAGTCCTGTACAAATTCACCCGATAGAGGCCAATTACATCACTATTGATTGTAAAACAATGTTGCGACCAAACAGACAGAGTAGAAGGAGTCCTGTTCAAATTCACCTAGAAAGAGGCGATTAACATCACTATTGATTGTAAGACGATTTATGACCAAACAGACAGAGTAGAAGGAGTCCTGTTTCAAATCCACCCAGAAAGAGGCGATTAACATCACTATTGACTGTAAAACGATGCTATGCCCAAACCGACAAAGTAGTAGGAGTCCTGTTCAAATTCACCTAGAAAGAGGCGATTAACATCACTATTGACTGAAAAACGATGCTATGACCAAACCGACAGAGTAGAAGGAGTCCTGTTCAAATTCACCCAGAAAGAGACGAATGGCCAAGCTGGGTGTCATCAGTGGACAGCGCCAGTTCCACATCAGCAGCCAAGGACCTATCGATCCCCTTGATATGGTTTCAACATAAACATCCATTGGAGTTTTGATCTGTTTTTCATTTACGCAGTGTTCAAATAGTGGCTAATTTTCAAACCTGTGTGTGGTGTGTGTGTGTGTGTGTGTGTGTGTGTGTGTGTGTGTGTGTGTGTGTGTGTGTGTGTGTGTGTGTGTGTGTGTGTGTGCGCATGTGTGCATGTGTGTGTGTGTGTGTGTGTGTGTGTGTGTGTGTGTGAAAGGAAGGAGAGGGCACAGGGAGTCAGAGGGAGTTTCTAAAGAATCAAACACATCTTGATAAATAATCTCAATACATGTGATGAGTCAGAGAAAACCTTTTGAAGATCTGGAAAAAAACCCAACTGAACTCTGAGTAAAGACATAGTGATGATTATATCACATGCAGTACAGAAATACATGTTGTAGACCATACGATAAACATCCTAATGGGCACTGCTTACACTTACAATCAGTGAAGGTAGTAACCAACAAACTATACTTACAATAACAGAGAGCAGATATAAAAGTTTATCATGTGGGATATATAACAACTACATCTACCTCAAGAAAAGCAAAGTGACAACAAATAGCAAATTGAACTGGAATGATGGGGAACTGACAGCATCACAGATAGTACATCCATTAAAAAATAAACACATAACAAATATCGAAAACATGGTATGTTCTGTCACACCACTATAACTGCAGTATCGAGGGCTGACATATGTAGCACAGTGGTCTGAGATAACACTGAAACATGAACTGAACTGGTGGAAAGTGACACATCATGCCCCAAGTTCAGTCCATCAACAGTGTGTTAAAACAGCACAGTGGGAATGACACATCATGCCCCAAAGTTCAGTCCATCAACAGTGTGTTTAAAACAGCACAGTGGGAATGACACATCATGCCCCAAAGTTCAGTCCATCAACAGTGTGTTAAAACAGCACAGTGGGAATGACACATCATGCCCCAAAGTTCAGTCCATCAACAGTGTGTTAAAACAGCACAGTGGGAATGACACATCATGCCCCAAAGTTCAGTCCATCTACAGTGTGTTAAAACAGCACCAGTGGGAATGACACATCATGCCTTAAAGTTCAGTCCATCTACAGTGTGTTAAAACAGCACAGTGGGAATGACACATCATGCCTTAAAGTTCAGTCCATCTACAGTGTGTTAAAACAGCACAGTGGGAATGACACAGGTTAATCACACCGAAACCAAAAGATTATATTCAAAGAATGCCATGAAGACATTGCTCTTCCATCTCCATGACAGAATGCTAGAATTTCTGATGTGTTAAAGACAGACAGAAAGGCAAGACTGGCAGATACCAACACACACCAGCGTGCTGTGTCTATCACCACCTCCGGAAGCCTTTAACAGGCTTTTAAAAGTGACGGGATTTGAAAGTCAATCTTGTGCACAACAAATGTTTTGGAAGAAAAGGCTTCATACACCAGGGGACTTGAAAGCCTTTAGCAGGCTTTTAAGAGTGATGGGAACTTGATTTGAAAGTCAATCTTGTGCGCAACAAATGTTTTGGAAGAAAAGGCTTCATGCGCCAGGGGACTTGAAAGCCTTAACAGGCTTTTAAGAGTGACGGGATTTGATTTGAAGTTCGATCTTGTGCGCAACAAATGTTTTGGAAAAAAAGACTTCATGCGCAAGGGAACATCAATGTGCTGATCAGGAGTTTCACAGTGAGACAAGCTGGTGGACAGTGTTCTTCTTACACTGACCACATGTAGCGCAGCCTGGACAATTCATCAGTGAGACAAGCTGGGTGGACAGTGTTCTTCTTACACTGACCACATGTAGCGCAGCCTGACAATTCATCAGTGAGACATGGGTGGACAGTGTTCTTCTTACACTGACCACATGTAAGCGCAGCCTGGACAATTCATCAGTGAGACAAGCTGGTGGACAGTGTTCTTCTTACACTGACCAAATGCAGCGCAGCCTGGACAATTTATCAGCAGCATTTGCAAGACACAGAGGGAAAGGCAGCTGTGGTGGTCTGGGTCATACACAAGGTATGACACCTGTTAGTTTCAATCTTTATCATTGCACAAGCACTGAAATACATATCCCTGATGACAAAACTGATGTTCATTAGAATTGAACAACAAGGACAATCAAGGAATTTCTTTTTCTTTTTCTTTTTAAAATAAATTTCATAGAAAAATAAGTAAATCAAAAAATAATTATGAGCAATCCAACACAAGCATCTACTGTACATTGACAACTAATACAAAGAGGTCTTACAAAATCAATTTGATTATCTGTTTCTTGCGTTTCCAAAGTGACAGCAACAGTCGACATTCAATGCTTCAAACAAAAATAAAAGTTGCGCACCAACATTTCATTCTAATTTGTTACATGTACAGAAGTACGCAATAAACATTGATTTTTATAGAATTTTCTTATATATAATCTTGTGAAAATCTAGAAAAACAGGGTTTGAGAAAAGAACATGGTCTTCATTTCCCATCACATTCACACATAACGGACAAAGTACAACTAATGAGTTGCGTCATCTACGAAAAAGACATGCTCTTCGTCTCCCTCACATTCACACATAACAGACAAAGTACACTAATGAATTCCATCATCTCCCTCACATCACACATAATGAACAAAGTACACTAATGAGTTCCATCATCTTGCATGTCCATAGAGATGTACACTAATGTCTGAAATTCCCAATCTGAATCTTGTGATGGCATCATTTCACATGCCTATCTTTGACAAATGATAAATACTTTTCGCAATTGGAACATGACCAACTGTTCTATAAGATGAAAATCTTTTGCTACTCTGTTGTGTTCATTCCAGCTTTGCCGCCTTTTATGAACTAGTTACTAATCGTTCTGTGTACCTCCGAACTCCTTTTTTTTCTGACAGATATGGTGTGTACTACAAGCTCCAACCCTCTACAAATAGCATAACTAAAGAACCATCATTGTCGAATTAAGACACCAACCCGAGCAGCCTCACACTACAAATGTAACTCTCATTATCATTGTCTTATAATGACACTAACCCTAACAGTCCCACACTATAGTATAACTCTCATTATTACTGTCTTATAATGGACACTAACCCTAACAGTTTCACACTATAGTATAACTCTCATTATCACTGTCTTATAACGACACTAACCCTAACAGTCCCACACTATAGTATAACTCTCGTAATGACGTTTAACATTCAATGATGAGACTGATCCAAATAGTTTCACACTATAGTATAACCTCATAATCACGTTTAACATTCAATGATGAGACTGATCCAAATAGTTTCACTACTATCAATGTCTACTAATGGTACCAAACCTACCAACCCCAAAATACTGTACAACTACAATAATTGACATGTAATAACATTGACCCAAACTATAATATAACGCAAGTCATAAATGTTTAACAGTAATGCATTCTCCAACTTTTCCAAATGACGCCATAACTAAAACCACTACTGGTCAAAAATGACACATCCCAACCATTCCACTGTCGAGAAAGTATAGGTTCCCCCCCCCCCCCCCCCCCCCCCCCCCCCCCCCCCCCACCCATGCTGACAAAGAACCTGCCAGTTTATCATGCAATATGGATGAAAACAAAGAACACCAAAAAGTTTTTACAAAAATATTGGACAGGACAACATCCCCCCCCCCCCCCCCCCCCACCAGCCTCTAGAAACAAAACTTTCAGAGAGAACGCATCTTTCCTTCTCATCCCTCCCTCCCCTGCTTTTTACATTTTGGAGGAGAGAGTCCCCATCCCCCCTCCCCCACTCCCTCCTTTGGTTTGTACAGAATTTGGAAAACCCCTACTCTCATTTAAATCATCCAACCCGTGATGTCCTATCACAACACCAATGCCGACAGTCCCACGCTATAGTGTAACTGCAACCACATATGTCTTACATAAACACTGATTCAAACATTCCCAAGTTACAGTACAACTACGATAGTCGATGTCTAATAACTATAGTGACCGAAACAGAATACTGAAATCCTGGGGGAAAGTGTTGTTTCTAATGCCTACAATTTCACTTGAACTGTGCTTACCTTCATCAAACATGATTACACATTATATACAGGTACATGTAAAAATATGTTTCATCTTCACCAAATGCTGTTGCACATGTCTTACAAATCCGTTTCATATTTCATTTTCAATACATGATTTACATATTGACATTCATACATTATCCACATATTGATGGGTCTTTGGAATAAAGTGCCTTGCCAACTGAAGGCATCTGGAATTTTTTTTTCTCTTTTGTGTTTTTTTTTCTTTGTTTTTTTTTGTTTGTTTGTTTTTGTGTGAACATTGCAGCCATGCCACTCATTCAGTCCCCCCCCCCCTTCCCATCCACAGCCCAGCCCACCTGCCACAGCTCCCCCCCCCTCCCATCCACAGCCCAGCCCAGCCTGCCACAGCCCCCCCCCCCCTCCCATCCACAGCCCAGCCCAGCCTGCCACAGCCCCCCCCCCCTCCCATCCACAGCCCAGCCCAGCCTGCCACAGCCCCCCCCCTCCCATCCACAGCCAGCCCAGCCTGCCACAGCCCCCCCCTCCCATCCCAGCCCAGCCCAGCCTGCACAGCCCCCCCCTCCCATCCACAGCCCAGCCCAGCCTGCCACAGCCCCCCCCCCCCCTCCATCCACAGCCCAGCCCAGCCTGCCACAGCCCCCCCCCTCCCATCCACACCCAGCCCAGCCTGCCACAGCCCCCCCCCCCTCCCATCCACAGCCCAGCCCAGCCTGCCACAGCCCCCCCCCCCCCCCCATCCACAGCCCAGCCCAGCCTGCCACAGCCCCCCCCCCCTCCCATCCACAGCCCAGCCCAGCCTGCCACAGCCCCACAGGGGGAAGTTAAGGTCAAGTTTTCAAGGGGCAACCCATCGGAGGAGACACTGCACTGCTGCCGAGTCATTTGGTGGTGTTCAGTGGCGTCTGTTTTGATCCAACATATGCAGGACATCACCTACTAAAGCCTCCTACTGATGACAATGACTGCTCAGTTGTAGAGCCAGAGTAAATGAGCTCTCCCTCTGGAGGCGCTACTACATGCGTCCAATGACAATCTCCGAAAGGTATGGGAAAATGGTGGCCTCTGCATGAATGTGGCCAAACGTGTCCTGAAAACAGTGTATCCTGTAAACAGTGTATCCTGTAAACAGTGTATCCTGCAGACAGTGTATCCTGTAAACAGTGTACCCTGTAAACAGTGTACCCTGTAAACAGTGTATCCTGTAAACACTGCACGACCAGGATAATGGACGACACTGCATTGCCAAAAGAAATAGCCATCATAATCACAGAAACTTCAATGTAAGAAAAACAAGGACTGGGGTCTACGCTATATTCCTTTCATACAATGGCAAGACGTGATGTCACTGTACATAACGTAAGTACAAGATCAATACAGTTAAACAGAATACATCCGGTGATCACGACTCATTAACAAGTGGGAAAAGTTTGAAAGAAAATTGAGAACGCTCATAATAAACACATCACAAAACACATTGTTGCGTAAGTTATAAGTACAGACAGCTGCCATTGGATTGTAGAATACAGATTATCCAATACACCTGTTCCATACAACTTTATGAGGGGGACAAACTGATAGCTGCTTTTGATCTTTAGTGTGAGGGAACACTGCTCAAGCTCATGTACATTGTCTTCTCCTGCTAGACGGCTGCCTGGCTGTTCACAGCCTTATTGGCCCGTACCTGAACAGAAAGAGCCTGTTGTCTTTGGCATCAGAGGGAGAAAGTGAGATGGCATGATTGCACTAAAATCGTGCAGTGGTTGCACCTCTTTGTGCTCTGCCCCTCGCTTTTCATGGTGAAGGTTGGCAATCTATACAAGACTATGAAGAACAGAGCAGTGTTCACTTGGATTGTATGTACAGTTCCTGCAGTGCTTAAAAGCATCTATTTGTCCCCTTGGCATTTAGTATTTTTGAACATCGTTTGTTGGGCAAATGCTGAAGAACATGCACACACACACACACACACACACACACACACACACACACACACACACACACACACACACACACACACACACACACACACACACACACACACACACACATAGGACTGTCACAGGGATCATCTGATAATCTTTTCTATCCAAGTTTAGATGTTACCCTCATCTCCACAGCCTCTAGTAGAACTGTATGGAGAAGAGTTTTATGCATGCAAGTTCACCCAATACACCCAAAAATGCAAAAAGAAATGTAATAAAACCAAAAACAAAGAAGAGAGAGATAGAGAGAGAGAGAGAGAAAATAAATAACCAAAATTCTTTTAACTTTTTTCTGGACTGCTAACCATTCATGCCATTTTGACTCTTCAGAGACAATGTATTTCAACACACATGTGCACAGAAACACACGGACAGGTGCATGTATGCACGCATGAACACACACATCCCACACACCATAAGTACACACACACACACACACACACACACACAGACACACACACACACATGCACTCATATGCATGCATGCTCATACAGATGGTTGGAAACCAGGCCTGGATGAAGGATTTTAAGTTACATAACTTAAACCAAGTTAGTGCTTCAAGCTTTTCAAGAGTTAACTGTCAATGTGGTCAATTTGTATATATACTCTTCAAAAAAGAAACGCAAAATGAAATTTGCCACCTGGGGTGGACCATACAGTTTGAGAACACGCCAAAAACCGGCCCTGAGTATGTCTTGAACGTCGACGTGCTAGTGTAACATTGTTTCCCAGGTTGTCACTATGTGCACGTGCGTGTTGTGGCCAGGTGCGACAGTGCAAACATTGGGTTGTGCTTCTGTTGTTTCGCCTGCAAAGCATACCCAACTCAGTGTGAACACACACACACCATGGTCATAGTGCAGTATAAAAAGCCGGGTCATTTTGGGCAACCGCAGGCACACCGTACCAAAAAACAGCATGCCACGTTTGAGCCCAGCAGAGAGAGAAAACGCCCTGGGTCGTTTGCAATTTGGGTCAGAGTGCAACTGATGTGGCCCATGCTTTGAATGTCTCCCCCAGTACCATATGCCGACTTTGGACTCGCTTCCAGAGGACAGGATCATCAGCTGATGCCCCGAGGTCAGGCCGACCTCATATCACAACGCCAGCCCAGGACCGCTTTATACGGCTCAGACATCTCCGCAATCGCTTCCTGCCGGCCCCCGTCCACTGTCCAGGCATGCGCTGGTGTCCGTCGCATCTCCGACCAGACTGTCCGGAACAGGCTGCATGCTGCTGGGCTGAGGGCTTACAGGCCCCTACGTGGCAACGTAATGACGGGGCGCCATCGACAGACCAGACTGCAATGGGCTACGCAACACAGACACTGGACACTGAGGAACCATTGGCGACACGTCTGGTTCTCGGATGAGTCACAGTTTCTGCTGCAGCGCCATGACAGGAGGCGAAGGGTTTACCGCCGGGTTAATGAACGCAACCAGCAGAACTGCGTCGACGAGGCACCTCCGCATGGTGGCGGCAATGTCATGGTATGGGGGGCCCATCAGCAACACAGGCAGGAGCCAGCTGGTGCGCGGGAAGGTCACCTAACAGCCCAGCAGTACGTCCAGGTCATTGTTCAGCCACACGTCCTGCCTCTAATGGCCACTCCCAGGGCCGTGTTCCAGCAGGACAACGCCAGGCCCCACACAGCACGCCTGACCACAGCCTTCTTTACCGCCAACAACATCAACACCCTGGCCTGGCCCTCTCTTTCCCCGGATTTGAATCCTATTGAGCACGTTTGGGACGTTTTGGACAGACGCCTGAGAGTGAGGGCCAACGCCCCAGCGACTCCAAACGAACTGTTCCGGGCATTGCAGGCCGAGTGGGCGGCCATCCCACAGCAGACAATCAGGAACATTATTGCTTCATTGCCCCGCAGATGCCAGGCTACCATTGCAGCCAAGGGGGTCACACCCGTTACTGACTTTGGAAGCGGCCTGGCGATTTCCCTGAGGGTCTGGGGCTGGTTCTTTACCACAGCATTACAGGGAGACTTCTGTCCTACTGATGACCTGTTTTTGTCATTTTCACATTAAACGTGTTGCACACTGAGCTTCAATAAATTGTTTTCAAATCGCAGCTTGGCATTTTGCGTTTCTTTTTTGAACAGTATATATATATATATTTTTTTTTCTGAATAAAATCAGCAGAAAATCTCATGTCACAGCTAAAGGTATCGTTACCTGATATGATAAAGAAAACAATTTTCTTAACTTGCTCAACTGCAATGTAAAAGTGCTTCAACAAGGATTAAATACATCGACAAACTTTTTCTCTCTCTCCTACCACACCACACACGCACACACACGCACAGAGTCAGATAAGCTGACAATCCTAGGGAATTTTTTCTGCCGTTTGATCTCATCTGACTGTCAACTTACCCAGTACCCTTGGTAAGTTGACAGTTTGTGACATTATGCCATCTAGACATCGGTAAGGACCCTAGTTTAATTTGTTGTGATAGTTTCCAAGTAGTTAACAAAGGAGTGTCAACATGTCTGCAGTCTGTCGACCTGATCTGTCCTGATGGAACCCTGCCTGTTCTGACCTCCGTCTCTGCCTGCTCTGACCTCCGTCTCTTGTCTGACGCCTCCTTCAGTCTCTCCAGCATGATTCTGATCTGGACTTTCCAGGGAATGGAAAGGAATGTGAGTCACTGCCAACTAACACACTTGGAAAGGTCACCTTTCTTTTTTTTATACGCAGTTTCACAAAGTAGCCAAATTTTCAGTCTGCCGGACTTACTGTCACCCCCCTTATCGTTAGCAGACAGGACTGCAGGATATCGGCTGATGTAGCTGGTCTGCCACAGGTGTGTCTGTCACCCCCGTTATCGTTAGCAGACAGGACTGCAGGATATCGGCTGATGTGGCTGGGTCTGCCTCAGGTGTGTCTGTCACCCCCGTTATCGTTGGCAGACAGGACTGCAGGATATCGGCTGATGTGGCTGGGTCTGCCTCAGGTGTGTCTGTCACCCCCGTTATCGTTAGCAGACAGGACTGCAGAATATCGGCTGATGTAGCTGGTCTGCCTCAGGTGTGTTATGAGGGACGCTGTCTTGACCTGAGCCCTTCGTTCTTCTTGGTGTTGAAGGCCTTGATGACTGCAGTTTCTTGTTGATGGACTTGTTCTCACATGAACAGTTCGGTCGTTGGCGATATGCCAGGAAAGATGGTGCAGCTGGTCAGTCTAAGGTGTTGTTGAAGTGTTCCATACACTGACACTACTCTGAGCATCATCATCATCAGGCTCTGGACAAACTACAGGGAAAGAGAGGCGGGGGAGGCCGAGGCTGTCTCGAGAAGATCGGTCCATGTGAGACAAAAGGTGCCGAAGACCTCAGGGTTTTAACCCAAAAATGTCTGGGGC
>CM031626.1:5718226-5743226 GCA_018398815.1 Conus ventricosus
AGTCTCATCATTGAATGTTAAACGTCATTATGAGAGTTATACTATAGTGTGGGACTGTTTGGGTTAGTGTCGTTATAAGACAGTGATAATGAGAGTTATACTATAGTGTGGGACTGTTAGGGTTAGTGTCGTTATAAGACAGTAATAATGAGAGTTATACTATAGTGTGGGCTGTTAGGGTTTAGTGTCATTATAAGACGTATAATGAGAGTTATACTATAGTGTGGGACTGTTAGGGTTAGTGTCATTATAAGACAATGATAATGAGAGGTACATTTGTAGTGTGAGGCTGCTGGGCTGGTGTCTTAATTCGACAATGATAATGAGAGTTACATTTGTAGTGTGAGGCTGCTGGGGTTGGTGTCTTAATTCGACAATGATAATGAGAGGTACATTTGTAGTGTGAGGCTGCTGGGGTTGGTGTCTTAATTCGACAATGATGGATCTTTAGTTATGCTATTTGGGGAGGGTTGGGAGCTTGTAGTACACACCACATCTGTCAGAAAAAAAAAGGAGTTCGGAGGTACAGAGAACGATTAGTAACTAGTTCATAAAAGGCGGCAAAGCGGAATGAACACAACAGAGTAGCAAAAGATTTTCATCTATAGAACAGGTAGGTCATGTTCCAATTGCGAAAAGTATTTATCATTTGTCATAGATAGGCATGTGAAATGATGCCATCACAAGATTCAGACATTAGCGTACATCTCTATGGACATGCAAAGATGACGGAACTCATTAGTGTACTTTGTTCGTTATGTGTGAATTTGAGGGAGATGATGGAATTCATTAGTGTACTTGTCTGTTATGTGTGAATGTGAGGGAGACGAAGAGCATGTCTTTTTCGTAGATGACGCAACTCATTAGTGTACTTTGTCCGTTATGTGTGAATGTGATGGGAGAATGAAGACCATGTTCTTTTCTCAAACCCTGTTTTTCTAGATTTTCACAGATTATATATAAGAAAATTCTATAAAAAATCAATGTTTATTGCGTACTTCTGTACATGTAACAAATTAGAATGAAATGTTGGTGCGCAACTTTTGTTTTTGTTTGAAGCATTGAGTGTCGAAACTGTTGCTGTCACTTTGGAAACGCAAGAAACAGATAATCAAATTGATTTTGTAAGACCTCTTTGTATAGTTGTCAATATACAGTAGATGCTTGTGTTGGATTGCTCATAATTATTTTTTGATTTACTTATTTTTCTATGAAATTTATTTTAAAAGAAAAGAATTCCTTGATTGTCCTTGTTGTTGTTCAATTCTAATGAACATCAGTTTTGTCATCAGGGGTATGTATTTCAGTGCTTGGTGCCATGATAAACATTGAAACTAACAGGTGTCATACCTTGTGTATGACCCAGACCACCACAGCTGCCTTTCCCTCTGTGTCTTGCAAATGCTGCTGATGAATTGTCCAGGCTGCACTACATGTGGTCAGTGTAAGAAGAACACTGTCCACCCAGCTTGTCTCGCTGATGAATTGTCCAGGCTGCGCTACATGTGGTCAGTGTAAGAAGAACACTGGCCACCCAGCTTGTCTCACTGATGAATTCTCCAGGCTGCGCTACATGTGGTCAGTGTAAGAAGAACACTGTCCACCCAGCTTGTCTCACTGTGAAACTCCTGATCAGCACATTGATGTCCCCTTGCACATGAAGTCTTTTTTTCCAAAACATTTGTTGCGCACAAGATCAACTTCAAATCAAATCCCGTCACTCTTAAAAGCCTGTTAAAGGCTTTCAAGTCCCTGGCGCATGAAGCCTTTTCTTCCAAAACATTTGTTGTGCATAAGATTGACTTTCAAATCAAGATCCCGTCACTCTTAAAAACCTGTTAAAGGCTTTCAAGTCCCCTGGCGGATGAAGTCTTTTCTTCCAAAACATTTGTTGCGCACAAGATTGACTTTCAATCCCGTCACTTTTAAGAGCCTGTTAAAGGCTTCCAGAGGTGGTGATAGACACAGCACGCTGGTGTGTGTTGGTATCTGCCAGTCTTGCCTTCCTGTCTGTCTTTAACACGTCAGAACTTCTAGCACTTTCTGTCATGGAGATGGAAGAGCAATGTCTTCATGGCATTCTATGAATATAATCATTTTGGTTTCGGTGTGATTAACCTGTGTCATTCCCACTGTGCTGTTTTAACACACTGTTGATGGACTGAACTTTAAGGCATGATGTGTCATTCCCACTGTGCTGTTTTAACACATGTAGATGGACTGAACTTTAAGGCATGATGTGTCATTCCACTGTGCTGTTTTAACACACTGTAGATGGACTGAACTTTAAGGCATGATGTGTAATTCCCACTGTGCTGTTTTAACACACTGTAGATGGACTGAACTTTAAGGCATGATGTGTCATTCCACTGTGCTGTTTTAACACACTGTAGATGGACTGAACTTTAAGGCATGATGTGTCATTCCCACTGTGCTGTTTTAACACACTGTAGATGGACTGAACTTTGGGGCATGATGTGTCATTCCCACTGTGCTGTTTTAAACACACTGTTGATGGACTGAACTTTGGGGCATGATGTGTCATTCCCACTGTGCTGTTTTAACACACTGTTGATGGACTGAACTTTAAGACATGATGTGTCTTCCCACTGTGCTGTTTTAACACACTGTTGATGGACTGAACTTTAAGACATGATGTGTCATTCCCACTGTGCTGTTTTAACCACTGTTGATGGACTGAACTTTGGGGCATGATGTGTCACTTTCCACCAGTTCAGTTCATGTTTCAGTGTTATCTCAGACCACTGTGCTACATCTGTCAGCCCTCGAATACTGCAGTTGTAGTGTGTGGACAGAACATACATGTTTTCGATATTTGTTATGTTTATTTTTAATGGATGAGTACCATGTTTTCTCTCTGTGATGCTGTCAGTTCCCCACATTCCAGTTCTATTTGCTATTTGTTGTCACTTTGCTTTTCTCGAGGTAGATGTAGTTGTTATATATCCCACGTGATAACTTTTATATCTGCTCGTCTGTTATTGTAAGCATTAGTTTGTTGGTTACTACCTTCACTGATTGTAAGTGTAAGCGGTGCCTATTAGGATGTTTATCATATGGTCTATAACATGTATTTCTGTACTGCATGTGATATAATCATCACTAGGTCTTTACTCAGAGTTCAGTTGGGTTTTTTTCCAGATCTTCAAAAGGTTTTCTCTGACTCATCACATGTATTGAGATTATTTATCAAGACGTGTTTGATTCTTTAGAAACTCCTCTGACTCCCTGCCCTCTCCTTCCCCTTCACATACACACACACACACACACACACACACACACACACTCACACACACATACACACACACCACACACACACACACACACACACCACACACACACACACACACACACACACACACACACACACCACACACGTTTGAAAATTAGCCACTATTTGAACACTGTCATAAATCAAAACAGATCAAAACTCCAATGGATGTTTATGTTGAAACCATATCAAGGGGATCGATAGGTCTTGGTGCTGATGTGGAACTGGCGCTGTCCACTGATGACACCCAGTTGGCCATTTGTCTCTTTCTGGGTGAATTTGAACAGGACTCCTTCTACTCTGTCGGTTGGTCATAGCATCGTTTTACAATCAATAGTGATGTTAATCGCCTCTTTCTAGGTGAATTTGAACAGGACTCCTTCTACTCTATCTGTTTAGTCATAATTATCATCTCACAATCAATAGTGATGTTAATCGCCTCTTTTGGGGTGAATTGTTTAACAGGGCTCCTTCTACTCTGTTTGTTTGGTCGCAACATTGTTTTACAATCAATGGTGATGCTATTCACCTCTTTCTGCGTGAATTTGAATAGGGCTCCTACTCTGTTTGGTCATAAACGATCAATAGTGATGTTAATCGCCTCTTTCTGGGTGAATTTGAACAGGACGTCTTCTACTCTGTTTGGTCATAACATCGTTTTACAATCAATAGTGATGTTAATCGCCTCTTTCCAGGTGCATTTGAACAGGGCACTTACTACTACTCTGTCTGTTTGGTCATAACATTGTTTTGTAATCAATAGTGATGCAATTCGCCTCTTTCTGGGTGAATTTGAACAGGGCAATTTCTACTCTGTTTGGTCATAACATCGTTTTACAATCAGTAGTGATATAAAATACTTTGCTGTATGTGAATGCTGGTTGTATGTTGGTCTATTAACAAAATGCTGTTTTAACACACACATTTTTCCTTCCAAAATCTAATAGCAAGTCACATTCCAGCTATTGTCTAAGAGACTAATATTGCAAATACCATGCTCATGTTTTAACTGAGTATGTGTCATTGTCCTAAGAGACTAATATTGCAACTACCATGCTCATGTTTTAACTGTGAGTATGTGTCATTGTCCTAAGAGACTAATATTGCAACTACCGTGCTCACGTTTTAACTCTGAGTATGTGTCATTGTCCTAAGAGACTAATATTGCAACTACCATGCTCACGTTTTAACTGTGAGTATGTGTCATTGTCCTAAGAGACTAATATTGCAACTACCGTGCTCACTTTTTAACTGTGAGTATGTGTCATTGTCCTAAGAGACTAATATTGCAACTGCCGTGCTCATGTTTTAACTGTGAGTATGTGTCATAAACCTCTTCAGTCTGATTGAGGTGCTTATGTGTCATATGTCATGCAAGGGCAGAATTCTGGATGGAAAAAAATGGGTCTGTGAGGTGGGGATAACTGAATCCTTCACACTGGGAGTTCCTCAAGAAGCACACACTCCAAGCACCTGGTTTGACCCAGACTGATGCACGTGGGATCTAGTTGCAAGGGAGGTGACTGCAGGCAGAAATCTAAACAAATCTGAAAACTTAATGATAAAGCCGCACCAAAAAAACATAGACAAACGAGTTACAGCACCTATCTTGTGCTGAATTGGACGAAAGTAAGTGATTCTTGTTTATTTGTTGTCCTGAGTGTTGTATACTTTGGCTGAAAAAGATCTAAGAGATCCAAACACATCATGTTTTGTCTTGTGATTCATTTGTCAATGCTTTTTTTTTTGCGGGAGCTTTATCAATCATTTTTCAAATTTGGTGCCTGTGGAGCTGTTCACATTGGACATAATTTTTTTTTAAAGAGGAACGTCTGCTTAGAAATTCAGCAAGTTGATGTTACCTTTGACACCACCACATGCAAATCAAATTTTCTTTTTCTTTTTTATTGTCTGACTGTTATGCTGTACAGCTTACTGTTGCAGCTTACTATTACAAAGTTGCTTTGTTCATAGTTTTTCATTCTTTTATGTCTTATGGGATTCCCATCCTTTTATATATGACTCTTTTCTTTGTTCATCTGAAAAGTTCCCTCGTTCCACAACAGATATACATGATAAACAGATGAAATTGTGAACTGATATATGTTGACTGCGGATGTATACATACCTTTCAGGTTAAATATTTTCATTTCACATTTATCATTTTTCCATAGAGAAATGGAATATCGAATCTTCCTTGTTATGTGATGCAAATGTTCTCTCATGTGAGCATTCCTATCAATATGAATAATGTACATAGCAGTTTCTTCTCTCTCTCTCTCTCATTTTGTCTCTACTGGACAGCCTGTTACAATATGTCTTTTTTTTGTCCGTTTATGTCCATGAGGGCTCAAAGTGGCTGATGTGGGCACAGCAAGGTATCATTTCATATGTGTGGTAGAACCTTTTTTTGTTGATGTCAAGCACTCTGAAGCGTTCTTAGAGAATGGTGGGTGACAACAAAAGGGAAGTAAGGAAATGGGATTCTGATACCTGGTGATTGCATGCCATGAAATAAGTTGAGGCTCGTAGAAGACAGGTTTCTTCTTTCATTTTTTCTTTTCAGCTAAAACGGTTGTTTCACACTGCCTTGAATTCTCCAAAGACCGCACAAATCTGACTGCAATATATCCAAAGGCAGCACAAATCTGACTGCAATTTTCAAAGAATACACAAATCTGACGGCAATTTTCAAAAGAATACACAAATCTGACCACAATTTCCAAAGACTGCACAAATCTGACTGCAATATTCCAAAGGCAGCACAAATCTGACTGCAATTTTCAAAAGAATACACAAATCTGACCACAATTTTCAAAAGACTGCACAAATCTAACCACAATTTTCAAAAGACTACACAAATCTGACTGCAATTTTCAAAAGAATACACAAATCTGACGGCAATTTTCAAAAGAATACACAAATCTGACCACAATTTTCCAAAGACTGCACAAATCTGACTGCAATATTCAAAGGCAGCACAAATCTGATTGCAATTTTCAAAAGAATACACAAAATCTGACCACAATTTCAAAAGACTGCACAAATCTAACCACAATTTTCAAAAGACATGCACAAATCTGACTGCAATTTTCAATGATGTATGGTTTCATGAACTGTTCTTGATCAAAAGCAATTATACGATGAACAGCTGTCAACTTCAAACCATGTCTTAAATAAAATTGTAGAAGTCTGTAATGACAGACATAATTTTTTTTGTCCCGAAGATTAGGCACAAGTTTAGGTGGTTCTGTTTTTGCCATCTTTAGACTTTCTGCTGCTAATGGATAGTCATTATGCAGGTCATGGAGTTCATGAGGATATTCTAAGTCAACTTCTAGAATGAAACCATGCTGTTGATCTGGCGTCAAACTGCTCAACCACTTTAATGCCTTTTGAATATTATTCGTATATTCTGTGTACATTTTAAAGTTACGTAATGGAAGTGATTGCGCCATTGCCCATCCATACAGATTGTTTGCATCTAAATACATGATAGTTAGACCTTTTACTGGATCATAGTCGTCCAAGTATTTGTTGTTTGCTTTACAGTAATGATGCGACGCCATACTAATTCCTCCACGCAATCCGTTTTCAATCATCTGAATCATTGGTAAATCTGACAATAAATCAATCTGTACTCCAGTAAACTTTAAGAAAGCATCCCAACTCATCCCAGGCGCAGAAATGTAATGCGCGGGATCCAGGCTATAATGTTTCATGCAGGTCTTCCTGTAATTTTCAAAGACGTCCGCCAACAAACATACATCTGCCATCAAGTATGAATCATGATAGTCTCCCATTGTTTTACACTCTAACTTCTGCCACGCATCTTGAGCATGCTGGTAATCGGAGTCACTGATTTCCTTTCCTCTAAGACTAGAACAGAACGCAACTTTAGGAGGAAGTGTGTCTTCGTCAAACCTTTCCCAACTGTTCATGTATTCATAAGGGTAAACACCCTTTCTAACGAGTGTTGGGTCAAAATATTCTTTGTTATTGGCAGGATTTTAAGGACTAGCTAGTAACTCTAATGATCCCATCATGTGCTGCATAGAGTCATAAAAAGACATGTTATTTAAAGTGAAAACACATGTACTTTTCTGATGACTGTGCAATGCATGACACCCTAAAGGCGTCGGTTACTGCTTGCATTATAAGGTGAGAGTCGTAACCTCGCAAGTTGTGAAAGAATATAGCAGCTTCCATGTCTTTGGTTCAAACTTTAGTTGAAGATTGCATTTACTGTGTGCTGCTCCTCTGACTTTCCACTAATGTGATCATGGTCTCTTACTGTCGGATTGGTTTCCTCACTGTTAGACATTAGTCTAAACCACAAATCCAACAATGTGTGGCTGATTTATACTGTTGTTGGTCTTCGGGCGTCATATGATTTCAGATAAGTTTAGATTATTAGAACAGGCGTTACGCACTTGCTGCATGCGTTCTAAGAAGTATTCTGCAGCATTAGGCCCTTTATATAATTCTGGCTTTGAATGGGCGCCATCCGACCTTACAACATTGAAGGCAAATGAACAAATTTGATGATTACTCATTAAGACTGTTTTCGGGAGTTTCTGTGGGGTTGGCCCTTCATAAGGAACAATAAGCGACTCGAAGTCTGCGTAAACAACATATGGGGAATTTTGCATCCGTTTCCAGTTCTTAAAAACTAACTTTAGATCCGGGTGGGGGCGTAATTAGTTCTGTATTACAGTCAACTGGACCAATACAGTGTTTCTTATGTTCACTCGCTGCTTTAACGGATGGAATTCTTGTTAAACATTTTCTACAGAATTCTTGTTTGTGCCCATCTTTTGAAGTTTGCTGCATTAGTTTACTATTGTTCGTATCAATGTGTAATGCGGTAGCCCTGCTGGTGAAAACATCAGTAGTAAGTCAACATGATTTTTGTCTGGATCGCCAATCGTTGGGCTGTTCTTAGACGCTTTAATGGGCTGTAGATTGTTTCCTCATCCCATGTGTAGATATTAACAGTTATTGGTTTGTTTTGTTCTTTCAAACTGTTCAATTTGATCTACGCTAACAGGAAAGGATATTCCACTAAAGTTAAGATCATTGATGTAAGGCTGATAGTTAGATACTCTCTCTGCGTTTTTGCGGACGTGATGCAGCCTTGCGAGAACACACCACATGAAACATTTGTTGTCCGAATTCTTTATGTTTAGAACTGCTCTTTTCGCTACCAATGCTGGAGGTGTGGAATGTAAGCCTTGCCAACAATCGGTGCATACTTAGCTGTTTTAATCTGATCTCTAGGACTTCACCTCTGACCAACCAGAGCCTCTTATTTTAGCTTCTTCAGCGGCCGCATCAAACTGTGTAAGCAGTTCGTCTGCCCAACCGGGTGTTAAGTCATTATGAGAAAGAATAGTCTGTTGTTTAGTTGAGACCCAGACTTCTAGATTTTCTTCATTTATTGTTATATAGTCGATTAAAACAGCTAACATTACTTTAAACTGGCGGGTCTATTGTTAGTTTACCCGGAACTTGAGAAATAGCATAACCAACATTGCCCGTACGTTTGCTGAATCAATGACATCTAGACTGATATCATTTAAGATGCATAAGATCTTGCCACACGTAAAATCCCATCACCAACTTTCGGAAGAGAAGGCCATGGCCGTTGGTATGGATGACACGTTACACATAGCATGCACCCTGCGTGAGAAATGGAAAGAACGAAGGAGTAATTGATATTGAACGATATTGACTGGATGACACGGGAAACGACCGAATGACGCCAGCTGGCAGCTCTTCAGTCGGCACTACCAGGTAGGCAGCCCGTTGTGTATATGAGTATTGATTGTAGAGCGCAATGAGTTGATTTCAAGATTGCGCTATATAAAATCTATATATTATTATTATTATTATTATTTAAAGCTTTTGATAAATCTTTTTCCTTACGCATTGCTTCAAACAATTCGTCCGGACCTTCATATATCTTATCCATGCTGAGTTTCTTTTCTAACTCAATATATTTATTTAAATTTAAAAAAAAATACTTAATTAGAATCAATATCAACGGTCTTTTTGTGCTTGGACTCATAAACTAAGTATAAACACCCTTTAGCGTTGTTAATGTGAGTTGTTTAGAACAGAGTTTAATGTCTGCTCTACTTTTTTTAACATTCCTTTTTTATCTGATCGGGGTCTGGCTGTTGAGAAAAAACTTGTCCTTGCCTTTCTTTGAAGATCAATACTTTTGTCTTTTGTAGTCATCAAAATCAGCCTGTAAACGACTAAATTCTTCATCCGTGATGTTTGAGTCAACTAGCGCTTTATTTATTATCAGTTTGAAGGAACTAAGTTTAGCTGTTATTAGTTGAACCATAGCTGTGTGCTTTTGGAGTTTAGTTTTTAATTTTTTGCTAGCAGCACCTACAGCTAATGAACATAGCCGAGAGCTAAAGACAAACCGCCTAGAGGTAAAGCTGCAGGTGCGCCTATGCCCGTTGCTAAGAGACCAACACTTGTCCCTGCTGATAGAGCACTTACAGTCAGTATTAACATATGTAACAGCATTAAAGGCAGCAGAATACCTTCGTTTGGTTTTGCTGTATTTTGAAAGGTCCTGCTCTAGTACTTGCTGCATTTGCGTAATGTTTGTTAATCTAAGGTTTTTTTTATGTCAGGGTTTTCTACTATCCCTTTTTTTGGCGGCTCTGGTGCTGTAGGTACTTTTGGATAATACTGAACAGACATGCTTTTTTTAAATAAAAAATAATTTAGTAATGTATATCTTTTAATCTGTTTTCATGAATATTCAGCTGCGCATCATATATTATAACAAATGTACTTTAAGTGGTTTTCAGCATCTTTTTCTTTATCAATTCGAATGTTTATTACGTCTTTAACCGCTCTCCCACTTCCATGCAACTGATTATCCTCTGTTGACCTTAAGTCAATCCATAAACGTATTTCGCTGTTAAATAATCATCAAGCCTAACACTGTGAAGGTGTAGATCTTAGACACAAGGTCTGCTGTTGGACTTCTACACCTCCCCCCCAAACAATTTTCTTATTTCATCAAAATGCTGATAAGGTCTAAGCCGCTAGCGTAGATTTGGTTAGGACTACCCTCAATCGAACATTGCACTTTTGTTATTTTAGGATTAATAAAATTTTCAGTTTGTCTTTCGAATGGTTCTTGATCTTCACACAGCAATAAAATACCTTTAGCGATCTTGCTGCGACACTAAAACTAAAATTCCATATGGCGTCTGCCTTGCTTTTGGGATATGTTGTATGATGAATTACTCTTTCGTAATATATTGCTAATTTTGACTGATATTGTTGCTCAATCAGCCTTGCTAAATTAGAGTTGCTAACAACATCAAACTCTAACGAGATGTCAGAAATGCTGTACTTTGCTGCAGTGTCTGTAGATATAATAACACGTCTGTATTCATTAAAAGTTAGTTCGTATGACAATCTGTCTTTTAATGCTCCTTGAAAGTATGGTGCATGCGATTTTAACAGCTCAAATCTAAGGGAATGGAAAAGCGATTTTTATACGCATAACTTACTGCTTCATGCTTTTTGCCAGATTTAGCATCTTCAGCGCCTATTCTATGTTTTAGTGCTTCTTTATTTTCGATTCCTTGAAACGCAAGATCAGCCCTTTCATTCTCGGTTAGCCATAGATCAGAATAGGTTAAAAATATGTCTGCATTGTGTAAAGAAAATATTTCTTGCCCCTCAAGTTTTATAGAAATTTTCTTAACGATTGCCCGCCCAGATTCTGTACAACTGTCCTGTTTGGGTCTGTTGTTGAAGCGAGTTCTATTTTGAAAGTAAGTTGCGCAGAGCCTGGCACAATCACTTCATCCGCTCCTAGGTCTGGAAATTTGACAGTAAGAATTTGATCTGCATCAATAGTAGATGGATTATTTGGAACAGTAATTTTCCGTTTATTTCCCTTCACACCAAAGGGTTCTTTCAGTCTTCTATGCGGGTCAAGAATCGAGCCATATGCTTGTGACATTTTTTTATAAAACAAAATAAAAAAGTTAATTATTTAAAAACATGGCAGGAATTGAAGGTGAAGAAGATTATGATGTTTTAGATCCTGGAGACGACATGAGTGATTCCCCTTGGGAGCAGCATCGCTCGGGGCTCTCATTCCATGATGAATTAGTAGAAGGGCAGCAAAGGCGTGAATTAACAGAAAGTAAGGTCAGATCATTATACCAAAGTTTAGGACTAGGACCTCCCGAAACTATATACCCTGATGATTTTGAACTAAAAGATAACCATTTGTATGTGAAAAAACGACAAAGGAGAACGTGTTCCGCTTACAACTAAGCGAGACCCATCAAAGTTTGTAAGCATAAATACAATTAGACAAAGGCTCAGTGTGAGCGAACGGAATCGCCTTGGCTTTACTAAACCAAAATCAGATGAGGAGGATGTTGCTAAACTTCAAAACATACAACAAGAACTCCCAACAGCTAACCAAATGCAAAACATGGAACCTGAAGTTTTAAGTCAAACAACAGTCAAAATAATAAATGCAATAGAAGCAGAAACCACTGAAGAAGAAGAAACAGCATTAAAAACAATACGCGATCCACCGATACCTAAGAGAGAATTATTAGCCCTTGATCGTGCTTTAAGAACCATCAGTGGGGAATTATTAAACAATTTAGCAAAACTGACTGAACTAAAGAAGGATATAGAAAAAGAAAAAGAAAAACTCGCTGAGGCTGACGACGCCAACTTAGGGCCTGAGATTAAAGAAAAATAGAACAAAGACTACATGATCTTAAAAAAAAAGATTAGCTAGACTAGAAGCGTTGAATATTAACCGAGAACAATTACAAACTCAAGTGAGCGAAGTAAGAGAAAATATCCAAACAAATTTATATGAAAACACAACGCTAGCAGAACGAATACGAACGCTGTTTAGAGAGCAGGGAGTCACATTAGCAAGCGTTATAACAGCCTTAGGATTTGCAATAAGTACACTGGTGTTGGCTATTACAGGCGGTGGTGGAAGTCAAAGTTCAGTGCCTCCACCGCCATCGCCTCCATCGCCGCCTGATAAATCATGGGTAAAAAAACAGCTTGATCATCTTGCGAGTTTATTAAAAAAACTTAGCCAGTAAAGCCATGGACGCTTTGCCGGGTATATTAGGGAGTATTGTTAGCTGGCTTTTGTCTACTGCGAGCAAAGTAGTTGGCTTTATGGCTGAGCACCTATGGACATTAGTTCTCTTAATAGTTGGGTTAATATTTAGTAAAATAAAGACCAAGTAATCCTAAGCAAGTTAATCCAAAAACAAGCGCTGTCTTTTCATATTCATGGTCATTATTTTTTTTGACTTCTTCAACAGTCTTTGGGCTTTGGACCTCGGGGATTGGATGACTTAATCTTGGGGGGTCGTCTTGTTTTTTTTTTATTGTTTGTAATATTACAGGCTCAGAATTTATGTCGTTTTTTTCCGATCTTCTGTTCATTTCCTGCAACAAGGATTTCATTATTGTAGTTTATTATCGTACCTATCTGGAGTCTGAGGTCAGAAGGCAGCATGTATAAACCAGTGCCAACAGCAAAGTTACTTTCGATCTTGCGTATTGTAAAACATTTTGGTACCTTTTTATACTTGAAGGTAAATCAACTGTAGAATTAATGGCATCCTCTAAATTTGCTAAGTATTGTTTTTGCGCGTCAAAGCCAGTAGAAGGATCAGTTATGCTCGATCTTGCCTGTGCTTGCGAACCTAGCAAACACCAAACGTAAGTACGAATAGAGTCGTTTATTCGTTCTATTCCTGCTTTAGTTAGCCCCTTAGAAGTGTCTAAGATAAATGTTGTCCATGCTGTTTATGCTCTTGCTCTATGGACCCAAGGTGAACACCTGTGCCTGAGAGAAAGATGTGTAAGGAGGATTCCAGTCATAGTTATACTTTCTGTGCACGCCCCAAAAATAAGGGGTGCCTAAGCCATGATTAAGGTCCAACTTTTGTCTAAAGTCTTCCTTAACATTAATATTAAATTCGTTACAGATCCTTTCAAAAGCCTTCATGTCTATTCTGTTGCTGAATGGATTAAACGGTTTGTCATTTGGTAATGGCACTTGCAGTTCAGTCAAAATACGTCTAAATGTGTAATAGAAATGAAATCTATACACTGACCTCACCAAAGGATCAGGATGATTTAGATGATCAGCATACGACACTCCACACCCAGTTGATGCACAAAACACAGCAAAGTTTAACTGGTTCTGATAAAACTGCATCGGATGACTAAACCACACTTTTGCGATGTGGTCTTTTTTAATAGGAGGGTTAAGATATTTGTCCAATGGAGTACTCACCTTTACTTGAAAGGCGTTAGACTGAGTCACAGAAATGACAAGAGTATCAGTTGTTATATTTTTAAGATTGTAGTGCGGCCCAACAGAATATTTTGCATTAGTATATTTGAATGCACTCATTTTTAATTTGTTTTAAAAAATGTTTGTAACAATAACAACCCAAGACCGTCCTTCGTTTTTAGAACATGCTGTTAAGAACGATTGCGGAACCAAATGGTCGCACTCCATGAAATTTTTTACAAAGTCGTATGGTTTAATGTAACTGAATCCAAGAAGATAATACGATTCTAAAAGTTGACAAATCAGGGGCCAAAGTTAGCCAGTTAACATACCTGATGGTTATTACGGGTTTTGCTCACTAAAAGAAGCAATGAGTAACTTCGACATTACTCTCAAACTTAACAATGCAAATCTAAAAATAATATTAACATTCAAGCCTGAAGAAGAAGAAGTAGGTTACTATTTGATAAAGAGCTAGCTAAAATGTTAGGCTTTGGAGCTGACACTCAGAGATTTAGAGTTACACCAGACAAAACTACTTACGAGGGGGAAAATCCGCTTGATCTTGCATTACATTCATTACTCTATGTTCATTTGGATGAGCTGAGCACTGACGAAAACTTATATGATGGAAGGCCCTCAACTGTTTTAAGAGCTCTTCGTCAGGGAAAGCTGCATATTGCGATTATGAAATTATACAATTCCCTAATTTACAGTTTAAAAGATTAGTTTGCGGAAAGGTCGGATCATTTAATGTAAAAATCACAGACAAAACAGGGAAAGTCGTAAAATGTGATAACCTGCACATTGTTTTGGAAATAAAATAATAAGTTGTACTAAAAAATAATGTCGCGTGGGCCAGAAGAATCAGGAGTTACATTAGCGCCTGTAAGGTGTATAACCTTAGAATTAAAAGACCTTGCAGACGTTGCGGACTTTGAACAGAACGGTGAGATAGGCGCTTTGTATGGTTTTGAGTACACTAAAGATGGTGATTATAAAAGCAAAGAGGTTGGCGACAACAAAAGGTTTCCTAAACTAGAACAACTGCGCAATCTAGAAGCAAATAATGTTGGCCAGTATGAATATAAAATAGTTCGAAAACCTGACCTCAAATGGCACTTAGAACCATATTTAGAATGGGACATAAAATTTGAATTCATAAGCCCATTTACATTTTTTAGCCGTCAAAAAGTTTCAGAAAAGCATTCAACTCTGGCCCTTTACATGTAAGTCTTATGCCGGACGACAATAGTCGGAAAGAGATTGAAATAACGCCGTATGGGAAAAAACAGTACATCCTCCACAGAAGAGAAACGGTTTTAAAGAAAGCTTCTACAAAATTACAGTTCTTTCCAAGCAGAAAATTAGGAGACACGTTCACAATGATATTTGAAATTTCTGTCTTTAAAGATGTGGAGAGGGATGGGGTTGTGGGCGTTAGTGACGTCCTTATAAAAGGAATTAATATTAGCTGGCAAAACTTAGACGTTAAACGTCTTAAAGTTACCATCGTCGTTCTTCACAATGGTGGGGATATTAAGACCATAACAACAAGCAACAAAATCAATGTTGACTTAAATAGAAACAATCTTACAGAACTGAATTGGATTAATCTTACACATTTAGGCCTCATAGGATTTTATTATACTGAACAAGTTCTAACAGAGAGTATGATAAACAAATAACTGGATTAAATTAAATTCTGTTATAAAACTATGGAGCAGTTAAACTTTATGCCAAAAGAGCCTCATTGTTCATTAATTTGTGGGCGGACTGGCTGTGGAAAAACAATATTGTCCTAGACCTATTACAAACAGTTTATCGCTTTAATTTTGATTATATTGTAATTTTCTGTCCAACACTTAAATGGAACAAAGCATATCATAATAGAAGGTTTATATGGACAGATGATAACATATATTTAGTTGATCCTAGCAATAACCTGAGTGAGTGTTTAGAATACTTTTATAGAGCGTTTAAAGGAACGCAGACGCTCTTTATTATAGATGACTGTTGAGCAGAAAAAGACATAGTTAAAAAGAGAAACACTTTGTCAAAAACTAGCCTTCAGTGGAAGACATGCTGGAATAAGTGTGTGGAGATTATGTCAAAAATATAACACAGTTTTAAAAGACTTTAGAGAACAGTTAATGACTGTAGTTTTATTTCACATGAAAGACAAAAAGTCATTTGATGAATGAAATGTGTTACGGATGGTGTGCGGTGCGTGTTTTGTTGTCTGACTCTCGCTCTCAAAAGTTTGGATGCGTGTAATAATTATTCTCTACACACACCCACACCATACGTACATGGATAGCCAGGCAACACACGAGTTAGATTTCTTTTCTTTATAATTATGCTGCCTAAACCATCAAAACATACATTCATGTTAATTGGTACAAATTAATACATGTCACTACACAGCATATGATCAAGATATATAAGAACTTCAATCATCAGATATCATATTACTTTATCGTGATATTCACTCACATATCTCGCCGGCGCCGTCACAGTGTCTCACATATATAATCAACGTATTCAGTTCCACAGTACCAAGCCACAGTCTACAGCATTAAAATAAGACGAAGAAGGATAACCAAGGTCCCCACACGGTAAACACAGCCGTTCACTAAACACAAGCGATGAAGAAGAAAACAGGGTCTCAACACAGCAAGCACAATATATTACGTCGATATCAGAAGAAGAACCGCAAATTTACAAGGCACAACAATCCACAGAAGAAGAACCGCAGATTCATAAAAACACAGCAATCCACAGATGAAGAACCGCAGATTCATAAAGCACAGTAAACCATAGAAGAAGAACCGCAGATTCATAAAAACACAGCAATCCACAGATGAAGAACCGCAGATTCATAAGCACAGTAAACCATAGAAGAACCGCAGATTCACAAAGTACAGCAATCAATATTGAACCCCCGGAGAACACAATTTCACCCACAGCCCCATGGAACACAATAAACTTCGATTTGACGTACCGTTGATCTAAAACAAATATTAACTTCTCCGTGTATTCACACTACATGTTCACATCAATAAATTCAGCCCACCGCCCACACATGCGGTGGTACAATTAGAGCACATAAATATTCTTATAGGAGTTTTAAGTCACTCTCGGCGACACAGCATTCACAACAATTTTATAACAAATACATTTCCTGCTTCATATTCCGCTGGTACCGTCTTCCAAAAGTATCCCACATACACAGTGAACATCGATGAACTACTGACTTGAAAGTCAGCCTCTCCACATAGTAACACTACGGAGAAAAAAACGATGATTAAACAAATAAATTAGGCTGGACACCAAATCCTCGGCCGTTAGTTCTTGCTCCCTTCTCTTGTCTAATATTATTATTTTCGTCATGTAGTTACCTATGTCATTTTAAGTTGACGTCATAATTTACGTTGACGTCACAATACTCCACCCTCCTCAAAAAAAAAAACAATGACCGAATTGTTTTTTTGAAAAGAAGTAAACAAACAGCAGAATACACAAACCTACAAATTACATTCACTCGACGGAAAACGAAGCCACCCCACGGAAGCAGTTCGTGGAGTCCTTCCAGGGACTCTCACACAACAGAAGAACACAAGTTGTCGTCCAACGAAACTCTGAAGCCCTTTTACATGTTAGCTTGTTGCTGACCTCACGGACAACCTCTCCTACCCACACGGATAGAGACGGCGGCTGGGCATGGGCTGCACCCCACACCTGGATGGCAATGCATATATATACGATGTCTACTGACCACTCGGTCAGCCTTCTCCATACCCACACTGGGCAGAGACCACACATGTCTACTGACCACTCGGTCAGCCTCTCCATACCCCACGGGGTAGAGACAAAACTGCAGTTCACACAAGGAAATTCACTTCCTAAGGGATCAATTGATTCTCACATGAGCGGGAGAGAAGGTCAGCGAAAACATTCGCCGAACCAGGAACTGGCTGGACTTCAAACGAGAACTCCTGCAACGACAACGCCCATCTCATAATTCTTGAGTTCTTAAAGTTTGACGTTCGCAGGTACGTCAAGGGACGATGATCTGTCTGCAAGATAAATCTGACTCCCCAAAGGAACCTTAACAACTTCTGAACAGCCCAGACAATGGCTAAACATTCCCGCTCAATAGTACTGTACGCCTTCTCACGATCCAGTAACTTTCGACTAGCGAACACGACTGGGTGAAGGACATCATCACTCTCCTGAAGCAATACAGCACCCAAACCAACAGAACTAGCAATCCGTCCTGAGAACAAAAGAATTACCCAACCTAGGTAACAAAACACAGGTGCAGAAGACAAGATTCCCCGAATCTTCCTCAAAGCTTCTGCACACTCAGGAGTCCAAGAAATAGACCTTCCAGCTCGATCAGTATCTTGATCAAATCAGACAGTGGGGCACTCACAGTAGCGAACCTAGGAACATATCTCCTGTAAAAACTGAGCAGCCCCAACAAAGACCTGACCTGCTTCCTAGTAGTAGGAGTGGATATATTCAAAATCTTTTCAACCTTCTTACCTTCAGGGACGCATAGTACCACCTCCAACAACATGACCAAGGAACTCCAGTGAACGAAAGCCTGCCTCGATCTTCGAAGGACGAGCTGTGAGGTTGAAAAGACCTCAGACGGGAGAGCACACCCTTCACATGTTTAAGGTGATCATCCCATGACATACTGTACACAAGAATATCGTCAAAAAAACTGATGGCAGAAAACTGATCTAATGCCAGCATACGCATCATGCGTGCAAACACTGCAGGAGCTGATACAAGTCCAAAGGCATCCTGACAAACTGGAATAGACCCACGTGTGTTCTAAAACCCGTCTTCGGACGATCCTCGGGGTTAACCACGATCTGCCAATATCCTTTTGCAAGATCTATCTTTGTGAAAAAACTGAGCATCAGCTAACCTTGCAAAAAGACTCTCAACATCAGGAATAGGTTGGGCATCAAAGACGGTAATCTTGTTCAAAGATCTGAAATCAATGCAAATCTACACGTACCATCTTTCTTCCTGACCAACACAACTGGAGATGCATACGGGCTATTGGATGGTTCAATGATTCCAGATCCAACATGATACCAATCTCTCTCTAAACAACCCTTTTCGCAGAAAAGGGGATATCATAACACTTCTTTCTAACAGGGACATCTGTTGTAAGAGGGATCTTAATAGTGCCTCACCTGAGAAAGAACCTGGTTTAGGAGTCAAAATGTCCTGAAATCATCAAAGACTGCACGCAACTCCTGAAAACCGCTGTCAGACAAAGTACAATCAAACTGCACTGAGTGGACATCTTCATCTGGCATAGAAGACGCCATCGGAACAGCTAAAGTGGGAATGGGTAAAGCGTCATCACAGTCCTGGACGACACCAACTGTACAAACCACTTCACGAACAGTACAAACAGACTCCGGGAGGGGTCCACAGAAAGACCAACTCCTGGAGACAACTCAAGAGAAACCTGTTCCTGCTCATAGCCAAGGTGCTATCTCTGACCAAGGCACTGAAGTACCTTGTGAAAGAACAACTGTAGGCACAACAAACAGCAGAAGTAGGACACAACAGCACGGCGAATATACTTTTTGAGCATATTCGCATGAAAGATCTTTTCCTTGCCCTTGACAAGGACCTTGTAATCTGGATGCAAGACTTTGACTACTGGGAACGGCCCTGACCAACTGGCTAACAACTTGTTAGAGTCAGTCGGCAACAAAACTAAAACTTCATCATCAACTTGGAAACGGCGTTCCCTGGCCTTCTTGTCAAAGTACTTTTTACCCTTCAAAGCTGAATCAGCAGAATTCTCATGGCTAACTTACATGAGTCAGCAATAACATTCTTGAGTTCAAACAAGTACGAATAAAGAGGTTTGGCTCAACATCCTGAGCATCTGACCAGTCCACGACTCCTGTAGTAAAAGCAACAGGACCACGAACCTGTCGACAAACAGCAACTGAAAGGGAGAGAAACTGTACTCTCAGAGGGCAACTCTCTGCACGCAAACAACAGTGCAGGCAAATATCGATGCCATGCCTTTGGTTGAGTGCGGACAATCTTTTTCAACATGGATTTCAAAGTCCCATGAAATCTCTCAACATGCCCATTTGCCTGTGGATGATACGGCGATGTACGTACGCCCTTTGCACCACACAAAGCATGAAACTGCTTCATGAGATCAGAGTTGAACTGTGTTTCCCTGATCAGACAGAATCTCCTTGGGGAAACCTAAACGAGAAAAGATTCCAACAATGCTTCTGCCACAGCAACAGAGGAGATATCCTTCAACGGAACAGCCTCCGGAAAACGGGTAGCAATGTCAATCATGGTCAGATGTAACGATGACCTTGTTCCGAAGGAGGAGACAGTGGACCAACAAGATCAACAGCCACACGATCAAATGGAGTACTGATGACTGGAACAGACGCAAGGGGTACTGGACAAACTCTACCCTTTGATACTGTCTTCTGACACACATCACAGGCAGCAACATACTTCGCTACATCCACAGTTACTCCAGGCCAAAAGAACTTGTTAAGGATTTAGACAGAGTACGCCGAGAACACCCAAAAGACCCGACAAAATCAGATCATGCGCTACAGATAAACTGTAGGTCGAAGTTCAACAGGGACAACAACTGATCAAAAGAGATATCATTTTTGACAAAATGCCTGTACAGAACCTCATCAGACAATAGTAATAAAAGGTAGTTTTACTAACCCCTTCACCTCACCAGAAGATGCTGACTGGAAGCACGACTTCAATGACGCATCATCCTTCTGTTTCTGAACAAGATCAGAACGGGAAATGTTCAGATTTATCTGGGATCTGACACAAAGGTTTTTTGTCAACAACATGCTTAGCTCTAGCCCCCGTAACGGCGGCTAAAGAGAAAAGGTTCACCAGATACATCACTAAACTAAACCCTTCACAAAAACTCCAGGTACATTACCCACAATGAGATCTGCGACAGGACTATCCAAGACACAACAAGTCAAATCACCCACAAATAAGGACAACTGACTGAACTGTAGCCAGTGGAAACTCATCCACACGACACCAAAAGAAACACACTTCACTGTGGTTCCTAGCATCTGACTGTCAGAAACTAACCGTTTGCGAACGCCACAAATAGTAGCACCAGTATCACGCAGAACAGAGCTCAAAGTGCCATTCACAGAACCAGACTCCAAATGCAATTTGCCTGTGAACTCACCCGCAGCTAGACAAGCAAAAGAGTATCAAGAACAGAGCAACAAGCAATGGACTGTTTGCTGTCGGCTGAGTTCTCAACAAAAGTAGAGTTACCAACCACAAAAGGACACGTGTCTGGGTGGCTAAGGGTGCAAATTCTACAAGGGCTTCTACCTGATTCCATGGACACCTAGCAGCTACTGTCCGTCTTTTTACACAAAAAACACACAACACTTGCAAATGATCAGAAGCACTTTCTGAGGAACTCCTACTGCCAGAGGTATATAACGGGCGCCACGACCACGATAACGGCTACCGCCAAAGTTATTTCCACGACCAGCTGAGTAACCAAAACTCTGATGACCCTAATAACAGCTACCACCCAAAATTACTTCCACGATCAACCGAGGACCAGAGTAGTGGCCACTGTTTTTGAAAAGTAGAGTATCTGTTTCCTCTGTCAGATGACCACAGTACGGAGTTCTATCAGACTGACCGGGATAGCATTTCTGTCAAACTGACCAGGGAGTTTTGTACCAACAGAAGCAAAAATGTTTACATCAGATTTCCCAGAAAGCACCTTAGTTGGATGAGCACGTCTGTATGACTCTGCAGACTTGATCATTTCATCAAAAGTTTTCACATCTCTTTCACACAAAAGTAGCCAGGTCCTTAGGGGACACACTCCAAAAACTGCTCACGCAAGGTAAGATCCACCAGATCTTCAAAAGACTTTTCAATTTTTGACAAAGAGACCCAACGGTTCAAAAAAACGCCTAAGTTCAACTGCAAAGGTCTCGAAAGGTTCATCGGAGCTAGGCTTAGCCTCACGAAAACGCTTACGAAAACCCTCTGGAGTACATTGAAATTTTTTCAGCAAGCTCTCTTTCAAAAGCTCGTAAGACACAAAAATTATTTTCAGCAAGACTGTGATAGAGAGTTAAAGCAGAACCCTCAAGTAGTGCAGACAGGTATGTTACCCACAAACTCTCAGACCATCCAAGGAACGAGCATGGGTTTCAAAACGAAACAAGTAACTGTCTATATCATCGGTTCTTTCTTTAAAAGGGGGCAACTTAGGAAAGATTGGGCGAGGGGCGTTAAACCCTTTGGGAAAACCCGAACCCTGACTCTCACTGTCCTGTCCTGAGACCGCACTCTGCTGAGAAGTAACTTGAAGCTGTATTCTTTTCGTTTCCTCTATCATCTGCTCTCTTTTAGTTTCCTCTTGTATCTGCTCTCTTTTAGTTTCCTCTTGTATCTGCTCTCTTTTAGTTTCCCTCTTGTATCTGTATCTGCTCTCTTTTAGTTATTCTTCTTCCTGTACTCTCAACTGAAATTCTTTCAATCGCATTCTTTCCTCTCTTTCCATGTCCTGGGCAATACATTGTCAACATAGGCCAACAGATCTTTCCCTCCAGACAATACCTTACCTCGTTGTAAATTATTTAGCGAAAACTTTGTCCTCGTCCACAGAGGACACAACAGGACTTTTTTCCTTAGCCTTCTGTGCCATCATGAAAATATGAAATAATGTCCTGTCAAACCCGACACACACACTAGTGGATCAAATACAAACAATTGCTATCACAAGCAAAAAAAAAAAAATTTGAAATCCTGTCCACAAAAATATATATGAATTCCAAAGAGGATTTTTTTTTTAAACAAGCATTAACGGCAATCACTCTTAAAAGACTAAGTATTATCAAACCCCAAACCCAAAACAAAGATAGAGATAAACAATGAAACAGGATTTTAGGGATATGGGGAGAAAGAAAAAAAAACAATCGGTAATCAATGCTAAATTTTCAGCAACAAGTATAAATCAAGCAATGACATGAGAGTAATAACAATATAATCAATGTATTGTTGTTGTTGTTGTTGTTGGTTTACACACTAAGCATTCAAATGAAACAACTAATAATTTTTTTTTTTTTCAAAACTGGTTCAGGGCAGCCACTCACACACTCACTCATTCAAGAGAAAAAAACCCTGAGAATGCTGAAGAAGCAACACAATCCCTAAGTAAAGATGGAAACAGAAATAATCAGAGAGATGACTGAAGATATAAAATTAAAGCCCACAAAGGAAAGAAGAACTAGGAACTAGGCCCTCGTATCTCCTGAACTATACAGAAGGAGATACCCGTTACGCTGGAGACGGGAAAGAAAGTAGACAAAACAGTCATAAAACAAAACAATACAACACAACTCAATTGTTCAAAGGAAAGTCTGTGAACGTGACCTATCACTTCTAATTGGGCAATTATAGGTGTACAAAAAAAAATCCTACCACTAAGGCTATTTTTAATTCAATAGCAAAAGAACTTTAACTACGGGGTCACCAGATGTTACGGATGGTGTGCGGTGCGTGTTTTGTTGTCTGACTCTCGCTCTCAAAAGTTTGGATGCGTGTAATAATTATTCTCTACACACCACCCACACCATACGTACATGGATAGCCAGGCAACACACGAGTTAGATTTCTTTTCTTTATAATTATGCTGCCTGAACCATCAAAACATACATTCATGTTAATTGGTACAAATTAATACATGTCACTACACAGCATATAGATCAAGATATATAAGAACTTCAATCATCAGATATATATTACATATCGTGATATCACTCACATATCTCGCCGGCGCCCGTCCACAGTGTCTCACATATATAATCAACGTATTCAGTTCCACAGTACCCAAGCCACAGTCTACAGCATTAAAATAAGACGAAGAAGGATAACCAAGGTCCCCACACGGTAAACACAGCCCTTCACTAAACACAGCGATGAAGAAGAAACAGGGTCTCAACAAAAGCAAGCACATATATTACGTCGAACTATCAGAAGAAGAACCGCAAATTTACAAGGCACAACAATCCACAGAAGAAGAACGCAGATTCATAAAAACACAGCAATCCACAGATGAGAAACCGCAGATTCATAAAGCACAGTAAACCATAGAAGAAGAACCGCAGATTCATAAAAAACAGCAATCCACAGATGAAGAACCGCAGATTCATAAAGCACAGTAAACCATAGAAGAACCGCAGATTCACAAAGTACAGCAATCAATATTGAATCCCGGAGAACACAATTTCACCACAGTCCCATGGAACACAATAAACTTCGATTCGACGTACCGTTGATCTAAAACAAATATTAACTTCTCCGTGTATTCACACTACATGTTCACATCAATAAATTCAGCCCACCGACACACATGCGGTGGTACAATTAGAGCACATAAATATTCTTATAGGAGTTTTAAGTCACTCTCGGCGACACAGCATTCACAACAATTTTATAAACAAATACATTTCCTGCTTTCATATTCCGCTGGTACCGTCTTCAAAAGTATCCCACATACACAGTGAACATCGATGAACTACTGACTTGAAAGTCAGCTCTCCACATAGTAACACTACGGAGAAAAAAACGATGATTAAACAAATAAATTAGGCTGGACACCAAATCCTCGGCCATTAGTTCTTGCTCCCTTCTCTTGTCTAATATTATTATTTTCGTCATGTAGTTACCTATGTCATTTTAAGTTGACGTCATAATTTACGTTGACGTCACAGTATGTGTGAAAATGATGTTATTGAAAACGATCAGGAAAACGCAGGATTAAACAAAAATTAAAATCTGAAAAGTTTAGTAAATTAGTATTGAATATGGATAATCCTACACAGTATGTTTGTTTGTAGATAATTGTTATTTTTTTGGTTATTGAAGTCTTACTTGTCAGAGTACTATAAAATACCAATCCTAGGGTCACTTCGCCCGAAAACTGGTTTGAGGGCGAAGTGAGTTAGGATTGGTATTTTATAGTTCTCTCCTCCTGCTGGCAGATAGTTTTTTTAGTTTTTTTTAGTGTGTCTTTGTTTGTGTGTGTGTGGTGTTTTTTCTGTTCGTTTGTTTGTCCTGCTGTGATTTGAACCTGCACTTCCCGAAATGAATGTGAGATTGGTCTGTTCCACATTTTCCAATGGGAAATTGTGTTTGTGTCGTGCATTTCATAGCAACAAAAATCATAGGATTTTTAAACTTACGTTTGGATTCTTACGGCTCACCATTGAGTATTGAAGGATATTTGGGGGAGATCTATCCCATATATGCTGTTATTTAAGTTT
>CM031626.1:5748226-5772669 GCA_018398815.1 Conus ventricosus
AGCTTATATTGAAAATCATCAAATATATCCACACATCTCATACTCACCCTAGGATCAATAATATACAAGCCTACAAATAGTTGAGATTTCAACTCCTTCTCTATCTAAGTCATACTTCTCCATCTTCTTCTACTCTCTCTCTCTCTCTCTCTCTCTCTCTCTCCTCTCTCTCCTCTCTCTCTCCTCTCTCTCTCTCTCTCTCTCTTCTCTCTCTCTCAGCTAGTCTGCTCCTTCCGCTAAAGTGACAGGCAGTCTTTTTTATCCCAAGAGTACAAATCACTATTCAAAGAACTGATCACTGAGGAGCAAGCACCCTGTAAAGGTGAGTTTTCAGTCACTCCAGCTAAAGTTCTTTGTCAGATCTGACCCTTCCTGCCCTGTCGTCGTTACCATGTCACACTGTCACGAGCTACGCGCAATCGGTTCGAGCTCCGTCATCAGCAGTCAGTCTGTGTTAGCGACAGTTTTTGGGGTTGTACAGCGCGTTCGAGTTGGTTCACTAGAAGTTTGTTATTTTTAAACCGGTAGATAAACTAGTTCCTGTTTGGGACCTACTCAACGCCTTTAGTCTATTTTTAGACCAGGAGAGGCGGGTCAGCCGGTTTTCTGACACTGGCCGTATTTGTGCATGCCACAGTGGTGTGTGGGCTTGTGCAGGGTCGGTGTGATTGTGAGCGAGTGGTGTGTGTGTGTGTGTGTGTGTGTGTGTGTGTGTGTGTGTGTGTGTGTGTGTGTTCCGTTGACAAGGGGGGGTCACTCGGGTTTTCTCAACAGGTGGCAGGGTTAGAACACGTCTGCGCACGAATCGGCGTCATCTTTGATTTTTTTTTTTATTTGGGTGGCAAGAGCAGGAGGTGTGGTTCTGAGCCAGATGTTTTTCTTGGGTGATTAGTTAAACAGAAAAGGTTAGATAGTGTTTGGGGCGTAGCCTGTAGTCTAAGAGTCCGTGTTCCCGTTTGCTGGTTGGGGCGGGAAAGGAGCCGAAAATCCCAGTGGCGTAGTTTGCGTCGGAGGGGAAAAGTGATCGGTGTAGCTTTTACGTAAACCCCGGGGCCCAGCTGCATGAGCGGTGACAGAACCTTGTTGGGGTTTGGCCTTCGTCCTGTGCGTGAAAAGTGTGTGTTGTCAGCACGTGGCGTTATTTTGGGCTTGTTGCTTTTTGAGTGGTGGGTGTGGTTTTCTTTTTCCCGTTCGTCGGGTGCTTTTGGTATATATTTTCGTATAAAGGTTGTTCTGTGGTGGGGAGGTGTCGGGGGGGGTTTAAGGGTGTTGCGGGATAGGAGTTTTTATGGAGAGTTCGCTCCAGTTCAGGACAGGCGCTTGAATGTATTTGCAGGAAGATAGGAAATAGGTGTGAACAGGAAGTGTTATAGTGTTTTTGCGCGTGCGGTGCTTAGTGTTGCATCGTGTGTCGGACGGATTGTTGTTGACACGTGAGTGGGGGGGTGTGTATGGGGCGTCATTGGTAAATACGTAAGGGATTTTTGGGGGGCTTTCGTGGTGCATTGCACTGTAGTAGTTACGCGGGGTTTTGGAGGCTCGCAGTGTTCATGATTTGGAAATTTTGACAATGCTTGGAAAAACCTTTTGTGCTTTGAACTCTATCGATTCTGGGCCGCGTTCGAGGGGGATTTAGGAGTTTTATGTAATGGGGAGGAGATTTGGTGGTAGGTTTTATTTTTCTGCGGGTTTGCGTTGAGTTTTTTTTTTGGTTTGTTTTGGTATGGGGTGTTTGGGTTCCCCGCTCAGGTGGGTTATTGCTCATTTTGGGGATGCCTTGGGAGTGTGAGCTCTGGTGTGAATGATGTTTTGGGGGACTGTGCCCCCTTTGCTTGACGGTCTAGTTTGAGGGGGGGGGGGGGGGGGGGGGGGGGGGGGGGGGGGGGGGGGGGGGGCTCGTACTGTACACTGATTGACTATTGACTAAATGTTTGCAAGTTGGGTAAATTTCGGGGTTTTGATAGGATCTGTGCTCTTTTTCGATTGACCCGCCAAGGCCCCCCGTTTTACGACGGGATCCCACGTTTGGGGGTGAAATTCCGCGGAGTCTGTCAACCCATCGAGGAAACGGTGTCACCTGTCGCCCCCAGGTCACGTTCATCCGGGGGGCAGAAGTCCCCGGGTCTCCCTCGGTGGGGACTCGCCGGTCTTCTCCGCCGTCCCCCCTCCCATTTGTGCCTTTACCCTAAAAAGGTTTACCCCCGGGTTTTTCCCCCGGTCCCCCTCCGCCGAGTGTCCCAATTTCCCATAGCCCCGTTGTCCCCCCGCCTGCGTCGCTGCAGCTTGGGGGTGAGGAGGGAGCGAGTGGCCACGTGGGCGGCTGGAGGCAACTACTGCCTGACCTTTTGGCGACCAGGCAGGGTGGGGACTGGCACGTGGCTTGACCCTTGGGGACTTCATCCGAGAGAACTGCGGGGAGACACTGGTGTTGCGGTGGAGGGCGTCCTGGACGCTGTGTGTGTGGCCAGTGGTCTGGTGTGGCCAGTGGACTGGTGTGGCCGGTGGCCCTTGTGTGGCCAGTGGTTGGTGGGGCCCAGTGGGACTGGTGTGGCCAGTGGTCTTGTGTGGCCAGTGGTCTGGTGTGGCCAGTGGTCTGGTGTGGCAGGGAGCATCGCGCAGCTGACTGTGAGGGTCCAGTGTCTGGTGGATGTGATCGGATAGACGTGCGTGTGCAAGTGCTTCGGGCTCACTGAACAATAGTGAACAACAGCACGAGCGTGACACACAGGTGATAGTGCTGGAGATCGTGGACGGTGGTGAGTCGTGTGAAAAACCTGTGTGCTGTGTAAAATGTTTCTCATGAACAATAATTAGTAGTTTGGTCAGCGTGATCGTTGGCACTGTGTGGTATTCATTGTATTGATGATATGTGTCATGTGCCCTATGACCTATGGGGTGTCTCAGGTGCTGGAGTCCATTGAAGTTCCTTTCAGGGTTGACTTTGGCACTGTGCTGTATACATTGTGCTGATGATATGTGTCATGTGCCGTAATATGTTTCTCATGAACAATATTAGTAGCTTGGTCAGCGTGGTCGTTGGCACGGTGTGGTATTCATTGTATTGGTGATATGTCTCATGTGCCCTATGACCCATGTGGTTGTCTCAGGTGCTGGAGTCCATTGAAGTTCCTTTCAGGGGTTGACTTCGGCACCGTGCTGTATACATTGTGTTGATGATATGTGTCATGTGCCCTATGGCCTAGGTAGTGTTCTGGGGTCCATCAAAGTTCCTTTCAGAGGTTGACTTTGGCACTTTTGTTGGATACTTTGGTTGATGATATGTGTCATGTGCCCTATGACCTAGGTAGTGTTTCTAGGTACTGCCGGCTGCAGGGGACGGAGCTGGTGTCAGGTGTGGATGCAGTGTGATTGAGTGTAAATGAGCGAGGGGGTTGGTGGTGGCATGTGTTATTGGTGTGAAAGGGATTGATTGAGTTGGAAGGTTGTCGTTTGTTGTGGTCGGGGAAAATGTTCATGTCACAGTCGCGGTCAATAAATGTTGTGTGAGTGTTAATCTGTGTTCAGCAGTCTTAGATCTGTTTGGAAGCGACTAGATAGGCTGTAAATTCTGTCTGTCATTCTATAGCAATTAGTTCAGGTCTTAGCGAACCTGACATTCTCCTAAAACATATCAGGTATCTGCAGGGCAGGTTAGCCAGTTTAAAGTGCACAGAAAGGGAAAACCATATTTTTCCCGGGGCGCATGATCGTGTGGTTCGTTTGACTGTGTACGGGTCTGACAATGTTTTGCCAGGTCTTCTTTATTTTTTTTCAAGTAAGTGTAAGTTTTGTTGGTTTGACTGCATTGTGTCAGGTTTGATGTGTGTGTGTGTGTGTGTGTGTGTGTGTGTGTGTGTGTGTGTGTGTGTGTGTGTGTGTGTGTGTGTGTGTGTGTGTGTGTGTGTGTGTGTGTGTGGCTTTGCTATGTCACTTGTGACTGTGTTGTCTATGGTTTGCCTGTGTTTTGTCTTATTTGATGCTGTTCAAATGGAATTTACTGTTTTGACCCCATTTGTTTTTTGGCATCTTTATTTTTTCTATTATTTTTATTTACTATCATTATATCTTGGGGCATGCCAGCAGCATCTAAAAGGACTTGTGTACAGGTCCAGACCCAAGGATAAAAATAATAATAATAAATAAATAATAATAAAAATAATAATTAAAAATAATAAAAATAATATAATAAATTTTTTAAAAATTAATAAAAATAAAAATTTAAAAATAAAAAATTATTTTTTTTAATATATAATAATAATAATTTTAATAATATAATAATAATAATAATAATAAAAATTTAAAAATAATAAAAAATTGTAATAAATTACTTATATAGGCCTATTCTCGGCTGGCCAAAGTCAAATTCGCTTTACAATAAAACCGTTTACACAAGGGGCTGCCTACTGGGTTTAGTCCCGATAAAGGTCCCGGGGCGTTTCATTCAGTTTTTTTCCCGTGTCTCCATCAGTATCGTTCAATATGTTCCCAGTTTCCTTACCCCCTTTTTTTTCCTTTTTTCCAAGGGGGCATGCTATGTGTAACTTTTGTACCCTACTACACCCAAAGGTCCCTTTTCCCGAAAGTTGGGGGATGGGATTTTTAGTGTGTGCAAGATTTTATGCGTGTTTTTCCCAGGAACCTGGTTTTTATAGTCTCATTCAAAGGGATGTAGGAAAAATGAAGTCAAAACCCAAGTTAACCCCGAGGGAAAAAAATCCCCCTGTCCGAAACCCCCGGGCGGGGGTTCGAACCGCCCCCCAGGTCCAAAGATTACGGTCTGGCGCTTACCAATGAGCTACCCGGCCGCCCCACGGACAAGGATGTTGAGCACGCCCTGGGGGCAAGAGCCCGCCCCGCAGACCTGGAGACAGCAGCTTAGACGGGTCAGCGGGCGGTCCCCCTCAAGGCGGATAAAGAGGCGGCAGAGGGGGGGCCCCCAGTGGGAAGTGGGGGCGCCACGACGACAAAAAAGGGGGGCACAAAAAAATACTCATGCCCAAGATTCCCGCAGCAATGCAAGGGTTTTGGCTGGGGATTGGGCTTTTCAGCAAGTAGATGCTGCAAACCCCCAAACTGTGGACCCATGGCGCAACACCTTGTTTTTGGACGAGGATGCCATTTTATTATTTTGTTATTGTTATTGTTATTGTTTTGTTTTTTTGTTGTTGTTTTTGTTGTTTTTATTATAAAACAATAAAAATAATTTTATTTTTATTGTGTTGTTATATCTTTTTTATCATAAGGGTTTTATTTTCATTATTATCATTTGATGTTTCAACAATTTTTTATGTTTCAATATGACTGACAATTTTTGTTGTTTGTTTTTCTCTAAAATTTGATGGTGTTTGTCGTTGGGCTTTTCTCACGATTTTGGGTTTCATAGGTTTTGCTGTGTCGTATCTGATATGATTTGTCTGGTGTTGACATGGCTACCCATGTTAGTGTTTTTGTCAGTGGTCTCGGTGTGTTCGTGCAGTCCTTCAAGACAGTGACAATCTGTGTTTTTACAGTTTAAGAAGTGACAACTCTTGGTTCTGTACAGTCCTTCAGACAAAGAAAAAATCGTGTTTGTACGTCTTCAAGAAATGAAAACTTGTGTTTGCACAGTCCTTAAAAAAAAATGGGCAAAATTGTGGTTGAAGTCTTAAGCAATGATAATTGTGTTTTACAGTCTCAAGCGAAACTCTGTGTTCTGACAGTCCTTAAGGGCAAAGAAACTCTGTGTTCTGTGCCCGCAAGAAACTTGTGGGTTTACAGTCTTAAAACAATGTAACTCTGTGTTCTGTTCGTCCCTTTAAGACATGATAATGTGGTTTTCTACAGTCCTTTAAGAAATGATAAACCCGTGTTTGTCACCCTTCAAGGACTAATAAATCGGTGTTGTGTGCAGTCCCTAAGACAAAGATAAATCTTTTTTGTACAGTCCATCGAAACAGTGATATCTCTGTGTTCTCTACAGTTCTTAAAACAATGATAACTCTCGTTATGTACAGTGCATCAAAGACAATGACGCTTGTGTTCTGCACGTCCCCCAAAACAATAATTTATGTTTGTACGTCCCACGACAAAGATAACTTGTGCTCTGTGCGTTCTTCAAGACCGTGCAACTCTGGTTCTGTAAAATCCCCGACAAAAAATAATTTTTGTTTGTACGTCCACGACGTGATTAAATCTGTGTTCAGGGGGAGTCTTTCAAGATAATGATAACTCTGGTTTTTAAATTTTCAAGAAAAGATAATCTTTGTTCTGTGCATCCCCCAAAAGATGATAAGCTGTGTTTGTGCAAGTCCTTCAAAAACATTGTAATCTTTGTTAGCAGCCTTTATGATAATGATAAACCCTGTTTATGCAGCGTTAAGCAATGGTAATCGCGTTTTGAAGTCCCTCCGCTGATAAATCTGCGTTCGAAGTTCTTGAAGCCGTGGGAAATCTACGTTCTGTGCGTCTTTAGGAGAAAAAATTCCCCGGGTTCTTACGTCCTTCAGGAGAATAATTTCCTGTGTTCTGTAGTCCTTAAAAGGGTTTACTCTGCGTTTGTGAGTCCTTCAGGAGAATAATTACTCTGTGTTCTGTACGTCCTTCAGGAGAATAATTACTCTGTGTTCCGTACCGTCTTCAGGAGAATATTTACTCTGTGTTCTTTTACTGTCCTTCAGGAGAATAATTACTCTGTGTTCTGTACCGTCCTTCAGGAGAATAATTACTATGTGTTCTGTACAGTCCTCCAGGAGAATTTATTACTCTGTGTTCTATGCGGTCTTCAGGAGAAAATTACTCTGTGAACTGTGCAGTCCTTTAGGAGAATAATTCCTCTATGTTCTGTGCAGTCCTTCAGGAGAATAATTCCTCTGTGTTCTGTACGTCCTTCAGGAGAATAATTACTCTTTTGTTCTGTACAGGTCCTTCAGGTGAATAATTACTCTGTGTTCTGTACTGTCCTTCAGGTGAATAATTACTCTGTGTTCTGTGCAGTCCTTCAGGAGAATAATTACTCTATGTTCTGTACAGTCCTTCAGGTGACTTTTTACTCTGTGTTCAGTAATGTCATTCAGGTGAATTATTTTACTCTGTGTTATGTCTGTCCTACAGGAGCTATAATTAACTCTCTGTTCTTATGCGGTTCATTCTGGAGAATTAATTACTCTGTGAATCTGTGCTGTCCTTAAGGTGAAATTTTTTTGATTCCGCTTGGTTTATGTGGCAATTTGCAAATGAATTTTATAAATTAGTCTTCTGTGGAATAATTTAACTCTAGTGTTCTGTGCTGTAAACCCTTATTGGAATTTTTTACTATGGGTTCTGGAGTCAATTATTGGTGTATTATTGTTCTCAGTGTTCTGTGCGGACTTTATTGTGAATAAGTTACTAGTTGTTCTGTACAGGCTTCTATGGCTTTTCATTTTTTCTTTGTATGTGCAGTTGTCCTTTCGGGTGATTTTTTATTTATTCTATGTTCCTGTCAGTCCGTCGGGAAGAATTATTAATATCTGTTGTTCTGTGCAGTCCTTCTGGAAAATATATTATATTCTCATGTTCTGTGCAAGTTCTTCAATGATAATCCCATATACACTGTGTTCTGTGGCAACCTTCTAGACAAAATTTTCCTCTGGTGTTTTTAGCTTGTCACTTCATGACAAAGATAAATACATGTGTTTCTGTACACAGGTATTTCAGGTCTTTTGTTATCTCATGGGTGTTATGTGCTCGTCCATCATGACAAGCTGATTATCTCTTGTGTTCTGTTCAGTCTTCTACGACAACTGATATCTCTGTGTTTATGCAGCCCTTCAAGTCCTAATGATAAATCTGTGTTCTGTGCAGTCCTTGATGTTAGGATAACTCTAGTGTTTCTGTGACAGTCTTATGACAATAGATAACCTCCGTGTTCTTGGCAGTCATAAAGTCTTGATAAATCTTGTGTTCTATGCGGGTCCTTCAAGTCAATGTTTAACTCTGTGTTCTGTTCATTCCTTTATGACAGTTGATAAACTCTTGTGTTCGGGGAAGTTAGTCCTTCTAGATTTGATAACTCTGTGTTTGTTCCAGTTTTTGAAGGTCAGTGATTATCTTTGTAGTTCTGTGCAGAAGTACTTCAAGCACAATGTGAAATCTGTGTTCTGTGCATAGTTCACTTCATGGACTTTGATTACTCTGTGTTCCTGTACAGTTCTTTAAGGACAAGTGTTTAAATTTGTGTTTATGTTGAAATCAGTCCTTCAATAGACAATGATAACTCATGTGTTCTGTGCAGTCCTTAATAGACACAATGTTATCTCTGTGTTCTGTGTCAGTCCTTCAAAGGACAATAACTATGTGTTATGTGCAGTTCTTCCGTACAATGGATAACATCTTATGGTTGTTACATGTACTATTGTCTATGATATAAATCTGTGTTTACACATGTCCTTAATAAGCACAATAGGTAACCTGTGTTCTATAAAGTCGACATGGTCATTGATATCTGCGCTATGGGCACTCCCTCTGGACTATGATAATTCTGTTTGTTCTTTACAGTCGTACAAAACATTGATAACTGCGCTATGTGCACTCCCTCAAGAAGTTTGATAACATTCTGTGTTCTGTGTGTCCATCAAGGACATTGATAAACTTTGTGTTTTTGTGCAGTTGCAACTACATATGGACGTTGTCAACTCTGTGTTGTACTATGCTTTCAGTCTTGACTAATGATTACTCTGTGTTCATATTCAGTACCTTCAAGACATTGTTATCTTGTTTATGTTGAGCCTTCAAGATAATCACTAACTCTGGTTTCTGTGAAACTCCTTCATCGGACGAGTTTATTACTTGGGGTTCTGTGCAGTCCCTCTCAAGACAATGATATATCTCCATGTTATGTATTGCAGTACTCATGTCACTGCATAGCACCATGTTAATTATGCAAGTCCTAAAAAGAGGATTAACAAGTATGCAATCTGCGCAGTCCTTCAAGAACATTGTTATACCTGTTGTGTTCTGTTAAGTACTACCAGACAATGATAACTCTGGGTTCTGTGTATAGTAGTCCATCAAGTCAGTGATGATTAACTCTGTGTTCTGTATTAGTCCATCCACAGACATTATAACTCTGGGTTGTTCTGTATAGTACTCCCAAGGACAAGATAATATATACTCTGTGTTCTTTGTAGTCCTTCAGGAGCAATAAACGCTGTGTTCTCTTCAGTCCTTGATGACTTTGCGTAAACTCTGGTGTTCCTGTTACTGTCTTCAATCAAGACAATGAAAACCCTAGTGTTAGATGCAGTCCTTCAAGGACATTTGATAACTCTGCAGTTTTTGCAGATCCTTTTTTTAGACAATGATATCTCTGTGTTCTGTGCAGTCATTAATGACTATGCATATACTCTGTGTTATGGTGATGAAGTACTTACACGACAATGACTTCTTTGTGTTCTGCGTAGTCTTTCAAGAGATGATTACTCTGATGTTCTTTAAGTTCTCCGGACATTGTTAGTATCTGTGTTATGTGCAGCTCTTTAATGACTTTGGTTAGATCTATATTTGTACAGTCCTTTACACAAGACAGTACATTAGTTTGGTGGTCTGTCAGCACCACGACAATGGGGAGGAAAACTCGGTGCTCTGTGCAGTTCTTTAAGCTGTGATTATCTCTGTGTTCTATGCAGTCTGTCAAGGACAATGATAACTCTGTGTTCTGTGCAGTCCATCAAGATGTGATAACTTCTGTGTTCTGTCTAAGTATTCAGACCAATGATAATACTCGTGGTGTTCTATGCAGTCATTCTTCATAGACAATGAATAAAACTCTGTGTTTGTTTGCAAAGTCTTTGAAGTTATTGAATTAACTTGTGTTCTGTGCAGTCATCATGGTCGATGATGATATTCTATGTGTTCTGTGCTGTCCTTCTTGTAAGGAATAAATAACTGTGTTCTATGCGGTCCTTCAAGACATTGATAAACTTCGGTGTTTTTCTATGCAGTCCTTCATGACAATGATAACTATGTGTGCTTTGTACTGTTTCTTTAAAGACAGTGAGATAACTCTGTGTTAATAGGGCAAGTACTTCAAGACAATGTTAACTAGGTGTTCTGTAAAGTTCTTTTAGACAGTGTTAACTTTGTGTCTCTGTGCAGTCCTTCAAGACAATGATATGTGTTCTGTGCAAGTCCTTCAAGACAATGATTTATCTCTGTGGTTCTGTTACTGTTTCTTTTATGACAGTGTAATAACTTTGTGGTTTCCCTAGTGCAGTCCTTCAAGTCAATGGAATAACTCTGGTTCTGTGCAGTACTTTCTAGAATCATTGATTAAACTCTGTGTTCTTTGTTGTACCTTTACAAAGGAAACAATAACATCTGTGGTTCTGTGCTGTTATTCCTACAATGATAATCTCTATGGCTGTTACTGATCCTTCAAAGAAACTGATAATATGTGTGTTGATACTCAGTACTTTCTTAAATGCTATGGTATTCCCTGTGTTCTCTATTACAGTCCGTTCAAGACTATGATATTTGACGACTTTGATTGCCACTCCCTCTGGATCCATTGTTTAATTCTGAGTTCTATTCCAAGTCGTTCAAGACAATGATAACTCGCGCTTTGGTGCACTCCCTCTGGTGAGGTGATTGTGATTACTCTTGTGTTATGTGCAGTACTTCAAGTCAATGATAACTGTGTTTTGTTGCTGTGAACTCCTCAGGATCTGCTGACTACTCTGTGTTAAGTATGAAATAATTCAAGAAAAGGATTATATATGTGTTATCTTACAGTTCCTTCATGACAATTGATTACTTCTGTTTTTTGTGCACAAGTACTTTCTAGGTTAATATGTACTTCTGTTTTCTGTGCACTCTTAAAGAAGTTTTTTTTTAGAATTGTGTGTTCTGTGCAAGTACCTCATAGATCAATGTTCTTTCTCTTATGTATTTGTTTGCAGTCCGTCTAGAACCGAGTGATTGACCCTAGTATGTTTGCTTAGTCCACCATGAGAATAAAAAGTTATATGCAATCTGCGCAGTCTTAATGAAATTAATAGTTAACACTGTTTTTGTATATCTCCCAGTCTATGATAACTCTGGTTCTGTGTCTCTGGTATCTTCAAGACATGATTTATATCTGGCGTTATGTATAGTACATCAACAGTACATATGTTTTTTTAGCTGTGTTTCTGTTTAGTCCTACCAGTAAAAGGTTAAATCTGTTGTTTTTTGTAGCCAACAGGAGGAATACAAGCTGTGTACTCTTCAGTGTCCTTGAAGACACAATGGTGAACTCTGTGTTATTTACAGTCCTTACATGACAATGATTTTAACTCTGTGTTCTAATGCGTACTTTAAGACAATTGATATCTCTGCGTTCTTTGCAGTCCTTTAAGACCCAATCGATATCTCTTTGTTAATGTGCAGTCCTTCAAGACAATGATAACTCTGTGTTCTGTGCCATAGTACTTCACTACAATGACATTCTTTGATGTTCTGCCGTAGTCTTTATAAGAGAATGTTACTCTGTGTTCTGTTTGTTTATTCGGGACAATGTTAGGCTCTGTGCTTCCTGTGCCTAGTACCTATCATGAAAATGGATTCTATATATTTCTGTACCAGGCCTTCAAAACTGATCAATTAATTTGTGGTATGTACTGTCCTCAACGACAATTTTGATGAATTTGAAATCTTAGTGCTATTGTTCTTGCAGATTAATTTTATGACAGAATGATAACTACTGTCGTTCTATGCAGTCTTTCAAGACAGTGATAAACTCTGGGTTATGTAACAGTCCCTCATGACTAATTGATTACTTTGTGTTCCGCCATACATGTCAACCATCCGGATTAGCCAGTGGTGGGGGGGGGGATAACTCATGTGTTCTGTACAGTTCGTAATGAAAATGATTAACGCTGTGTTCCTGGCTGTTATTTATGATATTGATACTATGTGTTTTTTGTAACAGTTATTATAGACACTTGATAACTTGTGTTCTGTGCTACTCACCTCAAGAGGGGGGGTGAATGTTTAATTCTTGTGTTCAGTTCAGTCCCCCATGACAATGACTACTCTTTGTTTCTGTGCACTCCCTCAAGTGGGAGATTGATTAATCCTGTGTTATGTACAGTCCACAAAGACTATATTATCGCGTGATCTGTGCAGTCCTTCTAGTACTTAACTCTCCTGAGTTTTGCTCAGTCGCTTTATGATAACTCAATGTTCTAAGGAGGGACGTTAAGACAATTTTAACTCTGGGTTCAATGTAGTGGGCAAGACATTAATATAGTCTAGGTGTTCTATGAAGTTCATCACGACAGTGATAACTATGTGCTCTGTATTCGTTCACGGGTACAGAAACTTCTCAAGACAATGATTAATCTGTGTTCTGTACGGGCCTCAAGACACACAATTGTTTACTCTCTGTTCTATGCAGCTAATTCATGGAACAATGAATATACTACTGAGTTGTGTACGTCTTACTAGGGGGGGAACCTATGATTATTATCTGTGTCTATTTTGCTGTCCTTAAGACAATGATAACTCTGTGTTCTGTACAATCCTTCAAGTACAATTTGTGAATGTGTGTTCTATGCAGTACTTAATAGGCAATGTTTAAAACCATATTGTGTTCTGTGCAGTTCTTCAAGAAAAATGTTAACTATGTGTTTTTGCAAGTACTTCAAGGACATATGATAATCTTTGTGTTACTGAGCTGGTCTTCTAGAAAAACATTGATAACTTAGTGTTCTGCATAGTGTTCTAGAGAATATCTCGGTGGTTTCTGTACATTTCTTCTGGACATGTTAACTCTGTGGTTCCTAGTGCTGTCCTTCGAGTACATATTTTAACTCTAGTGTTTTCACATACTGTGTTGTCTTTGTTACAACTCTGTGTTCATATACAGTCCTTCTTGGACAATGTTTATTCTCCTTGTATTTAACAGTTCTTTCAAGTCAATATTTTTATCCATGGTTTCTCTGTGCACGTCCTTTTGTCATGATTTCTGCGATTGTTTGAAGTCCCTCAGAGACAAATTGATAGCTGCGCTATGGTGTGCAGTCCCTCAGGACATATCTCTGTGTTCTGTGCAGTCTTCATAGACATCTTGATAACTGCGCTATTGTGCAGTCCATCAGGGACAAAAACTCTGTGTTCTGTGAGTGAAGTCATTCATGTCCATATGATATACTGCGCATGTGCCAAGTCCACTTATAGGGAACAGGATTAAATATACTTCTTGTGTTTGAGCTAAATGCGTGCCTTCAAGGCAATAAATGTTTTGTGCAGGTCACAAAGTCAAGGGGGTTTGTATGCTCCATGTTATGTTATGCAATCCTACAAGATATGGATATTATTTTTGTGTTTCGTGCAGTCCTTCAAGATATTGATAACTCCGTTGTTTCTGTGCTGTTCCTTCTAAGGACTGTAATGTGACCGATTGCCTCACATCAAGGCATGTTGTTGTCGCTCCATCAAATGATGTTAGTGATTGATATGATTCTTTTCCCGTGCCCTATTATAAGGAAGAATATTAATATGGCTTGACTTGTTAGTTGCAGGGCGTCCCTTAATAAGTGTGAGGGGTCGAAGATGTCTCTTTCAAAAACGAATTGGTTCATTTGGGAAGGTGAAATGTGACCACTGAAGTGATAGTTTTTACAAGGGAGCTGGTAAGGTTAAGGTTTGCTAGGTGGGGTCATGTGTTTTGAAACATGAGTATGCACAATAGGAGAAGGGGGGGAAAAAGAGGTAAGTTTTAACCCCGCAGTTGGGGTATTGTGTGTCGTACAAAGTCACTGGACGGTGGTCCTCTTTAGCTGGACCCAGTCTTACAGGCCTGTGAGCGATTAGTTAGTTGGAGCGGGGAATGCTACAGGGGGGTAAACCTTAATGAAGAGAGATAGATTCATATGTTGAATTGAGTAGAGCAGGTTACTTACACCGGTACCTTTTTCGTGTTTTCAGCCCTCACTCTTTTCCCTTAATCCGCCCTTCACCCTTATCTTTCAAACGTGAGGTGGTTTTTGTAGATGGCCTTTGGTTGGAGGAACACAACCGGTAGTTTTCATGGAGCACCAGCAGTACCAAATCAAGGGTGAGGAGTTTTTGATGCGCGCCGGTTCGCCAAGTGCTCTAAGCCAGACAGAAGATGTAGTGCGGGAAGAGAGTCGTGACTCGTTTTCCAGGACGGGAGAAGTTAGAGGGGGCAGTTTTTAACTGTATCAGATGTGTAAGGGGATTGGAGGAAGAGATTAGCAGGCGGGGATGCTTTTTCTTGAGGCAGGCAGGTCATCAGTGATTACGGGAAGTTGTATGTTATGTATTCTCTGGTCGGAATTTGGGTTAAAGGGAAATGTGAAGTCCATAGGTTTATAGAAGCCGAAAAATAGGATCTGTTTTATCTTCAGATTTTAACGAAGTGATTCATGATGTGAAGACTTTTTTTTCTCTCAGTGTAATGAGATTCTATGGCGAGATGTTTGTGTATGTCTATTACGAGGGTGATGGTTGAGTTACTATCTTGTTTGTGCTGTATTTATTGGTCTATCCTGTGTGTGAGGAGCATACTTGTGTTTATAATTAATGTTTACTTGATTATGTCGGGGTTGTTGGTACTTAGTTAAAGTGTGTTTCACTGCTAAGGTGAGGGAGGGATGAAGGTATATCATTCGGTAGTGACTACTTTTGGGGTGATTGGATAGATTGAGTGTGCGTATGGAAGTTAAATGCTGTCATTGGGATTGCGGGTATGCAAGAGTGTGACATGTGGGACAGTTTGGGTTGCCCGACTCCTGTTTCAACGGAGTAGCTGCCGTTGTTTCGCCGGAAAATATATAAAAAAAAGAATGATTTTATTTGTGACCGTGGCGAGTTTAAATAAAAAAGATTTATTTTTGTACCCTCTAGGGTTTGTGGAAAGAAAGCTTATTAGAAAAAAAAAAAGTTTCTATTTTGTAACCTCCATGGGGTTTGAGAAGGCCAGAAAAAAGAGAAGAAAAATAATGGATTTCTATTTGTGCCCTCAAGGGTTGTGGAAAGGAAAAAAAGATGGAAATAAGAAAGGGTTTAATTATTTATTTGTGTATAATAATTTGCCATTTGTCTGTTTGTTTTTTACTATTTCTTATATGTGTTAGGGTGGTTGACATTTCTTTGTTGCTCTATCCGATTATGGGTTTTTTTTTTTGGTCGGATTTCATTTTTTTTTGACCATTCCCATCCTCAGGACCAATAAGACTCTCAACCTCCTCTTGCTCGAAACCGGCAGCAAGGGTGGCTGGGCGGTTAGGCTATCACGCATGTCCTTACCCTAGAGGATTAGTGATTTTTGTCCCCTTTCCAGGGTTGATTTCTGCCCAACCTCTTCTGCGGTTTTGCAGGGGGAATGGGGGGACATGGACTGATCGTTTGGGGATGTCAATAGAACTTTCCCTTTGATAAATTTTCTTTTTCTTTCGCTTTTCCTATATAGTTTCAGTTGATGTTTCCACTTGCCCTCTGTGTGGTGGGATCAACTTCTCACTCCGTCAAAGCTATTGATTGTTGGTGTGGTGTGAGTGGGATTAACTCGCTCGCCATAATAAAATTCTTTATATTTTGATTATTTTTTTTTTCTGGGTGTGGGTGCGGAGATTTTCTTAGAAGTTTAGGTGTGAATGTGCATTTATTGATTGAATTGTTTTTGTATTTTGCTATTATTAATGTTGTGTGTTGGAATATTAGTGAATAGTGATTTTAGTTTTTTTTTTTTCCCGTCTCCTGTTTTCACGGGAGGACACAGTTGACCACTAGGGGGTGATGTATGTGGGCTTTCTTTTGCTTTTCTTGATTTCTGCTCACTATTCCGGTCCTGTGTAATCCTTTTCATGTTCCTTTTACCCCCTTTTTTTTTCAAAAAATTTTTAATCCTTCTCCTCAATAAGCTCCTTTCTAGTTTTCTTTTCAAAATTTTCATCTTTTAGGTTGGGTTTCCGCTTGTTTGTTGTCTATTCTAAAATCTTTTTTTATATGTTTGTGATTTTTCATGTGTTTTGTAAATTTAGTTTTTGATTCATTTTTTGTATATGGCGGTATAATTTGTTTTGTTGTTTTTTATTTTTATATTTTCGTTTGTTTTTCAAATAATTTTTTGTTAGTAAGATAAGATTTTGATCGGACTACTAGTTCATTTTGAGTAACTTTTTGTTTTTTTTACTTATATTAAGTTTTTTGATTTTACAGTATTTTGGTAGTGGGGTTAGTTTGGTGGTATTTGAGTTGGGGTATTTATGGGGTGGTTTGGGGGGGCTAGGGTGGGTGGGTGGGGGTGGTAGGGGGGGTTGTGTGTGGAGGGGGGCGGGGGGCGGATGTTGGGGGGGATGGGGGGGGGTGGTGGTAGGGTATTGGGGAAGGGGGGGTGGTGGGGGGGGGTAGGTTGGGATTGTGGGGTTAGGGGTGGTGTTGGTGTGTGGGGGAGTGCGTATCAGAGGGCGGTGGGGTAGTATGGGCACTACTAATTGTATGTGTGTATGTTTTTTGAGGGTGTAATTTTGTTTCCTTTTTGTCTTTATATTTTTTTAATATAATTTTTTAAATGTTATTTATTTTTTATTAAACACTCTACATTTGATTTTTGTATATTAAATTCCAAATTATTTTTGGAAGATTTTACAATTCCTTGTAGTCTTTCATATTACTACCCTGTTTTAGTTTATGCGGGTTTATTGTTTACACCGGAAATTGATTTCTGTTTTGTAAAATACTATAATTACGGTTTTGTTTGTATACCATAATTCAATAAGTTATACGCCTTTTATTTATATATGTCATACTTTGGATGTGTTTGGTGTTTATATCTGACGGTTAATATGGAAGATGATTTTGATATAAATATGTTCAACATGCGGTACGTCTTGGGTTTTGATGGAGAAAAAAAAAGAAAGAAAAGAAAAGAGAAAGGAAAAAGAAAGAGAAAAAAGAAAAAAAATGGAAAAAAAGGAGAAAAAAGAGAGGGAAGGAGGAGATGGGGGGGGGAAAAAAAAAAGAAAAAAATAATAAAAAGGAAAAAAAAAAAAAGAAAAAAAAGGAAAAAAGGGGAAGAAAGAGGGGAGAAAAAAAAAAAAAAAAGAAAAAAAAAAAAGAGAAAGAAAGGAGAAAGGAAAAAAAAAAGAGAGAGCGAAAGAAAGAAAAAAGAAGAAAGGAAAGAAAGGGGAAAGTAGGGAAGAAAAAGGAAGAGAAAAAAAAAGGAAAAGAAAGGGGGAAAAAAAAAAAGAAAAAATAAGGTTGGAAAAGAAAAAAGGGGGAAAGAGAGGAGGAGAAAAAAAAAAAAAATAAAAAAATGAAGGAGGGAAAAAAGAAAAAAAGAAAGATAAGAAAAAAAAAAAAGAAAAAGGAGGAAAAGAAAAAGAAAAAAAGGACGGAGGGAAAAGAATAAGAGGACAAAAAAATAAAAAAAGAAGAAAAAGAAAAAGAAAGGGAAGGGAACAGGAAAGAGAGAAGAAAGGAAAATAAAAAAAAAAAGGAAAAAGGAAGAGAAAAAGAGAGGAACAAAAGTGAAAAAAAAAAAAAAATAAAGAAAAAAGAAAAAGAAAAGGGGTAAAAAGAAAGGGCCAAAAAGGAAAAAAAAAAAACGGGAGAAAAGAAGATTGAGTGAAAGGAAAAGGAAAAGGAAAAAAGAGGGAAAAGATGAAAAGAGGAAAAAGGAAAAAAAAAAAAAAAAAAAAAAAGGAAAAGAAAAGGAGAGAAGAAAAAAAGAAGGAAAAAAAAAAAAAAAAAAGAAAGAAAAAAAGGAAGGAAAAAAAAATAAGAAAAAAAGGGAAAAAAAAAAAAAAAGAAAGAAATAATAAAAAACGGAAAAAAAGAAGAGAGAAAGGAAAAAAAAAAGAAAAACAGGAAAAAGGGAAAGGAAAACGGAGAAAAGAGAAAAAAGGAAAAGAAATAAAAATTTGGAAAAATAATGAGGAAAAAAGAAAGGAAAAAAAGGAGAAAAATATCGAAAAGAAGACGAAAAAAAAAAAACAGGGGGAATAAAAAAGAGGAGTAAGAAGAGGAAAATACGAAAAGAAAGACGAAAAAAAAAAAAAAAGGAAAAGTAAAAGGAAAAAAAGAAAGGAAAGAAGAGGAAAGGAGGAAAAAGAAAAAAGAAAAGGGGAAAAGGGATAAAACGAAAAAAAAAGAAAAAGATAAAAGGGAGAAAGGGGAAGAATGGAAAAAAAGAAAAAGAGAAGAGAAAGAAAAGTAAAAAGAGAAAAAAAAACTTACGCAACTATGTGGCAAACAATTGCCACATAGATTAGGGCAGACAGGCTAAGAGAAGTGAAAGAAGAAGGGAGGGAGAGGAGATGGGGTGAGAGAGATTGAGAGAGGAAAGAAATTAATAAGGAAACTAGGATAGTGTAGGAAATATCTAAGGAAACTAGATAGGAATGGATAGAAAAATGACTACAGTGGGTAGTTGATGTTAGTTAGGACTACAGAGGGAAGTGAAGAAAAAACGCAAATACAGAGGGAGTTAAATCTGAAAGGCCCCCCCCCTAAAAAAAAAGATTACTGATTGGGAATCAACTCTGACTGAAATTGTAGATAAAAAAAAATGACTACAGCGGGATGATGAAGAGAAAGAAATATAGCTACTGAGGGGGATGCTGAAATTGAAGAAATATAGATTAGCAGAGGGCATCGATGAAGCTGAAGAAATCAATTTTAGTTGAGACCTCGTTAGAATAGAGGATGATGCTGAAATTAAAAAGATTACAGGCATCAAGAGAACCGCCACACAGTTCCACTGTCGGTTCCGCAGCACTTGCCTCAAACAAGCGGGAATTATATCCTAAGGTGCCGCCTTTTGAGGAAAAACGGTGACATTGATAGTTTTCTTTTCCGAATTTGAAAGTAGCAAAGTTTGTGGTTGGCCTATAGGAAAAGTGGAATTGTATATTGCGTGTTGTTTAAGGGTTAGGCTTTGACATTTGTACCAATCACTTGCAGCGAAACAAAATTTAATTGGGATCAGTTGAAGAAGAACTCCGCATGATTAAAAATCTTCAATGTTCTGCTGATCGTGTTAACGAACGTTTCGTTCTGTGCGCCCTGTAAATAAAGGAGATCGTTTCAGTCGTTTTGATCCGTTTGAGTCACATGTTTAGGTTCGTTGGGATCGATTTGTCCTAAAAGAACCAAAACTTTTTTAATCATGCGAGGATTCCTTTTAGAGAAACACCTTTCAGAGCGTGAGCCAAAGATTAGGCCACTTTCATTAAAGAAAGGCATTTTGAAATCGTGGAGGAAATGTGTCAGATGGATGATCATGTATTGTTTCGCGCACCCAGTTTAGGGGCGTGGCTAGGAAAGGGAGGAATTTACCATCTTTGAGTCTCTTGCGTATTGTACTATCCTCTGACAGGGATGTTACGGAAAGGAAATTTCGTGGGTCATTTTTGAGATCCTCATAGGATATCCTATCCTAGGAACGGACAGGGATTATCGCGTTCGGTGATGACGTCGATACCTGCTTCTCACAGCCGGAAAGAACCAGTTACTCTCAGCAAAGTTCTGGTCGTCGGAAAGTCAACACGTAGACCTTTTGGGCCCGTTCGTGGAAAGACAGAAGTTCACAAATCAGTCGGGTGCCGATCAGACATGCGATGATTATTTTGTGTATGGCAAGTTCCCCTTTGAGGAAAAAATTGCCTTTCATTCCAAATAGATTCAAAAACCCGCAGTAGTCTCCAATGATTGTGATGAAGGGCCTTGTTTTGGCACCCAGATCAATCTGTTGAGGGATGGTGTTAGAAAACGAAGATCAATGGATTGCAGGGCTTCGGTTTTGCGTGACAATGGGTGCCAACTGCTGGTGTACGGAAGTCTTTCGTGCTTCAAGACTGTATTCAACAATGTCCAAAAGTGAGGTAGTTTGGAGGCTTGACTTGAATCGTTTCCGCTGGCGACGAAAATTTAGGTCGATACACCGTACTACTCGGTTTCTTACGATGTGTTATTGATAACCAGTCTGCGACTTGAGATTGGGCAATTTGCAAGTGTCGCTAAAGTAAATGGTGGTGCTGGTGGATCGTTTAGTTCCTTGTATTGTGCGTACTAGATCAACGTCTGAGAGTGGGAAAGGCTTACAAGCCGCTAAAAAGTCTCCAAAAGGATGAACTCCAGATTACACATGCATGATTTAAAAGAAATGCATGGGAAAAGACGAGACGATGACGTCAATACTTTTCGGCTTAAACAGAATGTCATGACGTACAACGGACAAACCAACGTACATACTGGATCTGACATTCTATTCAGGTTAGTTACCGGACAGGAAAACAGGACGGACAAGTTGTGGTTCCAAAACACTAGGAAAACAGTGCTTGACAGGCTCATGATGCATTGTTCGTGGTCACTGCGGAATCAAAAGAAAATTAAAGAGAGTCTGATTCTTTTTTGGCCGGGTGTCCATAGGAAGTTACGATACTGACGCTCATGTGACATCTGCCCAAAAAAAAAAGAATAAATAACCAGAAAGGTCGCGTACCACACCATGTGCACCTTTGCACAAAAATGCCACTCCTCATTTCGTTCCATTTCGGAAGGTAGTCTATGGAATCCTGTTGGACCGCTACCAATGTCTTCTTCGGGATTTGTGGTCTAGACTTTGTGGATACCCAGAAACAAGGTATCCAGAAGCGATTCACCTGCAGAAAATGATTCAGTATCTGTCGCTGAAGCTTACTTGCCAATTTTTTCCAGGTGTGGGTCTTCAGACGAAATTCTATCTGATTGTGGAACGCAATTCATTTCTGTTATGAGAGAATTTTACAAGATGTTGTCAATCTCTTCATTTCAAACCATCGCACATATCATCCCAATCGAATGGCATGGTTGTTCGTTTCAATGGAACGTTAAAGTCCATGGTGAGAAAGGTTGCAAGGCAAGGAGACACAGGGTATGGGATACGTTTGTACCGCTTGCTTTTTTGCATACAGGGAAAATGCCGTACGAAACGCTGGGATTCTCACCAATTTGAGTTCTTTTTGGACATCTCACCAAGGGGACTTTAGATCTATTGATGACACAATGGTCGGGAAAAAGAGGACATTACCTACAGTAAAACTGTTTTTTCAATTCGTGGGTCTTTGAACTGCTTAATCGTTTGAAGGATGCAAGTTGAGCTTGCGCAAACAGTCTGCTGATAGGAAATTGATGTTTCAAGGTTCTTTGCAGACAGAAAAGAAAGGCACGTTCCTTCAGAGTTGGAGATTAAAGTCCTTTGTGATTCTAATGATGAACATAACAAGCTTTGTGTTTGTGGATAGGGTCTTTTCAGGTGTCGAAAAAATTTCTGAAGATAAAATTATAAGATAAAATATGGCAATCACTGAGAGGGAAGGTATTTCATGTGTACATGTTGAAGAGTATGTTGAACGCTACAAATGTTGCCATAACCTGTCGGTGAGTGGATATGTCCTGTGTCAGAAACTGATTGTCAACTTGTCAGACATTATCAGTGATGAATTTGTAACAATGTAACGTACTGGGAAAGATCAAAGGTTATGAAAAACAGCATATGTAGGTGTGTTAACATTACCAGTGTGATGATGTTGTACCCTTCCTTTTCTGTCTATCAAAGGTGAAACTATGAGGGGATGTGGTTCTATGTATGATTTGTTTACAAGTCATAACAGCTGCTCAAAGGACATTTTGAATGATTTCAGGATGTGTTGACGGATACCACAGGTTCAGCTTAATGGTATTGAACCCATAGTATTTCAGTTAACATTATGAAATACCAGTGCGAACCAGGGATCTAACCTGCGTTTGCAAAAAAAAAAAAATAAAAAAATAGAGGTTGTCGAGAGAGTGCTTGGCTATTGTTATGGGCATGTGTCGAGTTCGCCAGGTTCTTGAATGAAGGTAGTTTCATTACAGTGACCATAGGCACTGAGTTTCTTGAATTCGTCACAAAGTCTTTGATATCAGCAGAAGGTTTTAAGTTGGTCTTTCGGCATTGTGGTTTTCAGTTTAGTTTATCCAGTGCTGGAACACAAAAATGTCATGGCAGATTTGTTTGATCACGTTGCGTGAATATTCATGGACAATGTATACTGTCTTCAAGGGAAAGAATATTCCTGTTTTGGTTCTTTCTTATGGTTTACGGTAATGTTGTGATCACTTTTGACGGTGCATTGTATGCTACTGACGATTTAATTTCATGGGGTATTTAGTGCATTAATTTGCTTATTGATGTGACTATATGTTTTGCAAGAATCAACTACATTTGTTGATGTGATCTATTTTATCTTGGTAAACAATGGAAAAATATGTTCTATTTTTGTCTAATTTGTTGTGGAAGATGAATTTATATGTTTGTGTGATTGATCGACAAATAACTTTTAGAAATGTATATACACATGTTTGATAGTGCAATGAGAAAAACAATTGTTTATCATTTGTCTCGTCAACAAATTGGTATGCTGGTGTATTCAAATGGTCTATAACACTAATGTGGGAAAAAGAATCTATGTTTAGAACTTATGTTTTTTTTTTTGTTTTACAGGTCTATTGAGTATCTTGTTCACTTGGAAATATTCTCATTTTCATGAGGGTTTTGAATACATATGATGTGAGACAAAGATCTTGGGAAAATGTGTTTACTTATAATGTTTGAAACAATTTGTTATACTTTCGATATGTTAATATCCCTAATTGTTTTATCCATGTAATTTGTGTAAAGGTATTTGTGTAATAGGTGATCAATTATTAATGTTTTTTTTTTGAAAGATATGTTAGTTTGTAACATGCTATTTATGGTGGACATGGTGTTTGTTTCTATATCGTTGTTTTATTATTTCGGTGATCATGTGCGATGGTTCACATTTTGTGATTCATGGATGAAGATGTGTTTAAGTGATAGTTGTTTATCTTTAAAAAAATTATTCTGGAGGGAAAATTTTTTTCATCCCTGGTTGTGGGGAGGTGTGGTGTCTTGTGACGTAGCCTGAACATCAAGGATGTGACGCGACATCACATTGAAGTTAGTGATATGATTCTTTTCCGTGCCACAATTAAAGGAAGGATTATTCATATGGTGGACTTAGTGGAGCGGGCGTCCCCCAAATAATTGTGTGTAGGACTCATTCAAGAACGAATGGTGGTAATTGGGTGAAATGATGACCATGAGTGAGTTTTAACTTGGGCTGGTATGGTAGGTGCTGGTCAGGTGTTTTGATAAATGTGTATGCACTACTAGGGTGAAGGGGGGAAAGAGTCAGTTTTATCCAGCAGATGGCCTAGAGACTCGAACCTGTCAGGACGGTTGGTCCTCTTGCTGACCAGTCTTACAGGTGAGAGTTTGTATTAGTTGGGAAAGCTAAGGGGGGGAGGGAGGAAAACTTAAAGAAGAGAGAAAGAATTTTATGTTGAATTGAGAGAAGCGGGTTACTTACACGATCCTTATTCGTGTTTCCATGCCCTCTACATTTTACCCTTCGCCCTTCACCTTCATCTTTCACCCGTGAGGTAGTGAAGATGGCATGGTGTGGGGAAACACCCGGTGTAGTTCACGCCCCAGCCAGTACCATCTCCAGGGAGGGAGGTTGAGATCGCCGTTTTGCAAGTGAAGAAGAAAGGTCGCGGAGAGAGGCGTGACTCGTATTCCAGGTAGGGAGGAGATGAGGGGGGCTGTTTTTGTCTTAGAGAGACAGGGAAAGGAGATAGCAGGGAAGCTTTTAATTGAGGCAGGCAGGTTCATCGTGATTACGGGAGTTAGTATTTTCTGGTCCGGAATTTTGGTGGATATGGTTAAAGGAATGGAAGGCCATGGCTTTATAGATGCGAAATAGACTGTTTATTCTCAGTGTAAGAGAGTGATACTTGTGTGATGTTATTCTTTCTTCAGTGTAAAGAGATAACATGGGGTGGTAAGAGTTTGATTTGTATCTCGGTGTGGGAGAGATACATGTGTGCAGATTTATTTGGTCTTCTGTGTGGAGGAGATGTTACTTGTGTAAATATCTGTTTACATGTTGTGGTTGGACTTAGTAAAGTGTTTTCACCTGAGGCTGAGGGGGAGAAGGAAAAAACATTCGGTAGTGCTCCTTTTGGGTGATTGGAAAGATTGCGTGGGCGTTATGGTGTAAAATGCTGTATGAATGGGGTATTGCAAGAGTGACAGTGTGTCAAAGACAAAATAAATTGTGTGTCTGTGTAGTCTTCAAGACAATGAGAACTCTGTGTTCGTGCAGTCCTCAAGACCAATTATAACTGCTGTGTTCTGTGAGTCTTCAAGTCTATTATAAAATTGTGTGTTCGTGCTGTCCCTCCAAGACAATGATAGCTCCTTGCTTGTATGCAGTTACTTCAAGAAAATGATAGTCCATGTTATGTATGAGTCTTCAAGACAATGAAAGCTCCATGTTCTGTATGCAGTCTTTCAAGACAAATGATGCTCCTGTTATGTATGCTGTCCTTCAAAGACAATGATAGCTCCTGTTCTGTATGCAGTCCTTCAG
>CM031626.1:5773669-5786991 GCA_018398815.1 Conus ventricosus
AAAATTTTGGGTGGGAAAAAATCCTTTTTAACTTGGGGTTTTGTTTTTTGGGGAAAAAATTCATTTGGGACTGAAGCAAACTACGTCAAAAGAACGTTTGCAAATTTTTTTTTCCCAAATATAAAAAAATTGCACTTACTTTACAGTTCAATTGTAAAAACGGCAAATCCCAGTAGGTTTGATTGTTCAGGCTCGTCACGTGTTGTTCTTCTTTAACTGAAAATACAGAACAGGAACACAAAAACGGATAAAAGTTTGCAGAAATTTCTTTTTTCGTTCATTGGAGTTCGAAGGTACGGACAGAATTGTTTTAAATTTAAATGATTGACGAAGTCATGACATCAGAAATTTTTGTTGGGAGGGTAGAAATTTATGGAGATTTTCAAGATACATTAAAATTTTTAAAGATAAAAATTTTACAAAAGTTTTTTTAACAATTGAAGGTCAGCTTTTTTTTAAAGAGTACTTGGACAGATTTTTTCGAAATTTTTTGTCTGTCCTATCTTTTTGATTTGTGACGCAATACTAGTTTGATTTGAACTGTCAGTATGATTTGGAAAAAATCGTGTTCCCCGTTTTGAATGGGGGTAGAGCCCAAGAAGTGGGCACGGGTTTTGTTCATTAGCCTTATCATTCCTTGACTTAAAACGGGAAAAACCCGCTGGGGGGTGATTAGTTTGGTTGAATTAGTTTCCGGCCCCCTGGGGTCTTTTTTTCCTGCATTTTTCCTCCCCTTTTGGGCTCATTTGGATTTGATTTGTCTGAGGCCTGATATGGCATGTGGGGGAAAGACTTTAGCTTCCGGCCCCAAAAACGTAGTTTTTATTTGGGCATCCTGGTAGGGCTGAATGATCTCCAAAAACAGTTTTACAGTTTGGCCCGGGTTACGATTCCAAGAATGGTATGTGACCACATTTCCACAGGGGTTACCCCGCACGCGATTTTGTCACACACCACACAACACCACACCACAACCAAAACACACACAACACACACACACACACAACCACACACACACACACACACACACCAACCACACACCAACACACCCCCTCTTGCAAGGTACACTTGGCGGGTTTTGTTTCCATGTTCCATAGAATAATCATGAGAAGGGTGAAAATTTATGCAGTGTATTGATGGTGGTTAACTAAGTTTGTCAGGTGATGAATTCAAGTAGTGTCTTTTGTTAAACAGAGCGTCGTAAATCATGGATTTCTTGAATTAGGTTTCCCGTTTTGATTTTCCTACGTATCCCCGTTGAATGATGCCCGGGGGTTTTTTTTATTTTTACAAGTTTTAAAAATTTTAGACAAAATCCCATTTTATTGGTGTTTGTCCTATGAATTTTTTGTAAAACCACTTTTTTGGGGGTGGTGATCAGAGTTGGATCGTCGCTGTGATTTTGAAGCTTTGATTTTTCCCTTGTTTTTCAGTCTGAGAAATTTGGTGTGCTGAGGAAAAACCCTTTCCCGAAAATTTATTAATGGCAAAATGGGACGCATTTTTGAAGTACCTGGTTTCAGTCTTCAGCAAAGAACGGGAGAAACTGTAAGAAAGCTTTTGCGCAGTTGTTAGGGATTTTTCATGAAAGCTGTACAACGAAACACTGTTTTGCTGAAGGAACAGCAGTTTTATATTCTGGATTACAAGACAGAAGGTTTTACATTTGTTTAGAGAGAAGAGAGAAGAGAGAGAGGGAGGCGAAGAGAGAGAGAGAGAGAGAGATGAGAGATGACTGAGAGAAGAGAGGAGGACGGAGAGAGAGAGCGACCGAGAGTAAGAGAAGAGAGAGAAGCGAAAGCGGAAGCGGAAAGTTTATTCAGTGTAGGCCATAGCCCATTCTGGAAGGGGTACAATATCTTGATAATACACTTTTTCAATTTAAACAATGAAAAGTTAGTTAATTATATAACATGACATGAAGGCTGAGCATTCATCTATCCTATCGCATTATCCAACACCCACTTTAACTAAGGCAATACAGTTCGCTTTTAAGTGCTTTGTACAAATATATGCAACAATTCTTCAATGTTATTTCATTCGATTGTCATGTGCAGTGAGACTTTAAACAGACATGGGTTTTCTGAGATATTTAGGGGGGATAAAATCATTTCGCAAATTTGGAGGCCAGGACAACACAACACAAAAAGCTGGTCTCTTCCGTGGGCATTCTTTCACAGTGGGCACATCCTAGCATTTTCATCAGCATTTTAGTATACGTTATTCTGGTGTACATATATCTGCTATTCCAAATCTCTCTTTGTCATTGTAATTCTTTAAGTGTCTGTCAATGGTCAGCAAAAGATATGCTTCCAATTTCTAGACGACTTAAATGTTCTATAAAATGCATTACTGTCACGGTTTTGAATGTGTTCCTCCATTTTTTGCCCATCTGTTATCGATCAGCCTCTGACGTAGTTATTTTAACAAGACTTTGGACATTTTTCAACAACTTGATAATCCAAACAAATCCGAACCCATTTGATACAAATAATCGCGAATGTCAGATGCCCCAACATTTCTTTTTCGCCAATTCTAAACTATGCAACAGTTTGTACGCCGTATGTGTAATCTTTCCTCATTCTTAGTAAAATTTTTTCAGCCAATAACGAATGCATCGCAAACATTGGATTGTATATACAAAGGATTTCGGCCTGTTTCCCCTATACAATAATCATTTGGCGTTCTGGCTGCACCCAGAATCTTTTTAAAGCAAATCAGGTGAAAACTTTTTCTATTTCAATAACAGCTTTTTCATTGCCCCATTTCTCGGCCCCATATTGTGCGATTGGCTGAACTGAGCATCAAAAAGTTTGAGTAATAAAGTAAAGTTATTATTTATTTATGCATATAAAGTTTTCTCAGTATACACGTAATGCACGTTTTGCTCTGCTCGCAAGATCCTGACAGGCAGCTGAAAAACCAAGGACGTGTGGTAAAACCCAGATGCCGAGATATTTGTAAACAATTCACAACCTCCATTGCCTCACCATTCAAAAGACCATCTCTCCCCTGCTGCTAAGTTTCCCCTTTTCTAAAACAACAATTACTGCTCTTTATCATATTTTCACCTTGAGTTGAAGGTTGTGGCTATTACTATGGAGATTTTTAATTGGGTTTTGGCGTCCAACTGGAGTTTTGATAGCAAAGCGATATCGTCAGCCAGTAGCAAGATAAATATTCAAGGGTTCGTGTGACAACGTCGCTCCATGTCCGTCCCTTTTCGCAATGATTTCTGGATGCTAATTAGTTTATAAATAGAGAAAATCAATACAGGACTACAGGTATCTCCCTGCTTCACACCTGTGTGCACAAAAATACTTATCTGTGAATTCGTTTGGCGACTCTTTACTTTTGCTTTTACGTTAGTAATACATGACTTCCTATACACTGATTCAACTTCCCGTAATACCATTCTGGCCCTGAAGAACTGGGCCCACAGTAGTTTCTGAGATAGAGTCAAAGGGCCTTCTCAAAATCAATGTAAGTACATCGACTTTACGATTTAACGAAAATTGCTTTTGTATTATTGTAGTTAATGTCAACATTGATCCACTGTTGAATACCCTTTCTTGAGCCAGCCTGATATTCGCCGGTTATATTATACTGTTATACCCCATATTGTAACCTATAGTTTATTAATAGAAAACTGTACAATTTGCTGCCAATGTACAAAGTGACACCCTCTATAGTTGCAGGATCATGAACATCACTTTTTTAAAATAGTGGTACTACTATAATTGATTCCATCAGGCTTCGGGATTTATTGCTCTGTGAAAAGAGCATTGAAAATTTAACCAGAAATCCGACAATTATTTCGCCTCCATTTTTAAACATTTCTCCATTATGCCAATCTGGACCAGCAGATTTGTCGGTTTTTCAATTTCTTTTATGGCAAGTAAAACTTCTTCTTTTGAGAATTGGGTTTTCAATACATTGAGTTCATCTGTGGCTTCTAACTCAGACGCGAGTGCTATTTCTATTGAACTGTCACCATCCCTATCAAGGAGTTTTGAAATGTTCATGTGGCCACTCAATAATAGAAATTGATGCGTGTATACGATACCCTTTGCGGTGACTCCTTATGTACATTCTGCCAGAACGCACTGAGGATATTGACCGAAATCAACAAGATTACTTAATAAACAAGTATTATATTATTTTGCTTTTTCTGGTAACAGCGTCGTTTTTTTTATTATTCTCTCAGTGATATACAATACTCTGACCTGTCCTCAACGTATAAAGTTCCACGAAGAAAACTCTAAGGCACCTCTGGCCGAAATCTTAGTATATGACATTCTATATCAAACCATGCATCTTTACGTTTCTCTTATCTGTTCTGATCCTTGTTTTCATACACTCAGCTTGTTTTTTTTACACAGTTGTTAAACGATTCCAATGCCAAGTTGATGTCAACATCAATAGAATCAATTGCTGCATCGAAGTAAAGATTTACAATCTTCACTGCTCATGAGAGCATGTAATATTCCAGCCCTCTCGTTCCTGCCAAACAAACTTTTCAAAAACTTACCGTTTTTATTGCTATAACCTTGGTTTCATATGAGCTCATCGCCATTATCAAAATTAACCTTGGGAATCCAAAGGCAGATGAATCCGACTCAATGAGTTTTGTAATATAGAGTAACATGATGCCATCATACATATATACTGATCAACAGAGGCCAAAAACATAAATCATTCCAACATATTACCTGTATCAGAAAGTATGTAAAACGACCTTGACGGTCGCCATAATTACTCCGTTTAAAATGCATAATTCTAGAGCTGTGCACATGCTTAGCAAAACATTTGCCGTACCTGTTCAGTTACCTTGTCTTCAGATCCCTTTTTTAAACACAAAACACGCTTCCGTTCCCTTAAAGAGTTATTATACATCGTGTCGTACATAGTTATATCCTGGTTAACTTTAGACGTTCTGCTATTAAGGTCCCGTTCAAAAGTTGATTGTACATATTAGGGAATTCAAAGATCTTGTACGTCAGTATATTTTAGTGTCCGTATACCATTATCAACATCAAAATACGAATAACCCCAATGTGGTTTTCCGGATGTACATAGGTGCACACTTAACAAAAAATCTTTGGTCAAATTGAGTAGGGACTTTTAGATATTACATACATAAATGACACTGTTGCGCTCATCATTCATCAGCTCTAACAATATGCAGAAACTCTTTTGTTTATGAGACAAATGATTCCCCTGATCGTCTTCCTTGAGAGTAAATTGTACAGCGGGTTTGCAAAATATTTCATGGGTATGAAAAAAAAAGATGGTTGTAAAGAATCAAGAATGTTTCAACCACGACAAACAATATCGAACGATTAACATAAGAGATAAAGTTTGATCACCGATTCTTCGACAATAACACCATTGACGTTCCAGTGCCAACAAAAGACAAGCGTTTTTCATCAATACACACATTATTCCTTTCACCCCTCGTACACGTGCACTTTTTTCTCGTGTTTTACAAATCTTCACTGCCATCCACAAAAACACACATCACTGACACCACTGGAGATAGGCGCGGTGTTCTCGAGATCTTTCTCTCGGGGCACGCTTGCGGGGGCTTGCCATGCTGCAGTGCCATCCTCTGTCACAGGTTCACGGAGAACAGGTGTCAGATGCCACATGTGACATTCTGTAAAGCTAAAACAAGCCGGTGATTCTAACTTTTTTGTCCCTATGCTTTATTTACAATCTATGTTCAACAGTTTTTATGCGACAGAAACATCTGTATTCGTCATGTGTGCTGTGCCGGCCGTATTCCAAGGTGAAAGTAGTTATAGATTTTCTTGGTGGTCAGACAATCTTTTTCCATCTATTATCAAATGGTCATTAAATCATTGTCGCTTTTTTGTTTTCATTTCTGGCTGCCTTTCAATGAGGTACAAGTTTAAGTCGAATGTCTCAGCCCGTGAAGAGAAATCTTCCCCAATAAATATGTTGGTGCCTTTAAGTTTTCTTCTGTTACTGAGAATTCTTTCCTTGTCTTTGAAAAAGTACAATCGACCAATAATAGGGGAGTCTTCCTTCTGTGAGTCTGTGGAGTTCGGTCAAATTCAATGTCCTGTGTCACGTCCCAGTTTGTCTGTTATCACATCCCCCCTATGATTAAACCTTCGCATTGCTCTTTTGTTTCATTTTCATGTCGGGGAATGCCTAAAGTTAACATTATTTCTTTTGGGACGTCCCTCTAAGTCGTCCAGTCTTCATTTCCAAGTTCTCTACCTGTTCACTGTTTTGCATTTTGTTTCCCTTAGAGATGATTTTCACGTGTTTTAAATTGGTAACATTTTCTTCAGTTCGGTCAACTCTTCATGTAGTCCAGCGCAAATGTCTCTGACTGTCGAATTTTCTTCCCTTCACCTCGTCGAACTTACGTTAAGAATCGACATGATGTCCTTCAGCGTCGGTTCGCGGCTGTCCGTGACGGCGTGGGGCTCCACCTAGAAACCGACACTGGCACCCTCAGACGGCTTGTCGAAGACCTTCCGCACAGATGTAGGCATGGTTCTGCTCCACGTCCCACTAACGCTGTAGAGAACGCCGGAGACAAATACGCCAGGAGCAGGCCAACTATGACACGTGTAGCCGTATCTGTCCCGTTTCAATGTCCGATTAAAAATGGCTTTCTCTTCACATCCGTCGAGACATGAATGCAAGGGAAGACTGGCACAAATCTCCACAAAAGGTCGGAAAGATAACGTGTCTCGGCACAGGGTGATGACTGTGCGTCTCCAGGTTGTTGTCGGGGCTCAGGTCAGTGAAACTTCACTTTAAAGTCGCAGCTCCTGTCTACTTCAGTGTCAAACACTCGCAACAGAAGTGGACCCCCTAGAGAGAGAGAGAGAGCAGGAGGAGAGGAGTGAGAGAGAGAGAGAGAGCGAGAGAGAGAGAGAGAGAGAGTTATTTTATATATATAGGAGAGAGAGAGGAGAGAGAGAGAGAGAGAGAGACGAGAGAGAGGAGAGATGCAGTAGAGAGTGGAGAGAGAGGAGAGTAACGAGGAGAAGAGAGAGGAGAGATGAGAGCAGTGAGAGAGAGAGGACAGAGAGAGAGAGAGTCTGGGTCAGATAAGTTGATACTGGAATAACTCGACATTCGGTTTAGTGGATGTCTTTTCATTCTCCAGCCCAAGTCCATCCCTTTGTATGACTGAAGTTAATCAGATAAGTCGCAAAGTGACCGTCTTGTAGTGGGACATCATTTACCCATTCACATCAGATGATTTTAACATCCATATGGACCAAATACACATTATTTTTGTACTCATGGTCACAAATAGCAGTGAAGGTCTGGCTAGGAACATTAGAATGGAGCTCAAGGGGACTTGTTGTCGTCCTCCTTAGGAGCATAGATAGTTAAAGAACCACAGCACACCCCGGCTAATGACTAGGTTCTGTGCGGCTCGGCTCTTCAGTCACACCCAGTCATTCAGGACTCATAGAGAAGTTTAAAGCACCACAGACACACCCCGCTAATGGATAGGTTCTGAGCGGCTCGCTTCAGTCACACATGCATTCAGGACTCATAGAGAGTTAAAGAACCACAGCCACACCCCGCTAATGGATAGGTTCTGAGCGGCTCGCTTCAGTACACCCATGTCTTTCAGGCTCATAGAGAGTTAAGAACCACAGCCAACCCCGCTAATGGACTAGGTTCTGAGCGGCCTCACTTCAGTCACACCCATGTCATCAGGACTCTAGAGAGTTAAAGAACCACAGCCACACCCGCTATTGGACTAGGTTCGGAGCGGCTAGCTTCAGTCACACCCATTGTCATTCAGGATGTCATAGAGAGTTAAAGAACCACAGCCACCCACCGCTAATTGGAACTAGGTTTCGAGCGGCTCGCTTTAGTTCACACCCAGGTATTCAGGACTCATAGAGAGTTAAAGAAACCACAGCCACACCCGCTAATGGACTAGGTTTGAGGCGGCTCACTTCAGTCACACCCCATGTCATTCTGGGGACTCTCATAGAGAGTTAAAGAACCATGCCACACCCCGCTAAATGGACTAGGTTCTGAGCGGCTGCTTCAGTCACACCATGTCATTCAGGACTCCTAGAGAGTTAAGAACCACAGCACACCCGCTAATGGACTAGGTCTGAGCGGCTCGCTTCCGTCACACCTTGTCATTCAGGGACTCAGAGTGAGTAAGAACCACAAGCCACACCCCGCTAATGGGACTAGGTCTGCGCGTCACTTCAGTCACACCATGTCACCTTCAGCAGTTTTTTTTTTTTTTCTTTAGCAGTTATTTTCATTTTTCATTTTTTTTTATATATTCAAACTATTGGAGCATACAGGTGCGCAGAAAGAGGACAGTGCCACAAAAATTCAGTTACATCAGCAGGATACCTTGTATGTCTCGCCCAAAATCATTCATTGCACGACTGAAAACGAAGTAAAAAATCAAGAAACATCAAAGCAAAAAGGAAAAAACAAATTGAAAATTAACTAAATTATCTGCATGTAATTTTCATAGTGCAAGGACGATGCGTACAGCACAAAACAAGAATACAATACAACACGGCACCATGAAGGAGATCTGCTGGGTGGAGTGCTCTTTTATTTTTGACCCTGACCTGTCCCTCGACGCCTCTGACAGACCATTCAACACATTGTTGTTCAACCCTGAGGACGTTCCGGCAGCCTTTGTCTCACACTGGGGGCCGATTTCTCAAGGACAGCCTCGGCCTCCCACCGCCTCTACTTTCCTGTAGTTCTAGTCCAGAGCCTGATGGATGATGATGCCTCAGAGTAGTGTCAGTGTATGGAACACTTCAACAACACCTTAGACTGACCAGCTGCACCATCATTCCTGTCATATCGCCAACGTCCGAACTGCTTCATGTGAGAACAGTCCATCAACCAGAACTGCAGTCTCAAGCCCTTCAACACCAAGAAAGACAGCGGCCTCCAAGTCAGACAGCGTCCCTCATAACAACACCGAGGCAGCCCAGTAACATCAGCCCGATATCCTGCAGTCCTTTGTCTGCTAACGATAACGGGGGTGACAGACACACCTGTGCAGACCCAGCTACTCAGCCGATAGACTGCAGGCCTGTCTGCTAACGATAACGGGGGTGGGACAGGGACACACCTGTGGCACAGACCCAGCTACTCAGCCGATATCCTGCAGTCCTGTCTGCCAACGATAACGGCGGTGACAAACACACCTGAGGCAGACCCAGCTACATCAGCCGTTGATCTGCCAGTCCTGTCTGCTAACGATAACGCGGGTGACAGACAACACCTGTGGCAAGGACCCAGTCTACATCAGCCGATATCCTGCCATTCTGTCTGCTAACGATAACGGGGGTGACTGCAAGTCCCGACAGACTGAAATTTTGGCTTACTTTGTGACTCTGGCGAATAAAAAAAAGAAATAAGAGGTACCTTTCCAAGTGTGTCGGTTGGCAGCGAATCACATTCCTTTCCCATTCCTGGAAAGTCCAGCTCTAGAATCATCCTGGTGAGACTGAAGGAGGTGTCGGACAAGAGACGGAGGTCAGAGCAGGTCAGGTTTCCATCAGGACAGATCAGTCGACAGATGCAGACATGTTGACCCCCCCCCAAACTCCTTTTGTTAACTACTTGGAAACTATCACAATCCAAATTAAACCAGGGCCCTTACGATGTCTAGATGGTCATATGTCACAAACTGTCAAACTTACCATGGGTACTGGGTAAGTCGACCGTCGGATGAGATCAATGGCAGAAAAAATTCCTAGGATTGCGCTTCTCTGACCTCTGTGCGTGCGCATTTGTGTGTGGTAGAGAGAGGAGAGAGAAAGTGTGGTTGTCTCGTTGTATTGAATCCGTGTTGAAGCACTGTTTACATTGCAGTTGAAGAGATTAAGAAATTTTTTTCTTTACCTATTGTAACGGATACCTTTTGCTGTGATATAGATTTCTGCTGGACTTCAATCAGAAGATATCTATATATATATATACAAATTAGACCACATTGACAGTTTTACACTCTTATGAAAAGCTTGAAGCCTAACTTGGTTTAAGGGTTTTTATATGTACTTAATATCTTCATCAGCCTGGTTTCCAACAATCTGTATGAGCATGCATTGCATATGAGTGCGTTGTCTGTGTGTGTGTGTGTGTGTGTGTGTGTGTGTGTGTGTGTGTGTGTGTGTGTACTTATGGTGTGTGTATGTGTGTGTGTGTTCATGCGTGCATGCATGCACCTGTCCGTGTGTTTCTGTGCACATGTGTGTTGAAATACATTGTCTCTGAAGAGTCCAAAATGGCATGAATGGTTAGCAGTCCAGAAAAGAGTTAAAAGAATTTTGGTTATTTATTTTCTCTCTCTCTCTCTCTCTTCTCTCTCTTCTCTCTCTCTCTCTCTCTCTCTCTCTCTCTCTCTCTCTCTCTCTCTCTCCTCTCTCTCTCTCTCGCTCGCTCGCTCGCTCGCTCTCTGTCTCTTCTTTGTTTTTGGTTTTATTTCATTTCTTCTTGCATTTTTGGGTGTATTGTGTGAACTTGCATGCATAAAACTCTTCTCCGTACAGTTGTACTAGAGGCTGTGGAGATGAGGGTAACATCTAAACTTGGGATAGAAAAAGATTATCAGATGATCCCAGTGACAGTCCCTGTGTGTGTGTGTGTGTGTGTGTGTGTGTGTGTGTGTGTGTGTGTGTGTGTGTGTGTGTGTGTGTGTGTGTGTATGTGTGTGTGTGCATGTTCTTCAGCATTTGCCCAACAAACGATGTTCAAAAATACTAAATGCCAGGGGGACAAATAGACTGCTTTTAAGCACTGCAGGAACTGTACATACAGTCCTGCGGTACCTCCAATGCCTCCTTGGGAGCACCTAAACGCCTCTTTTGATTACAAATACACTATGTTAAAGAAAAGTGATAATGTAAATATTTTAACAGCTGAAGTTCGTGAACATTTAGAAAACAGCTATCCAAATCATTTAAAAGTGTTTACAGATGGGTCGGTATTGGAATCCTCAGACAGTGGTTCTGGCTTTATAATACCCACCTTAAATATCAGGAAATCATATCATTTAGGAAAGGGGTTTTCAATTTATACCTCAGAATTATATGCAATACTAAAGGCTTTGATGTACATACATAACACACCAATTGCTTTATATAAAATCTTACTGTGTGTTGATTCCAAATCTGTTTTACAATCACTAGAGCGTTGGGACTGTAAAGCTAGAAAAGATTTGCTTTTTGAAATAAAACATTTACTGCATTGTTTCATAACTCTAGGTAAAAGAATTGATTTTTGTTGGGTCCCATCTCACTGTGGTATAAAGTGGAATGAAATAGCAGACAGTCTTGCAAAAGAAGGAGCAAATAGAAACACTGAAAATTTATCAAAAAATCCCTTAGATTTGTCCTCTTGTGAATTAATCCAAATTATGGAAAAGTACATACATAAGCAGAATTTTAGTCAAAACATGGCTACTTTACCATTGTGCCCAAGGCACATTGTTAGATTGATTCATAAATTAAGGCTAAATACTTGGAACACTAAATATTCTCATGGTATTACTTGTGTCTGCAGAGAAAACATTTCTGTGCGTCATCTTTTGTTTGAATGCTCAGTGCTGACCTCACTCTATCAGGAGAAAGGTATTGAGATGAATAACTTTGATAATGTTAATAGTGTCTTATATGGTTCATGTGTTGCTGAAATTGCCATGGTTCTTTCGCAGTCACAGGTTGCAAAATATTTGTAAAGAGTACAACTTCGTGTACCACTAGGGTATTTCACTTATGTAAATATGCACGTATCAGATGTGGCTTTGCAAGTGCTAGATAAGTTTTTTGTTGGTTTTGTTGTTGTTGTTGTTGTTGTTGTTGTTTTTTTTTTTTTTTTTTTTTAACGAGTGTCTAATATCATCTGGTGATGAAAAGACGTTAAATAAACCACTGAACTGAACTGTCCAAGTGAACACTGCTCTGTTCTGTCATAGTCTACTGCAGGAACTGTACATACAGTCCAAGTGAACACTGCTCTGTTCTGTCATAGTCTACTGCAGGAACTGTACATACAGTCCAAGTGAACACTGCTCTGTTCTGTCATAGTCTACTGCAGGAAGTGTACATACAATCCAAGTGAACACTGCTCTGTTCTGTCATAGTCTTGTATAGATTGCCAAACTTCACCAAGAAAGCGAGGGGCAGAGCACAAAGAGGTGCAGACCACTGCACGATGTTCAGTGCAATCATGCCATCTCACTTTCTCCCTCTGATACCAAAGACAACAGGCTCTTTCTGTTCAGGTACCAGGCCCAATAAGGCTGTGAACAGCCAGGCAGCCGTCTAGCAGGAGAAGACAATGTACATGAGCTTGAGCAGTGTTCTCTCACTCTAAAGATCAAAAGCAGCTATCAGTTTGTCCCCTTCATAAAGTTTATGGAACAGGTCTATTGGAATGTCTGTATTCAACAATCCAATGGCAGCTGTCAGTACTTGTAACTTACGCTACAATGTATTTTGTGATGTGTTTATTATGAGCGTTCTCAATTTTCTTTCAAACTTTTCCCACTTGTTAACGAGCTGTGATCACCGGATGTATTCTGTTTAACTGTATTGATCTTGTACTTACGTTATGTACAGTGACATCACGTCTTGCCATTGTATGAAAGGAATATAGCGTAGACCCCAGTCCTTGTTTTTTTTACATTGAAGTTTCTGTGATTATGATGGCTATTTCTTTTGGCAATGCAGTGTCGTCCATTATCCTGGTCGTGCAGTGTTTACAGTATACACTGTTTACAGGGTACACTGTTTACAGGATACACTGTCTGCAGGATACACTGTTTACAGGATACACTGTTTACAGGATACACTGTTTACAGGATACACTGACTGCAGGATACACTGTTTACAGGATACACTGTTTACAGTATACACTGCTTACAGGATACACTGTTTACAGGATACACTGTTTACAGGATACACTGTTTACAGGATGCACTGTTTTCAGGACACAGTTTGGCCACCTTCATGCAGAGGCCACCATTTTCCCATACCTTTCGGAGATTGTCATTGGACGGATGTAGTGGCGCCCTCCAGAGGGAGAGCTCATTTACTCTGGCTCTACAACGGAGCAGTCATTGTCATCAGTAGGAGGCTTTAGTAGGTGATGTCCTGCATATGTTGGATCAAAACAGACGCCACTGAACACCACCAAAATGACTCAGCAGCAGTGCAGTGTCTCCTCCGATGGGTTGCCCCTTGAAAACTTGACCTTAACTTCTCCCTGTGGGGCTGTGGCAGGTGGGCGGTGTGAGGAGGGGGGGTGGCTGCTGCAATGTC
>CM031626.1:5787991-5832486 GCA_018398815.1 Conus ventricosus
GATCCAAATAGTTTCACACTATAGTATAACTCTCATAATGACGTTTAACATTCAATGATGAGACTGATCCAAATAGTTTCACTACTATCAATGTCTACTAATGGTACCAAACCTACCAACCCCAGAATACTGTACAACTACAATAACTGACATGTAATAACATTGACCCAAACTATAATATAACGCAAGTCATAAATGTTTAACAGTAATGCATTCTCCAACTTTCCAAATGACGCCATAACTAAAACCACTACTGGTCAAAAATGACACATCCCAACCATTCCACTGTCGAGAAACTATTGGTCCCCCCCCCCCCCCCCCCCCCACCAACCCATGCTGACAAGAACCTGCCAGTTATCGTGCAATATGCTGAAAACAAAGAACACCAAAAAGATTTTACAAAAATATTGGACAGGGACAACATCTCCCCCCCTCCCCCCCACCAGCCTCTAGAAACAAAACTTTCAGAGAGAACGCATCTTCCCCCCTCATCCCTCCCTCCCCTGCTTTTTACATTTTGGGAGGAGAGAGTCCCTCCCCCCCCACCTCCCTCCTTTGGTTTGTACAAAATTTGGAAAACCCCTACTCTCATTTAAATCATCCAGCCCCGTGGTGTCCTATCACGACACCAATGCTGACGTCCCAGGCTGTAGTGTAACTGCAACCACACATGTCTTACATAAACACTGATTCAAACATTCCCAAGTTACAGTACGACTACGATAGTCGATGTCTAATAACTATAGAGACCGAAACAGAATACTGAAATCCTGGGGGAAGTGTTGTTTCTAATGCCTACAATTTTCACTTGAACTGTGCTTTACCTTCATCAAACATGATTACACATTATATACAGGTAGATGTAAAATATGTTTCATCTTCACCCAAATGCTGTTGCACATGTCTTACAAATCCGTTTCATATTTCATTTTCAATACATGATTTACATATTGACATTCATACATTATCCACATATTGATGGGTCTTTGGAATAAAGTGCCTTGCCAACTGAAGGCATCTGGAATTTTGTTTCTTTTTTTTCTCTTTTGTGTTTTTTTTCTTTGTTTTTTGTTTTGTTTTTTTTTGTGTGTGACATTGCAGCCATGCCACTCATTCAGTCCCCCCCCCCTTCCCATCCACAGCCCAGCCCAGCCTGCCACAGCCCCACAGGGAGAAGTTAAGGTCAAAGTTTTCAAGGGCAACCCATCGGAGGAGAACTGCACTGCTGCTGAGTCATTTTGGGGTGTTCAGTGGCGTCTGTTTTGATCCAACATATGCAGGACATCACCTACTAAAGCCTCCTACTGATGACAATGACTGCTCCGTTGTAGAGCCAGAGTAAATGAGCTCTCCCTCTGGAGGGCGCCACTACATCCGTCCAATGACAATCTCCGAAAGGTATGGAAAATGGTGGCCTCTGCATGAAGGTGGCCAAACTGTGTCCTGAAAACAGTGCATCCTGTAAACAGTGTATCCTGTAAACAGTGTATCCTGTAAACAGTGTATCCTGTAAGCAGTGTATACTGTAAACAGTGTATCCTGTAAACAGTGTATCCTGCAGTCAGTGTATCCTGTAAACAGTGTATCCTGTAAACAGTGTATCCTGTAAACAGTGTATCCTGCAGACAGTGTATCCTGTAAACAGTGTACCCTGTAAACAGTGTATACTGTAAACACTGCACGACCAGGATAATGGACGACACTGCATTGCCAAAAGAAATAGCCATCATAATCACAGAAACTTCAATGTAAAAAAAAACAAGGACTGGGGTCTACGCTATATTCCTTTCATACAATGGCAAGACGTGATGTCACTGTACATAACGTAAGTACAAGATCAATACAGTTAAACAGAATACATCCGGTGATCACAGCTCGTTAACCAAGTGGGAAAAGTTTGAAAGAAAATTGAGAACGCTCATAATAAACACATCACAAAATACATTGTAGCGTAAGTTACAAGTACTGACAGCTGCCATTGGATTGTTGAATACAGACATTCCAATAGACCTGTTCCATAAACTTTATGAAGGGGACAAACTGATAGCTGCTTTTGACTTTAGAGTGAGAGAACACTGCTCAAGCTCATGTACATTGTCTTCTCCTGCTAGACGGCTGCCTGGCTGTTCACAGCTTATTGGGCCTGGTACCTGAACAGAAAGAGCCTGTTGTCTTTGGTATCAGAGGGAGAAAGTGAGATGGCATGATTGCACTGAACACGTGCAGTGGTCTGCACCTCTTTGTGCTCTGCCCCTCGCTTTCTTGGTGAAGTTTGGCAATCTATACAAGACTATGACAGAACAGAGCAGTGTTCACTTGGATTGTATGTACACTTCCTGCAGTAGACTATGACAGAACAGAGCAGTGTTCACTTGGACTGTATGTACAGTTCCTGCAGTAGACTAGACAGAACAGAGCAGTGTTCACTTGGACTGTATGTACAGTTCCTGCAGTAGACTATGACAGAACAGAGCAGTGTTCACTTGGACAGTTCAGTTCAGTGGTTATTTAACGTCTTTTCATCACCAGATGATATTAGACACTCGTTAAAAAAAAAAAAAAAAAAACAACACAACAACAACAACAACAACAACAAAACCAACAAAAAACTTATCTAGCACTTGCAAAGCCACATCTGATACGTGCATATTTACATAAGTGAAATACCCTAGTGGTACACGAAGTTGTACTCTTTACAAATATTTTGCAACCTGTGACTGCGAAAGAACCATGGCAATTTCAGCAACACATGAACCATATAAGACACTATTAACATTATCAAAGTTATTCATCTCAATACCTTTCTCCTGATAGAGTGAGGTCAGCACTGAGCATTCAAACAAAAGATGACGCACAGAAATGTTTTCTCTGCAGACACAAGTAATACCATGAGAATATTTAGTGTTCCAAGTATTTAGCCTTAATTTATGAATCAATCTAACAATGTGCCTTGGGCACAATGGTAAAGTAGCCATGTTTTGACTAAAATTCTGCTTATGTATGTACTTTTCCATAATTTGGATTAAAATTCACAAGAGGACAAATCTAAGGATTTTTGATAAATTTTCAGTGTTTCTTTTTGCTCCTTCTTTTGCAAGACTGTCTGCATTTCATTCCACTTTATACCACAGTGAGATGGGAACCCAACAAAAATCAATTCTTTTACCTAGAGTTAAAACAATGCAGTAAATGTTTTATTTCAAAAAGCAAATCTTTTCTAGTTTTTACAGTCCCAACGCTCTAGTGATTGTAAAACAGATTTGGAATCAACACACAGTAAGATTTTATATAAAGCAATTGGTGGTTATGTATGTACAATCAAAGCCTTTAGTATTGCATAAAATTTCTGAGGTATAAATTGAAAACCCCTTCCTAAATGATATGATTCCTGATATTTAAGGTGGGTATTATAAAGCCAGAACCACTGCTGAGGATCCAATACCGACCCATCTGTAAACACTTTTAAATGATTTGGATAGCTGTTTTTCTAAATGTTCACGAACTTCAGCTGTTAAAATATTTACATTATCACTTTTCTTTAACATAGGTATTTGTAATCAAAAGAGGCGTTTAGGTGCTCCCAAGGAGGCATTGGAGGTACCGCGGGAAACTGTATGTACAGTTCCTGCAGTGCTTAAAAGCAGTCTATTTGTCCCCCTGGCATTTAGTATTTTTGAACATCGTTTTTTTGGGGAAAATTTCTGAAGAACAGCACACACACACATACACACACACACACACACACACACACACACACACACACACACACACCACACACACACACCCCACACACACACAGGACTGTCACTGGGATCATCTGATAATTTTTTTTCTAATCCCAATTTAGATTTTCCCCCCTCATCTCCACAGCCTCTAGTACAACGTACGGAGAAGATTTTTTATGCATGCAAGTTCACACAATACACCCAAAAATGCAAGAAGAAATGAAATAAAACCAAAAACAAAGAAAAACAGAGAGCGAGCGAGCGAGCGAGCGAGAAAAGAGAGAGAGGGGAAAAAGAGAGAGAGAGAGAGAGAGAGAGAGAGAGAGAGCGGGGAAAAGGGGAGAGAGAGAGAGAGAGAGAGAGAAAATAAATAACCAAAATTTTTTTAAAACTCTTTTCGGGACTGCTAACCATTCATGCCATTTGGACTCTTCAGAGACAATGTATTTCAACACACATGTGCACAGAAACACACGGACAGGTGCAGCATGCACGCATGAACACACACACACATACACACACCATAAGTACACACACACACACACACACAGACACACACACACACATGCACTCAAAGCATGCATGCTCATACAGATGGTTGGAAACCAGGCCTGGATGAAGGATTTTAAGCTAGGGAACTTAAACCAAGTTAGTGCTTCAAGCTTTTTCAAGAGTTAACTGTCAATGTGGTCAATTTTGTATATATATATCTTCTGAATGAAATCAGCAGAAAATCTCATATCCCCAGCTAAAGGTATCGTTACCTGATATGATAAAGAAAACAATTTTCTTAACTTGCTCAACTGCAATGAAAACAGTGCTCAACAAGGGATTAAATACATGGGACAAACTTTTTTCTCTCTCTCTCTACACACACACACACACACACACACACACACACACCCCACACACACACACACACACACACCCACACACACACACACACACACACCACACCACACGCACAGAGCCCAGATAAGCTGACAATCCTTGGGAATTTTTGCCGTTGATCTCATCTGACTGTCGACTTACCCAGTACCCTTGGAAAGTTTGACAGTTTGTAAACATTATGTCATCTAGACATCGGTAAGGACCCTAGTTTAAATTTGTTGTGATAGTTTCCAATAGTGAACAAGGGATGTCAACATGTCTGCAGTCGTCGACCTGATCTGTCCTGAGGGAAACCCTTTGCCTGCTCGACCTCCGTCTCTTGTCCGACGCCTCCTTTCAGTCTCTCCAGCATGATTCTGATCTGGACTTTTCCAGGAATGGAAAGGAATGATTCGCGCCAACTGACACACTGGAAAGGTCACCTTTCTTTTTTTTATACCAGTTCACAAAGTACCAAATTTTCAGTCTGCCGGGACTTACTGTCACCCCCCTTACGTTAGCAGACGGGACTGCAGGATATCGGCTGATGTAGCTGGGTCTGCCACAGGTGTGTCTGTCACCCCCGTTATCATTAGCAGACAGGACTGCAGGATAGGGCTGATGTAGCTGGGTCTCCCACAGGTGTGTCTGTCACCCCCGTTATCGTTAGCAGACGGGACTGCAGGATATATCGGCTAATGTGGCTGGGTCTGCCTCAGGTGTGTCTGTCACCCCCGTTACGTTGGCAGACAGGACTGCAGATATCGGCTGTTTGTGGCGGGGTCTGCCTCGGGTGTGTCTGTCACCCCCGTTATCGTTAGCAGACAGGACTGCAGGATATGGGCCCTGATGTAGCTGGGCCCTGCCTCAGGTGTGTTATGAGGGACGCTGTCTTGACCTGAGGCCCTGCTGTTTTTCTTGGTGTTGAAGGCCTTGATGACTGCAGTTCTAGTGATGGACTGGTTCTCACATGAAGCAGTTCGGTCGTTGGCGATAAGACAGGAAGATGGTGCAGCTGGTCAGTGCAAGGTGTTGTTGAAGTTTCCATACACTGACACTACTCTGAGCATCATCATCATCAAGCCCTGGACTAAAAACTACAGGGAAAGAGAGGCGTGGGGAGGCCGAGGCTGTCCTGGAGAAGATCGGTCCAGTTGAACAAAGGTTGCCGGAAGGACCTCAGGTTGAACCAACAATGTGTAAAGGGTCTGGGCCCAGAGCCTGTCGAGGACAGGTCAGGTCAAATAAAAGGGAAAGCCTCCACCCAGCAGATCTTTTTGAAAGGTGCCGTTTTTGTATTGTATTCTTGTTTTGTGCTGTATCCATCGTCTTGCACAATGAAAATTACATGCTGATAATTTAGTTAAAGTTTCATTTGTTTTCCTTTTTGCTTTGAGTTTCTTGAATTTTTTTTTCTTTTCGTTTTCTTTCGTGTAATAAATGTTTATGGGCGAGACATACGGGTATCCTGCTGATGTAACTAAATTTTGTGCACTGTCCTCTTTCTGCGCACCTGTATGCTCCAATAGTTTAAATATTTTTTTTTAATGAAAATGAAAAAACTGCTAAGAAAAAGAAAAAAACCCTGCCTGAATGACATGGGGGGAGTGAAGCGAGCCGCTCAGAACCTAGTCCATTAGCGGGTGTGGCTGTGGTTCTTTAACTCTCTATGAGTCCTGAATGACATGGGTGTGACGAAGCGAGCCGCTCAGAACCTAAGTCCATTAGGGGTGGTGGGCTGTGGTTCTTTAACTCTCTATGAGTCCGAATGACATGGGTGTGAGTGAAGCAACCGCTCAGAACCTAGTCCTTACGGGGTGGCTGTGGGTCTTTAACTCTCTATGGTCCTGAATGACATGGGGTGACGGGAAGCGACCGCTCAGAACCTAGTCCATTAGCGGGTGTGGCTGTGGTGCTTTAACTATCTATGAGTCCTAAGGAGGACGACAAGCAAGTCCCCTTGAGCTCCAAATTCTAATGTTCCTAGCCAGACCTTCACTGCTAGTTTTGTGACCTTGAGTACACAAAAATGTGTATTTGGTCCAAAAGGATTTTTAAATCATCTGATATGAATGGGGGAAATGATTCCACTTACGTGACGTCAACTTTGCGACTTATCTGGTGTAACTTCAGTCATACAAAGATGGACTTGGGCTGAGAAATGAAAAAGACATCCACTTAACTGAATGTCGGTTTCCATAATCAACTTATCTGACCCAACTCTCTCTCTCTCTCTCTCTCGTCTATATATGCCTCTCTCCCTTCTCTCTCTCTCTCTCTCTCCTCTCTCTCTCTCTCTCTCTCTCTCTATATAATATATAATAATATATATATCTAAAATCTAAAATAATATATATAACTCTCTCTCTCTCTCTCCTCCCCTCCTCTATATATATATATATATTATATAATATAGTTTTATATATATTTTAAATATATATATATATAATATATATATATATATATATAATATATATATATATATATATATATACACACATATATATATATTTGCCTCTATCCTAACAGCTCATGATAGTAAAACAAACATCTCGTGTCTGTGGTTGAAAAAAATATGCAAAACAATGTAAACCATCTGTCTTGTATACAGAATATAAAACTGCTGTTCTTCAGCAAAACAGTGTTTCGTTGTACATCATTCGGGAAAAATCCCATCAACAAGCTGCTGCAAAAGTCTTATTCCTACAGTTTCTGCAGTGTCTTTGCTGAGAGACTTGAAGACCATGGTACTTCAGAAAGGCTGTACAGTTTGTGCCATTAATCATATTGCGGGAAGTGTTCCCTCAGAAACACCAGAATTCGCCCAGACTGGAAGAACAAGGTGGAATAATAAAAGGCTTCACAATCACAGCGGACGATCCAACATATGATCATCCACTACACAAAGTGGTGTTACACAAATTCATAGGCACTAACACCAATAAAAATGGACTTTGTCTAAAATCTTAAAACTTATCAAAATTAAAAAAAAAACCCTCGGGGATAAATTCAACAGGGATACGTAAGGTCTCAAAAAACTGGAATCCTGAAATTCAAAGAAGATCCATGATTTACAGACGCTCTGCTTAACATAGACACTTAGCTTGAATTCATACACTCTGACAAACGTATTTAACCCCATCAATACACTGCATAATTTGCACACCTAGTCTCAGTGAGTTATTCTATGGAAGCTATGGAAACAAATCCATGCTCAAGTGTACCATTGCAAGAGGACTGTGTGTGGGGTGTGGTGTGTGTGTGTGTGTGTGTGTGGTGTGTGTGTGTGTGTGTGTGTGTGTGTGTGTGTGTGCGGGTGTGTGTGTGTGTGTGTTATATACATAGGAGGAAAAGTTGATTTTTTTCTAACTTCAAAAAAAAAACAAAAAAAACAAAAAAACAAACAAACAAACAAAAACCAAAAACAGACTGACTTTTCAATCCAGGGTTTTATTCATATGTTAATGTTAGAAAAAATTTACCACTTTCCAGCTGTGACAAAGCATTTTGTTTCATTGTTTTATGGTAATGAAGTCACCTTTAAAAACATTTTTGCTGAGACCAGATCATTTCTGCATATCAGAATACATTAACTTCCGTCACATTTCCTGATTGAATTAAAAAGACAAAGTGTTTCAACCAAAAGGGGCCATGCAAGTATAGGAATCATTTTATTACATATATGTACATTTGACCCTGTAGTGATGAAACTGAAATTTTAAAAGTGACACTCCACACAAGTTTGGGAAAATGGAATTCAGCTTGCAGTGGAGCAAAACCCATGAGACAAAAAAGACAGAGCAACAGAGAGACATAAAGAAAGGAAGGAGAGAGAGAGAGAGAGAGAGAGAGAGAGAGAGAAAAGAGAGAAGAGAGAGAGAGAGAGAGAGAGAGAGAGAGAGAGAGACAGAGGAGAGGGAGGGAAAGGGAGGGAGGGAGGGAGTAACAGTGAGAGGAAATACACAGTATACTGTAAGAAAACCATGTTCCTTGGTGTGCCTTGCAGAAACACAGACTTTTCACTCTTTTTGGTTTCTGCAGCCATCTTGGTGAAGTCGAGGCCGGCATACTCTGTGAATTCACGCTCAGGGGCTGGTTTTCCTTCTCCTTCTGTCGCTGTCTTTCTGTGAAGGCCACGGTGGTGTAGACCAGTCCATCAGCATTGACCATGTGAGAGCCGTCGTCATCCTGTGCAGCCTGGGGAACCTCCTGAAAGGGAAGGATAAAATCACAGTGCTTATTATCGTCGCCCGTCCTGTGCAGCCTGAACCTCCTCAAGGGAAGGATAAAATCACAGTGCTTATTATACGTCGTCGTCCTGTGCAGCCTGAACCTCCTGAAAGGGAAGGATAAAATCAAAAGTGCTTTTTATCGCGTCGTCCTGTGCAGACTGAACCTCCTGCAAGGAAGGATAAAATCAAAAGTCTTTTATCGTCCGTCGTCCTGTGCAGATTTTAACCTCCTGCAAGGAAGGATAAAATCACAGTGCTTATTATCGTCGTCGTACTGTGCAGCCCGTGGAACCTATTTGCAAGGAAGGATAAAATCACAGTGCTTATTATCTCACACCCACCCACATACACACTAACATACAAACACACAGTCAAGTATGTACGCACACACGCACATGCACACAAACACATATACATACAGAAGAGAGAACACGAATACGAATACGAATATTTTTAATGAGGTAAAATGGATAAGCTTACAGCTTTTTTACACCATGCCCTCAAAAACAAAAACAGTAACTAACAATATCCAAATGAACGTATAAATGGTACACAAAAGGAAACAAAGAACAAGCCCTTTTAACGACGAAACACGATTAACATAAATATTACCTAGTTAACAAGGGCCCGTCACAATTTAGGAATAATGTACATTCAGGGAAAAAAAAAAAAAAAAGCATGTCGCAAGCGCACGGGCTCAAACACCACACACCCACAACACACCACACACACACACACACACACACACACACCCCAAAACCACACACACACACACACACACACACCCCACCCTTCAACTCACACATACATACGCCATGTGAACGCGCGAAACACACACAAACACATACACAACACACACACACACACACACACACACACACACCACACACAAAACATGCACACACACACACACACACACACACACAAAACCCCACACACACACACACACACACACACGCACGCACGCACGCACGCACGCACGCACGCACGCACGCACGCACACACCACACACACACACAATACACACACACGCGCGCGCGCGCGGCACACACAAAAAGCATTTCCGCATACAAAATCACTTCAAATGCTCGCCTCCTCCACACAAACACCATCGTATACCACCAAACACTTTCAGTACAAATACATTATCAATTCAAATCACATGAAAATGCATAAGAGGGCCCATCAAGTTGAGGTTGTTGTACATTATGTTACAGAACAGTTTAGCCTTAAAACTTCTATCAAATGTGCGTGGTAATGCCTTCCAAAATGACAAAACGCTTGATTTGCATTTAATGTGATCATGTATATCATTCCATAATTTGCTTCCGGAATAAGTGAGAGAAGAACATAAAAAGATTTGTTCTTTGAGAGGAATGCGGATGTTACGTTTGTTACGAACATTATTAATGGGAAATTTGTTGTTGAGATAAGCAGGGGGTTAAATTGTTCCAATTTTAAACATGAAAACAGCTTTGTTGTAACGACATTTAAGACTGAAGGGGAGAATATCTAATTGTTTATAATCTACAGGGGCAAGAGAAGAGGGTTAAAAAAGAATTAGTTTTAGAGAGCGTCTGTATAAGCTGTCAAGAGGTTTTAAGCAATTTTGACTGCCGATCCCAACATGTTGAACATAATCAAAATCTGCTGGATGTAGCACGAAAAAATAGCTTCCTAGTGTGCTGATCAAGAAAATGTTTTATTTTATTTAACTGGGAAAGTTTTTCTTGGAAAGTCTCTTTGCAAAGCATAGAAATATGTTCGGACCAGGAAAAGGTTATTGTCTAAGTAAGTCCTAGTAAATTTTTAAAAACTTAAATTCCTCTAATACTTTATCACTAACTTTTAACTCTGGTAATTTATTCTTAATGTTCGTCTTTTCTGTCTTGTTGTAACTAGCATGAATTTGGATTTATGAGGATGAATTGGGCCCTATATTTTCTTCAGTCCAGGAAGCAAGCCTTAGAATATAATTTTGGGAAGGAGGCGCACACGCATCAGAGCTTTATTTCGTTGTAAATGGTAGTGTCATCTGGGAAAAAGTTCACAAAGGATATCAAATGAAGTGGAAGGTCATTTATATAAAAATTTAAAATAATATAGGACCCAGAACCGACCCGGGAACTCCATATTTGTTCGAAGCAACAGAAGATAAAGTGGAATCTTGAAAGACTGCTTGTTTCCTATTATGTAGAAAAGAGCCCATGAGATTTAAGGAATTATCATTTAAACCCTACATAGTTAATTTTTAGAGAGGATACTGTGATCAATGGTGTCAAATGCTTTCGCAAAATCAACAAAAATTGCACCAGTAAATAAATTATTGTTTTTGTTTAAATTCCAATTCTCAATAAGATTGGTCAGCATGGTATGGCACGAATGATTCCTTCTAAATTCATTCTGATTTGGGTGAAATAATCATCCCTTTTTAAAAGGGGGGGTGGGAGATTGCGTTTAATATGTTTTTCGAAAGGTTTAGACAGAGCAGATAGTATAGATAAGGGTCTATAATTAGAGGGGTCAGATGGGTCACCAGACTTAAGAACAGGGAAAACTTTTGCGCTTTGGGAAAGGGTTGTGGATTTTAACATTTTCAATACATAAGTTTTTAAAATATATGTAACACATTCAGAGATAATGGGCGCTGATATCTTCAAAATTTTACTGTCCTAGCCCATCCAAACCACGGGAACTCGATGGTTTTTTAAAAACTTAACTCCTGGTGCACTTCATGGACGCCTATGTATGGAAAAAAGGAGTTTGTCAACGATATTTTTGACTCACAGAAACATTTCAGTGGATTTAAATTATTAGCCTGTGTGTTGTTTATCTTTTTGTTCTCTCTGCCCCAAATAGTAAAGTGTCTATTCAGATTTCAACTGAAATTTGGGCGTATAAGAAGCAATGGCGGTGCTGTTTTCCCGGACAGCTGATTTATACCTTTCCAAATAGATTTTGAATCTTTTTTTTATGAAATTAAATCACTAAAAAAACATCTTCCGTGCGGCTCTTTTCATCTCAGTGACTTTTTTTTCGTTGTTGCCTAAATTTTCTTGTCTTTCCCTGTTGTTTTTTAATAAATTTTCACGAATTCTAATTTCAGCATCTATTTCTTTTGTTAACCCCCGGTGGGGTTTTTTTTGGTTAATTTAACACGTTTAGTCCGAAGCAAAGCATGCTTATTGAAATAGGAACAAAATTTTGTACCAAGCAGGGAAGGCATCATCAGGATGATTGTATTGAAAAACACAAGAAAAAACAGCCATACATAAATCAGCCAGAAATTTTTTCATGTGGAAGTGTTTATAGCTGCGAAACGATATACACTTATGATGCATCTTGGTATTTAAAATCCTTTCTTTGACCATGTTATACACACTGGAAAATGATCACTAGACCATAGACAGGTACAGCAGTTTCTAAATACGTTGTTAGAGTTAGAACATAAATGTGGTCAAAATTTAAAGTTTTTGTCTGTAATGTTATCCGTGTAGGTGAATTTAAATTAATTGAGTTAAAATTGGGACATTTCATAAGTTTGTTTCCATTTATTATTGATTTGAATAAATCGATGTTAAAATCTCCAAGCAAGATTATTTCCGTAAAATAATTTAATAAGTCTTCGAGCATTGATGCAAAACGACGAACCACTCGACTCTTTTTTCTGGGTTTTTGTATAAGAAACCTACCAGGATAGGCTTTGTTCCTTTCAAGTGAAACTCAAGCCATAGCATTCAATTTTAAATTTATCAAACATGTTTAGCCGTCTATAATTAACAGATTGGTGAATATAAGCCACCTCCACTTCTCATTTGCTCATTCTTCTTACGAAATGGTCCACTTACTTTTTCCTTACCCAAGTCCCCCTTCATGTGTTTTGCCTTTACCGCCCTCCTCCCACAAGAAGAACAGCTGAAAACTCTCTCTTTCTGGGGAGTTCCCGGATCTGCTGGACTTCATGAACTCTGTGAAAGGCCACTCAGTTTTGGTTGGGGATTTCAACTTCCACTGGGATAATCCCTCCAACAACTTCACTGCACGACTGAAGGATCTCCTAGAGTCCTTTGGTCTGCGTCAGTCTGTCTCTTCCTCCACTCACAAGATCAGGTCACATCCTGGACTGGTCAAACCATCCTGATGGTCACCTGGTTGACTCAGCCACCACCAGTTTTACCCTGACCTCTGACCACCATGCCATCCTAGCCAACTCAAAAATTTCGTTCCTGTCAAATCTCCCAGGTTCGTTGAAACCAGGACTTTGCATCTGTGGGCCTTGATGCGTTCCGGCTGACCTGCTGTTTTGTCTTCAGTCATCACCTGCTCTTTCTGCTGAACTGTTCCATACCCTTATCCAAACGTTCTTGATCGTCACGCCCTGTTCTTCGACGGAGGATCCCAGCCGCCCGCCTTCGCCTTGGTTTCCAGCAGTTGCCCCGCAAGTTCTGACGCTAAACGTGTTAGGCGGGGGCAGAGAGACAATGGGGTTAAAGAGCGGTCTTGAGGTCCACAAACAGATCTTCCGTGTTGCAAACCAAAGTTGTTTAATGAAATTGTGCAGCAAGCCAAATCAGCATTTTACAAAGCCAAAATACTTGCATGCACTCGAGCAAGCAACTGTTCCCAACCTCACAAACACCTCATGGGGAGAATTAAATCCTCTCCTCTTCCACTTCTGTCTGTCCCTCTGATTTTGCCACATAAATTTGCGACCTTCTTTTTCGCAAAAAACAGGGCGATCCGGGAGAATTTGGGCTCCCAGACAGCAACTGTTCCCTGATATCCACTTTGGGACATTTTCTCTGGCATTCCACTCTTTTCTTTTTAACCGTTACTCAGTCATTAGTTAGAGATGTGATTAAGAATACTACCATTAAGACTTGTGTGCTTTACCCCTCCCACCTCCCTGCTATGTGGGGAAAATTTATGAAATTTATGCCCTTTTACACTGCCATTGTCCCAATGATTCACTCACCTCTGGTTGTTTCCCCTCTGAACTAAAACACTCTGTTTTTTCGACCCTACTAAAGAAACCCTCTCTTGATCCTGAGATTTTGAAAAACTATCGCCTGTTTCCAACTTATCCTTTCTGTCGAAGATAATTGAAAAGATTGCTCTTCTCCAACTCATGAACACCTTGAGCGAACAATCTTCTCTATCCTTTTCAATCTGCCATCGTGCTGGCCATAGCACAGAAACCGCTCTCCTCAAAATTGTCAATGACCTTCTCTCTGCTCTTGACGATGGTAAAGTCTCTCTGCTGTCCTTGTTAGACCTGTCCCGCCGCTTTTGACACTATAGATCACAGTACTCTTCTGTCTAGGCTTTGAGCATACATTTGGCATCTCTGGCACAGCTCTTTCCTGGTTCAGATCTTACCTCTGTGGTCGTACTCAGACTGTCTCTGTGAATGGTTTCTCTTCTCAGTCATCTGACTTGGAGTATGGAGTTCCCCAGGGCTCAGTCGTGGGCCCCATTCTCTTCGTTCTTTATACACAGCCTATCTCTGACATTGTCACTCATCACGGCATCTCCCACCACTGTTTCTCTGACGACAAACCCAAAACCCACCCCCTCTGCGATATTTCTCAGCTCCTTTCTATCATTGAACGAACTCAGGCATGTTTTGCTGATATCAAAGCTTGGGTGACTGACAACAAACTTCAACTGAACAACGACAAGACCGAACTGATTTTCCCTAGCATCTAAAGATTATTGTCTAACAAACTGCCTCCCTCATCTGTCCAACTGATAATTCAGTCATTCGACTTCTTCAACGGTCCGTAATCTTGGGATCACACTGGACCAAACTCTATCCTTTCAAAGTCAATTTCCCCCCTGCTGTCGTGCTTGCTATCTGGGAAATCCGCCGTATTTCTCTGTTCGTCATCCTCTCTCGGATGATGCCACTAAAACTCTCATTTCTGCTTTTGTTCTCTCTCGCTTGGATTACTGTAATTCTCTTCTTGCTGGGTTTCCCGCAGAATCTTCTTGACAGGGTTGCAGAAAATTCAAAACAGTGCTGCCCGACTAGTATTGAAACGCTCCAAATTTTCTCACTCGGGTCCCTTTCTTGATTTTCTCCACTGCCCCATAGGCAAAAGAATTGAATACAAGCTGTTCTTTGCTTTGCTACAAATCTCTCAGTGGTCTAGCCCCATCCTATCTTGCTGATCTTCTGAATACCTATAAACCTCTTAGACAGCTACGTTCTTCCTCTGACACTTCTCTTCTCCAAATCATCGCTTCCGCACTAGACCCTCGTTTAAAAGTTCGTCCTTTCCAAGCCCCCTGTTGTTGGAATAACCTCCCTCTGTCTCTCCGCTCTGGGGACTTCCCTCTCTTTCCCTTTAAGTCTTCTCTTTAAGACTACCCTTTTCCAGTCATGACCCTTCCCCTCTTTCTGTCGAAAGCAGATGTACCCTACACCTGGCGTTTTGTGTGTGTTTGTGTGTGTGTTTGTGTATTGTGTGCGTGTGTGTGTTTGTGTGTGTGGGGCGGTTGTGTGCTCAGCTTAAGCAGTAGAAATGTTTGTGTGTGCGTTTTGGGAAAATGCTTTTTGTTGTTTATCATATTGGTTGTTCCTCTTGATTTATTTATTCTTATTGTAAGTGCTTAGGGCTTTTAAAGATTAGGCGCAAGAAATGCACATTATATTATCATTATTATTATTATTATTATTATTATTATTATTAATTATTATTATTATTATAATTAAACCCGTTTCTAGTTTTGGGCCTGTGGGGCATCTCCGTCTAAAAGGCTGTAGCCTGATCGATAATATATTTCAGAAATCGTAACTTAGATAATCGTGATTCATAAAAAAGCAAGACATGAAAGCAGTCATTTGAATTGACAGAATGAAGGCCCATATGATAATTTGTTCATTAAGTGACATACATACATTGAATAACCTATTTGAAACCCAGCGTTACGGAGCCACTTTGACAGCAAACCGTTATTGGTCCATACAAACAATACAATTTACAGATGAAATTAAGAGGAAATCAACACATACAAAGAAATGTACACTCAATTACAATGATATGCAAGATGAAAGCGAAAAAACCACTGGAAAAAAAGTGAGAAAACAGTCTATCCAGCAAGTTGAACACACGACTGAAATAAAAAGAAGCAACCTGAACATTCACTCCGGGGGCAAGACACAATCTCGGCGCAAAAAAATGATATAAATATGTATTTCCACACGATATGCGAACTGTCCCCTATCCGATTTTTCCGATGGACGCCTGTCATACAAGAAAGGAGTAATTTAAATATGGTCACCTCACATATAAACGAAGAAAATAAGCATGAACAAATCTATCAACACACTTTTGGATATATAACCAAGAGGAGTTTTTTTTACGTAGACAAATGTTTTAAATGTACATGCACGACACCCCCCCCCCCCCCCCCCACTGCAGTCTTTATGGGTCGAACACAATTGTCTGACGTCCGTATCACCACAAATGTATGGAAATACCCCGGGTGCCTTGTGGAGGGTGGTGGTCGCAGAGCTATGAAGATTCACCTGATTCCAGGTTGTACGCCCGCTGTGATGCCAAATGAAAGTAGTTGATGGGCACACTTGGTTAACAGGGATGTTAGTGCCGGGCCCATTTGAATACTAAACAATGGATCCCCGCATCGCATTTATGACACTGACAAGGATACGACACCGGAAAACTGTCTCTGGAAAATTTGTCTTCCACGGTGATCAGGGGTTATGGTAAGGGTATGGTCTGGAATATCTGGGATATGGGAAGTAAGGATCATTGTCCCGAGATGGAAGGGGATAAGAGGCATTGGGGAATGATGATGGTTCATGTAGGGTGTGGACCTCCTGACTGGCTGTTTTGTGGGGATAATAAACCTCACACATACCATCACTTCCGCCAGCTGATGCGGGGTACGCCGTGGGTTGGTCTTGTGATGCTTGCGCCCAGTCAACCACAGTCTGGTTAACATTCCGGGAGGGCAACAAAGGAAAGTGGGATGAGGGTGGTAAGGGGGGAACAACCAGCTTGTTGGAAGTTTTGGGGATGGGAACCATCACTTCAGTACTACCTGCAAAGTTCTTCCTTGAATCTGTTAAAACACGTGCCTTATGAGGAGGACCATGGACACCATTTTTCGTCTGTCCTGAGAAAGAACTTTTTTAAAGTTTATTGCCAGACCTGCAGTCCTCTCCTACTGGGGATGATACTGTCTTTATATAAGCCTGCCGCGGACACCCACATTCGGTAATAAAAGCACTGGGTGGTCGATCATGTCTACTTTCATGCAGTAAAGGCATATAATAAATTTATATTTTAAGGGTGCTATCGCATTATTCAGTGGGTTTCCGGCCCACGAATCAGTACTATAGAACTGAAGGCTAAAAAGCAGAAGAAAACGAGTCTGACACAAATCAATTAGCTTCTGCCAAACCTCAGTTGATTGGACCGGTGGACATTCATGTTGAACCACATGCACAATGAGAGTTTTTATTTGTTTCTGTTTGTCTAATTCCACGCGCAAGCCACTGAAAAATATCGCTAATTTTTAGACCTGGAACACAAATTTTAAAAAATGGACATTATTTGTCAGCAGTCTCCTTGAATCCATGTACCTTATGACAAGCACCAACTAAAAGCGAAGACGTTTTCAATTTGGTATTTTTGATTTCACCAAGCGATTTGTTCCGGGTTTTTCCATGAAGCAATGGTTTTATGAGAATCATGGATTGGGTGAAATTATCAGTATGAATATACCGTGGGCTTTTTGGGAGATGGGAGTTTCTCCGAATGTTTTCATTTGATTGATCCAGGCTGAGATTCCAGTATGTCAAATCGATTTTGAACAGTCCACATCTTTGCATCAAAACATGTGAACTACCGGCACAGGCTGTGGCGTGCTGTCCTGACGAAGTTCACCAATGGTCTCCTTTGGAAGTTGCTGACTGCTGGACACCTATAGAGAGAGAGAGAGAGAAGAGAGAGGAGAGGAGAGAGAGAGAGAGAGAGAGAGAGAAGAGAGAGGAGAGAGAGAGAGAGAAGAGAGAAGAAGCAGAGACAGACAGACAAAGACAGACAGACAAAGACAGACAAAGATACAGATAAAACTGAAAAGAAGAAGAAAAATACAGGCGAATGGGAAAAAACTAATATGATAAATAGGAACTGTAGTACATACATGTTAGTTGATGAACCATGCTTATGTAATTGGCATCCACGCAGAACCTCACAGTAATACACCAGTTTTTAACCTAAGTCACTAGAATAAGTCCTGTGTAACTGAATATGTTCCCATGGTCACTCTACAAGCACTCACAACACCTTGCTCTGGTCCTTTTCTGGCCTTATGAAAGTTAAAAACACTGTCACCTGCCACGATCAACATACACCCAACGCCAAGAGACTACAGAAAGTTTAACACTGTCTGTCATCTGCCATGATCCCCATAACACCCCAAAGCCAAGAACAACAGAAAGTTAACACTGGGCATCTTCCACGATCACCATACACCTCAAAAGCCCAGAACTACAGAAGTGTTTAACACTGTGTCCATCTGCCACATCCCCATACACCCCAAAGCACAAGAGACCACAGAAAGTTAACCATTGTTCATCTGCCACGATTCCCCATACACCCCAAAGCCAGAAGACTACAGGAGAGTTTAACACTGTGTCATCTGCCCACGATCACCATACACCTACCAACCAAGAGACCCCAGAGGAGTAACACATGTCCATCTGCCACGATCCCCATACACCCCAAAGCCAAGAACACAGAGAGCTAACACTGGTGTCATCTGCCACGATCCCCAACACCCCAAAGCCAGAGACAACAGAGAGTTAACACTGTTCACCTGCCACATCAACCAAACCACCCCAACGCCAAGAGACCACAGAACGTTACACTGTGTCATCTGCGCATGATCAACCATACACCCAAAGCAGAGACCACAGAGAAGTTAACACTGTGTCATCTACCATGATCACCATACACCCGAACGCCAAGAGACAACAGAGAGTAACACGGTGTCATCTGCACGACATCCCCACACACGCCAAACGCCAAGAGACCACAGAAAGTTAAACACTGCGTCAATGCTGCCACGATCCCCATAACACCCCCCAACGCCAAAGAGACAACAGACATTACAGTTCACACATTGACTCACACGCAACAGCTCCGGTGTCTATGAACTAAATCATCTTTCTGCGACAAGGATTTGGCTCAAGCTTTAATCAACCACATTTCTTGACCTACTCCAGTGTTGGTGGCTTGTACAAGCACCAACACACAGCAGTTGGGGAAATCAACCACACACAGCATTCCTGGGGAAATCAACAACACACAGAACGTTGCGGAAATCAACAACAACACGAGCGTGTTGGGAAACAAACAACACACGGCATGCTGGGGAAATCAACAACACGACAGCATAATGGGGAAATCAACATATCACAGCATGTAGGGGAAATCACCAACACACAGCAGCTGGGAAATCAACAACACACAGCAAATTGGGAAATCAACAATACACAGCATTTTTGGGGAAATCAACACACACAGCCATCTGAGATACTTCTGAGTTATAAGAATAACACACAGCATGACCATGACCGGGTCGGGTTTTTTCACCGTCATTTCCATAATAATAACAAAACTTTGTCTAACCATCACTTGATTTTCCTCCACTACAATCGTCTTTCAGCTGTATGTGTATGTGTGTGTATCACCAGCTACCACGGGCTCCTGTTCACTCGACTGTCAAGGGAACTTTCACACTTAATGCCTCCCTCATGGAGAAAGCACGCCTGCATGCCTTTATTCTTGTTCAGACCAGTCTGCAATTTAAAAGTCTATAACTGCAAGAAGCTTCTTCATGTCTTCTCCACTGTCTTGGAGTGCTTGGAAGGTGGTCAGGCCTGATGTGTAAATACTTCTATATGCATGTCCTGCACCATCCATTTTGGTATTTGCACCGAACATAGAAGATAAGTGTTTCTCGGTCTCCCTGTTTCCCCGTCTAAATGCTATTTGTCTTAGCATGAAGAAACCCATGAGGACAAAATGCATTGTGTTTGCCCTGTTACTTATTTATTTTTTCAGGTGACCTGTGTAACTAACCCCCTCTTTTACTAAATGCTACACCATCCAGTCCAAAACCCTTCTGGCCCTTCCAAGAGTGTGAAGTGCTATCCCATTCTTCTTAAGCCGTGACTTCTTCTTTTCTTGCTTTTTTTTTGTTTAGCAAAGGTAGCAGTCTGTAAGTGTTCATCGTTTTTTCCTTTTGTGAAGTGCTATGCATCATTCCTAAAACTGTGACTTTTAAAAAAAAATAAAAAGTGTCTGTTAGTATCGCAACTTATTCTTTTGTAGAAGCACTATACATTATTCTAACTATACCTTTTTTTATAAACAAAAAGTCTGTTAGTTCCTCTTGCTTTTTGCTTCATTTTATCTCATTACAGCCCACATCTTCCCCTATCCTCCTGCTTTCCCCATCCCCCATCTCTCCCACTCCTTCCCAATCCTCCGCTTCCCCATCCACCATCTCTCCCACTCCTTCCCTTCCTCCTGACTTTCCCCCAACCCACTTCTCCTCTCCAATCCCATCCCCTATCCGCCTGCTTTCCCCAATCCCCCTTCTCTCCCTCTCCTTCCCCTATCCTCCTGCTTTCCCCAACCCCCATCTCTCCACTCCCATCCCCACCCACAAGTCATATCTTTCTCGTTAACCACTGAGAGGAGGGCTCGGACAGATGAAAATCACAGTGAAGGCTCTGACAGGAGGGACATGATAAAATCACAGTGAAGGCGCTGAAAGGAGGGAGGGACGATTAAAAGCACAGTGAAGGCTCTGACATAGGGAGGGACTGATGGAAAATCACAGTGAAGCTCTGACAGGAGGGTCTGATGAAAATCACATGATGGCACTGACGAGGACTGATGAAAATCACAGTGAAGGCTCTGAAAGGAGGACTGATGAAAATCACAGTGAAGCTCTGAAAGGAGGGAGGACTGATGAAATCACAGAGAAAAGGCTCGAAAGGAGGGACTGATGAAAATCACAGTGAAGGCTCTGAAAAGAGGACTTATGAAAATCACAGTGAAGGCTCTAGAAAGGAGGAGGGACTGATGAAAATCACAGTGAAAGGGGCTCTGGAAAAAGGGGGACTGCTGATGAAAATCACAGTGAGGCTCTGACAGGAGGGACGGATGCAAAATCACAGTGAAGGCTCTGAAAGGAGGACTGATGAAATCACAGTAAAGGGCTCTGAAACGAGGGACTGGATGAAATCACAGAGTGAACTCTGAAAGAAAGGAGGGACTGAAAGGAAATCACAGTGAAGGCTCTGAAAGGAGGGACTGATGAAAATCACAGTGAAGGCTCTGAAAAAGAGGGAGGACTGATGAAAAATCACAGTGAGAAGGCGTCTGAGAAAAGGAGGGAGGGGACAGATGAAAACAAAATAATCACATGAAGGCTCTGAAAGGAGGGACTTTCTCTTTTGATGAAAATCACAGTGAAAGGCTTCTAGACCCGGAGGGGGGCTGATGAAAATCACAGCGAAAGGCTCCTGAAGAAAAAGGGAGGAAGGGGCTTGAGATGAAACTCACAGTAAAGGTTCTCTGATATGAGGTACTGAAATGAAAATCACAGTGAAGGCTCTGAAGGAGGAGGGACGATGACAAATCACAGTGAAGGGCTCTGACAGGAGGGAAAGGACAGTATGAAAATCACATGAAATGGCTCTGACAGATGGGCAGATGAAAATCCAGTAAAGGGCTCTGAAAGGATGGAGGGGACTGATGAAAATCACAGTGAAGGCCTCTGAAAGGAGGGATGGACTAGATGAAATCACAGTTAAGGCTCTGAAGGATGGACTGATGAAAATCACAGTGAAGGGCTCAAACTGAGAAGAGAGAGAGGAGGGCAAGGGGAGGGGGAGGATGAGGAGGAGGGAGAGAGAGGAGGGAGAAGGGAGGGAAGGAAGGATGGAGGAGGGAGAGGGGAGAGGGAGGGAGAGGAGGAGGGAGGAGGAGAAGAGGAGAGGGCAGGGAGGCGGGAGGGGAGGGGAGAGAGAGGAGGGAAAGGAGGGAGAGGTAGAAGTGAGAGGGGATGGGAGAGGAGGAAAAAGGAGCGAGAAGGAGGAGAGGGAGGGAAGGAGGAAGAGAGAGGAGGAGGGATGGGGGAGGCCGGGCAAGGAGGGAGGGAGGGGGAGCGAGGAGGAGGAGGAGGGGGGGAGGGGAGGAGGGAGGAGGGGAAGAGAGAGAGCAGGAGCAAGGAGAGGAGAGGGGGAGAAGGAAGGAGGCCGAGAGGAGTGAGAGGGAGGAGAGAAGAGAGAGGAGTGGGAGGAGGAGGGAATAATAGAGGGGGTAGGAAGGTGGGAGGGGAGAGAGGGAGAGCGAGGTGGAGAGGAGAGGGGGGGAGGAGGGGGGAAGGGGGAGGAGAGAGAGGAGGAGAAGTGGGAGAGAGAGGGGGAGGAGGGAGGGGGGGAGGAGGAGGGGGGAGGGGAGGAGGGCGCGGAGCGAGAGAGAGGGGAGGTGAGGGGAGGATCGGGAGACAGAGAGTAGGTGCAGGAGGGAGAGAGGGAGGAGGGAGGAATGGGGATGAGGGAGAGGGGGTGGAGAGAGAGGGAGGGAGGTAGGAGAGGAGGAGAAGGGGGAGAGAGGGGAGGGGTGGTAGGATAGAGGGGAGCAGAGAGTTCGAGACAGGGGCTAGGGGGAGAGGAGGGAGAGTAGGATGAGAGGGTCAGCGAGGTATCGGGGAGGGGGGAGCGAGGGTACGTAGGCGGCGAGGCGGGCGCGCTGGAGGAGGGGGAGGAGAGCGGTATAGGGGGATGGAGGATGAGGCGGGGATGGGAGGCAGTGTGAGGGACGAGGAGGAGAGGAGGGGCAGGAGGGCGCGGAGAGTAGGTAGGGAGCTGAAGGCGGAGAGAGGGCAGGTAGGGAGGAGGGCGGCGAGGGAGGTAGATAGATGGTAGGATATGGGAAGGAGGGAGTCAGGAGAGGGAGAGAGAAGGGGAGGGCAGAGCGGAGGGGAGGGGAGTGACGCGTGGGGGAGGGGCAGGTAGGGGGGATGGGCTGCTGAGCGGCGTGCGTGGCGCGCGGAGCGCGTGGTGTGCTCTGGTTGTGCGGGCGGTCGTCCAGCGTCTGTGCGTGCGCGGTGAGGCTCGCCTGCTTGTTAGGCCGTGCTTTCGACGCCGTCGTTGTGTGTCTTACTGTCGTTGTCTTTGCTTTTTGGGCGGGGTCGTTCTCTTGCTCCGGAGTGGTCTCGTTCCTGTCTTGCGCGTTTGTCTAGTCGCGCTGCAGGCGCTCAGGATCTTCTCGGCTCTGCTGGCGTCTCTATCTGGTCTTCTGTGGTCTCGCTGTTTTTCTGTCTGCTCTGTCTCGTCGGCGGGCTTTTGCGGTTGTCTCTTTCTGCTGTTCTTGTGCGCTTCGCTCGTTAGCACTTCGGCTGCGTCGGCGTCGCTGTTTGTCTTGCTCGTCTTCCTACGTCGAGTGGCTTTGTCGTCTCTGATGCGTTCTTCTCTCTTGCGCACTGCGGCTGTCTGCGGGGGTGCGTGGCCGCGGTCGGCGCTGTGCGATGGTGCGTTGCTTCTTTCTTGAGTCAGTACCTGTCGGTCGTGCTCTCTACTTAGTCTAGCCTCTGTGTAGTCGTGACTTTCCTGAGCGTGGCTCTTCTGTCGCCTCCTTCGTGCTGTTCGTGTCCTTCGCTTGCTTGGTGTCTTCTTGCGCTTGCTGCGTATGATCTCTTCTGGTCTTGTGGGCTCGTGGGTCCGTCTGTCGCTGTTTCCTTCTGTTCTTCTGCTTTCGGGTCGTCACCTGCTGTCGTGCCTGGCGGTGCTTGCCGGGAGCCCGTTGTCTCTTTGCCTCTTTCTTGGCATCGCTGTGCTTGTGTCGGCCCGGCGACGTTCTTCTTCGCGCTGCGCGGCTTGCTCGCTGCGTTGTACGTTCCGGCTGCTCTTCTCGCTAGCGTCTGCCTGTCGTCGTGCGTCGTCTTCGTCTGCTCGTGCGCGTTCGGTTCTTCTTCTCTGCCTGTGCGCCCGCTTCTTGTCTTCCTTCGTTCTTCGTGCGTTTTTGTCTGCGGTGCGTGCTGTTTTCTTCGGCTTGGCGCTCTTTTCCGGTCCGTTTCTGTCCTTCCGTCGTGTCGTCGTCGTTTTTCTCTTCCTCAGGATCTGGGTTTGCTTACTTTCTCTTCTCGTCTGCGGTTTTTTGTTTTGGCTCTTTTTTCTTGCTTTCTTCTCGCGTCTTTGTTTCGTCGCGTGAGTGCTCTTTTCCTTCTTTCTGTGTGCTCTTCTCGTTTGTCTCTCTGCTCCGTTGTTCTAGTCCGTCCGTCGTCTTCGTCTGGCGTGGTTGTAGCGTTTGTGTAGTCGCGCGTTTTGCTGTCTTGCTCTGATCTTCTCGCTTTTCGTTTGTTCTCTTTGCTTCTTTGTGATGTTCATTGGGATATATATTTTTGAATGTGTCTTCTTGCTTCTTTTTCTCCTCTTCGCTTCGCTGCTGCGTGCTGCCCGCGGCTGTGCTGCTATTTCTTCTTCCTGTCTCTGTCTCTTGTCCTTATCTGGTCGCTTTTTACTCCTTCGTGCTCGTCTCTTTCCGTTCTCTTTCTTCTTCCTCTTCTCTTCTCGACCTGTCGTTTTCCTCGCGTGCTTCGCTTTTTTCCGTAGGTTGGCTCTTCTTTGTCTTGTTCTGTCTCTTGCTTTCCGGTTCTCTTTCCGTCTCGCGCTGTCTACTTTCTCTGTTTCTCTTTGTTCTCTGTTTCTTTCTTTGCTCCTTCTTCTCCTTGGCTTTCGCTCTCGGTTTTTTTCTTCGGTTTCTGCCTCCGTGCCATTCTTGAGCCGGTGTTTTACTTCTTTCGGGCTCTCTGCGTTTGCTTGTCGTGGTTCTGTCGTCTTCTTCTTGCTTCTCTTCTCTCTCTATCTCTTCTTCTTCTCTCTTGATACTGTGTTCTGCTGGCTTTCTCGCTTCTCTTCGCGGTTCCTCGTGCCTGTCTTTTCTTTCGTTTTGCTGTCGTTTCTTGCGTCTTTCTGTGTTGCTCGTGCTCTTCCTTCTGCTTCGTGCGCTATCTCTTTCGTCTTTCTTTTTCCCTTCTTTCTTTCGTTTTCTTGAATTGCTTGTGGTCTTTCTTCTTTCTCGTGGCTTATCTGTCTCTTGTTCTCTTTCGCCTCTCTTGTCTTCCTTCTTTTCCTCCTGTATGCTTCTCTTCTGGCGGTTCTTTCGTGTTTTTCGTTGCCCCTCATCCTTTAAATGAAGCGAGTCGGCTACGCCCGTCGACTCTTCTCATCTTCCCCACAGTCGATGAAGGCTCTCACCCCCTTCCGTCGATGAGCTTGAACCGAGTGTGAATCTCCGTGGGATCATAAAAGCTACTGGTAAGCTACCACAAATTACTTACCCCAACTCGCTTGTCCCATATACTCTTTGATACAAATATGGCAATGAGTTGTGCAAATTACTAAATAATCCGTCCCTGTGCATTTCCTTTTTTATACACAAATTCTACAAAGTACAGTTTGTTCTTCTAGAATATCTTTAGATTCTGATAGAACCCCTCTTTGTATGTTTATTAAATATAAACCATCTCCTTTTGCTCAAAATGTCTTGGGTCTCTTTAACAGAAGTATTTAGTTTGTTATCTCTCCTTCTAGATTCCATCACACCTTCAACCTTTAGATCAACCCTACAGTTTGGATTTCTGAAGTGTTGTCAACTTGCGTCATCTTTTCTTCTGAACTGTACATTCATTTGATTCAAAGCTGAATACTTGCCAGAATATGTATCTCTTTTATTCTAGATTTTTTCTTCTTGGTCTTTTTTTTCTTTAAAGCTATAAAAAATATTTTTTGCCCTAATATCCATCAATAAAATATCAAAAATAGCTGATCCGATATCACACAATGAATCTGATGCATTAGGTGTGTTTTAAGTTGTCTCTTGTGTAAGGAAGAAGCACGTACTGGGACTTTTATTCCTCTATAGTGTTATTTATTTACTGGACGAATGTTGATATCTTTTAATAATAAGCATTAAATTTCCAAAGTCACTGACTTTTCCTCATCTTTAAATGTTAATTCCAATGTAATTAGTGAAATGGTCACTGCCATTAAATCCAAACAGAATATCTGCAATGCTTATATTTCGAAATTATGATTTCTGACAGCTACGAAAATAGTCAAGGCGGGCTCTGGTGAAAGGGATTTTGATCTCCCCCATGGGTATCTTAAAATTTCTGGGTCAATTCTCTCCACATGTCTATAATTCTAGTTTCTGTCATCATTTCCAGAACTGCACCTGGGCCATTGACGTTATTAATGTTTATAATAATTACGAAAGTCAAAGGTAGGATTAAGACCAAATAATTCAAATCCCCGGCAATAAATAATATTCGGAATACCTATTACTTCAATCTTTTTCCGCACCGTTCCCTTATAGAAGCCAGCTCATCTCTCTCTGGATCGCATATATTACCTAACAATATTTGGTCTCCCATTTATGTTCAGCGACAAAAAAAAAATTCCTGTCCTATCCTATGATTTTCCTCTCTATCTTGAATCAAAGTTTTTATTTAGTAAAATACCACTCTCTTGACTACTGTTATTTAGATGAAAAGAACACATTCATATCCCCATTCGCTCGAATCAGGCATTTCTGTTGATTTAGTGAAATGGGTAAATCCTGTAAGAAAGGTAAGATAAATATTGTTTTTGTCCTAGTATTGAAAAATATCCAGACTCTTTGTAAAATTTTTGATGTTTTGTTCCATGAACAGTGCCTGTAATAATTCTTAGGGGCTCCAGGTGGCAAATTTTCTGATGCACAACTGGTTCAGTACAATTACCCCAACAATGATTGGCATAATCGAACTGTGGCAATATAAAGGATTTGACTATAAGATTTAAGTCTTTTCTGCAAACTTTAAATATTTAAACCTAGAGAACAGGAAAATGCAGGTTCTTAACTCACTTCGCCCTCAAACCAGCTTTTCGGGCGAAGTACCCTAAAGAACCTGCATTTTCCTGTTCTCTGACAAGTAAGACTTCAATAACCAAAAAATACGATTTTTTACAAACAAACAACCTGTGTAGGATTATCCGTTTTTAATACTAAATTACATTAAACTTTTCAGATTTCAGTTTTTTGCTTATTCCTGTGGTTTTTCCTGGTCATTTTCATAACATCAATTCACGCATACATTCATCAAATGCGTCTCAGTCTTCATGTGGAAGTATACACAGTCTTTAATTGTCTTTCTCAAAAGTCTTTTAAAACTTGAGATAATTTTGACATAAAATCCACACACTTATTCAGCATGCCTTCCACTGAAGGCTAGTTTTGACAAAGTGTTTTTCTTCTCTGCGAACAGTTGTCTATATAAATAGTGGCTGCGTTCCCTCAACAGTCTATAACCAGTCCTAACCCGGTAAATTAACAAAACAACGCGGCAACTCGGACAGTAAGGCATCCCCAGAGCGGCAATTAGTGGCTTTGCTGCACACGACGGCTTGTTAATTGCCTCCTCAGCGGGCCCTAATTGTCTCCCTTTAATAGTTTTGTCTATACGTAGTATCTCTGAGAGAGAATTAAATTGTCTCCCCTTTAATAGTTTTCTATACTAGTTTTCCTGAGAAAGAATTAATGTTCAAAGCATATTTTTCATAGTTAATATGTCTAAAAAGTATTTTAAATATAATATTGAACAAACTAGTGACAAAAGAGCATGAAAATACAGTTTTATTTGGCTTTTAAAAATATTCCTACTTAAATAAAAACAACTTTATCAAACATTTACACTGGTCACCATAGAATCATTGTGAAAGCTTTCAATGTGTTGGGTTTATAGATACAGTTGCTCTAACTGTTAATGTGAAATGAGTCGCGTACTTTTTAGCAGCAAGAGGGCTGCAGGGTGTAGCAGCAACTAGGCAAACAACCTGGTGTTATCACTTGACCTGCAAAGCGCAGCAGTAAACTGGGTCCAGTGATCCACAGTAGGAACGTTAGACCTATTTGCTGCCTCAGTCACAAAGCAAGTGGCCCCAGTTCCCACTTTGAGACCCTTGACACTTCACTCCCCAAGTCACCCCAAGTCACCCCAAGTCCTTAATTAAGTTTTTGATTTAAGTTACCCCAAGTCTTAATTAAGTTTTTAATCAAGTCACACCCAAGTCTTAATTTAATTAGGTGGGGGGGGGGGGGGGGGTGGGGGTGGGGGGGGGGGGGGGTTTAATTAAGTTAACCTCAAGTTCTTAATAATTTCTTGTCAAGTCACCTCAAGTTCTTACTGTAATCACATTAAGTCATCCTCTAAGTACAACCAAGTCTTAATCAAGTTATCTTATATTATCAAAAAACAATAACAAATCTATGTTATAAGAGACTTAAATAGTAGATGTCTAATATAGTACACCACACGCCCTCAAAAAACGCGTTAATCGTTGAGGATGTCTTGCCTTAGCGTCCCTTTGCGCGAAGATTGGTCACATACATCTAATGAAGGTCTTACATCGTAAGCAACCGCATTGATTACAATTCTTCTATGGAAATGTCCTTTTAATTAGACTCCATGTCTTTATTTATTGACTCCATCATATTAAACAAATAATAATCGTCATGATCTATTTTTATCAAAACAATTTTAAAATTAAGTTTCATAAAATATTATTGCATTTTGAAAGGATCAAAATGATCTTTTGTTGTTTGGTGGTTCTGGCATGCTTTGGTCTTCTGTATTTATGGGTTCAGATTTTTTTGAATGCGTTTGTTTTTTGCCTGCTTGATTATCTTATTATAACCGTAATAACCGCCCCCACAGCAGCAAGGGCGCCAAAAATGACAACAGTTTTTAATCAATATTCCATGAAACTTTTGGTGCTGTAGGGCCTTGAATCACATGGAGTTTTTTATAGCTGCATTGAATCAACTTGTTCTGGCGTTGGCGGTGTTATTTTTCATGATGAGTTATATTCTGTGATTGTAACATTAAATTTCTTTGTCTGTTCCACTCTGCTAATTTTTTCCTGCTTCAACACGCCAGGATGAGGATGTTTTTCACTTTCACATTCTCCACCTGCTCAGTGTTTTCTGATTCTGCTGATTTTCTGGCTTGGTCATTTGAAGGAAATAAAATCTATATGATTAAAAGTAATAATCCATGATTACAATGGCGATAACAATGGTTCCGAAGCTGTAATATATATCACAGCTTGAGACTCTAATGACTATGTTAAACTGGATCCTGCGTAAATCATACTTAAAGCCTTGTTCAATCAATGGGAGCAAATCTACGACTAGTTAGTGTACAAACTAAGAACCGTTTGCCCCACACATTTTTACCATTCCTTGATCCCTAGTTTGCCTTCATACCTGTTAATGATTTACTTTACAAAGTCTTGTGGCGACATCTGTGAATCTGTTCTATGCTCGAATTCAGTCCGAGGAATGGTTTTGTTTTTCCACATGCTGCCAAAGATAACAGCCTCTCCTTTTTGGCATAAATACTTGTCAACAACTTCTCATTTGTAAGCCAAAGACGGTTATGCTGCTCTAGTAGCTCAACGATCATCGCTGTCATGTTTTTATTATTATAATTATTTTATTTTTTAAAAATGAGCACCAAAAAAAACTGTCCGCCAACCTTGTATACCATTCTGCTGTTATTGGAGGACTAAGTATAGATACACAATGCTTGGTAAAAGCCTGTAAAAAATTAAACCAGCAGATCTGGCAAGCTAGACTTTGAGGATTGGGCAAACTGATTGCTATATTAGCTTCGTTTGCTACGAAAGATTTTAGCGGGAAGCAAGGAATAATTCAGAGAATTAAATTATGTTAAAATTGAAAAAATACATTTAATCTAAAATGCTTTCACTCTAATGATGATAGGCCGGCTCTGTGGTGAATCGCTTGCTTTAGGCGGAAGTAATTACGCATTTATAAACTGCGGATGACGGCGAGAGAAAAAAGAAAGACATAACAAAGCTAGGGAGCAACTAGCCGCAGCACAAGACGCCTATGAAAAGCCAAAGAATTGAGCTTGTTTAGATTTTCCATTAACGACAAACTGAAAAAACAGAGGGTCATGCAGCTTACAACTATTAAAAGATGTTGATCAAGCAATAAAAGAATATTACCTTGTAACAGGCAAGCCAGATCGAGAATTGCCCCCCCCGGGGGGGGGGGGGCCTTCCCAGGTGGGTGTAAATCCCCAACTAAATTTACGACGTTTATCATCCATCAGAAAAACAAAAGATGCACAAAAATCGCGTTTTATGTCTTTGGCATGACCGTCGGGGTATTTTTGTTGCGCATAATATTGGCTGTATAAAAAATGAACAAAACATTATTCCGCCAAAAGGATTTGGAAGGGAATAACAGTAAAAACACACAAAAGCTAAAGCCAAGCAGCTGGAGTCATGAACAAACAGCAAATGAAATGGTTATCTAAACAAGCGATTTGCAAATGTATTTACCTCACCTAAACGAATACAGAGACCACACTTTGTGAATACAATACCAACGACACCCTTCTATGACTTCTATATTACCCCATGATACGATTAGACGAAAAAGATTTAAGTACGCACTCCACAGTCATTGACATAAGCTTCAAGATACAAAAGAGCAGAACCATTAACACAAAAGAGGTGCTTCTGTCGTTCTGTTGCCATAACAACTGATAACCAACGAGCTCTTAACTTACCCTCGTCATGATTCAAGTTTGATTATGGAATAGAATTTAAAGCAGAGTGAATCAATTAGTGTTAAAAACAAGAGTTACCATTAAAGGGAGGCATTCCGGAGTTCATCAGATCACAGGCTTTAGTTGAAAACTTTAACAAACATTATCTGAAAGGGCTTTTTCTCTACCATATCATAGAGAGCTGATTACATTCTCGCAACACAGAATGGTTAGAAAGACTGCCCTCTGTTCTTCGTGCAATGAATTAATAGAATTTAAATAACAGGACTAAAACCACACAAGCAATCAAAAAAAAAACAAACAATCAATGTTTGCTGAAGACTCCAGAGCACCGCAAACAATTACCATTTGGTTGAAAGTAAGGGTACCTTTATTGCCGGAGAACAGAATGAGACACTCGCATCAGGCAACAGATCCATTTTGGAGTGTTGACCCTATGAAAAAAAAAGAATTGTAAAAAATTAATCCGTCCTGTGTATTATTTACGAGAAACGACAAGACAACAAAACCCCACCAGCTCCTCAAAGATCTTTGTGAAGAAGAACTGCAGATAATCCCGCCAACACAGTTCCAGTTGCCTTAATTATTTTAAATTTTACATAAATATATTTGAGTCTAAAATGGAGGCTCAGAAGGAAGCACAGAAAGAAACAAGAAAATGATCAAGAAAAAGACCTTGGAATTAATAGAAGAATTATTGATTTGAGTTCTGCTATAGTGCAACTTGCGAGGATTCATCAGCACATGGCAATCATCAAGATCACCTACAACCCAAAATCCCAAAATTTGATTATCAAACAGGGGGAAAGAATATCGTGAAATAATAAAAAAGTCCGGGCACATCAATCAAACGTGAGAACAAATTTGTCTGAATTGGAGGTGATATGATTGATCTTATAGATAAATTTAAGGAAAATATGAACCCGAAAGAATGGTATATAATAATCGTCTCCAATGTCCAATTGGCATATGAAAACTCAGGATTAACAAACACAAACGTTTTGTGTTTGTTCTATCTAATGACTTCGTTGTTACAACATTGGTGGTTGATCTCATGTAGATTAGATCGTAGATTTTACGTTGTCAGACAAAAAGTCTTATTGCAAACAATCAATGGCTTCTTTGTATTGTCATGTGATATGTTTGACTGCACAACACTGCGAGATATTCCTTTTTGCTTTTCTTAATTGTTTTCTCTGGCTCGAAATTCTGTAGCAATTTTCGACCTTAAAACCCAAGCAAACTCCTTGATCACCTTTCCAGATAATTCATCCTATCATCTTTCCTAAAACCATCATTATTAGTAATTGAATTTAAAGGTTGAATCTTAGGTATTCGGATGTGACATACCATCCTGCATGCCCATTTAGCTACTTCTATTTTCCATTCTTTATAGATTTCTTCAGTAGGGATAACTATAACAAAACATCTGTTCTGTGTAAATACTCTGGACTCAGGATAACGCTGGCTTAAAGTAGTCGTAAAGAAATTCTACACAAAAGCTTTGATAATTCTAAAACAGAAAAACCCAATAAAATACAGGTTTGTCCCAATTTGACTTTCTTTTTTTTTCATCATTATGCCAAAAAGCTGATCATGAAAACCTCTAAGTCTGATAAATTGGTTTTGAATCAGCTTAATTGCTTCGTTTCTCTCTGGTGACCAATCTGACGCCTTTGCGCTTGTGCGGATTTTCCATAGTCCTTTCCGAAAACAACTGTTGTTCACAGTTGACAAAAGTCTTTTTCTGAAGCATCTGTGATTTAGTTCTGAGATCAGTGTGTCTTCATGATGTATGGTTTCATGAACTGGTCTTGATCAAAAGCAAAATTATACGATGAACAGCTGCCAACTTCAAACACATGCCTTAAATAAAATTGTAGAAGTCTGTAATGACATACATAATAATTTTGCCTCGAAGATTAGGCACATGTTAGGCGGCTCTGTTGATTCATCTATAACTTTCTGCTCTACGGATAGGACATAATGCAGGCATGGATTCGTGAGGGATATTTCTAAGTCAACATCTAGAATAAAACCACGCTGTTGACGCCGCGTCAAACTGCACAACCACTTTAATGCCCTTTAATATTTTTCGGATTGTCTCTGTTGCCTTTTAAGTTACGTAACGAAGTGATGCGCCATAGCCAACCATAACAGATTGTTTGCACTAAATACATGAGATAGGTTAGACCATTTTTACTGGATCATAATCATCAAAGTATTTGGGTGTTTGCTTTACCGTAATGGTGCGACCGCCATACTAATTCCTCCACGCAATCCGTTTTCAATCATACTGAATCATTGGCTAAATCTGACAATAAAATCAATCTGTACTCCATTAAACTTTTAAGAAAGCGTCCCCAACTCATCCCGGGCGCAGAAATGTAATGGCGTGGGATCCAGGCTATAATGTTTTCATCTGCAGGTCTTCTTATAATTTTCAAAGACTTCCGCCAACAAAACATACACAGCCTCAAGTATGAATCATGATCGAATTCCCTCGTTTTACACTCTAACTTCTGCCACGCATCTCATCTTGAGCATGCCTGGTAATCAGAATCACTTGATTGCCTTTCCTCTAAGACTAGAAAAGAAAGCGGCCTTTTAAGGTGGAAGTGTATCTTCGTCAAACCCTTTGCCAACTGTTCATGTCCTCATAAGGTAAACGCCCTTTCTAACAAAGTTGGGGTCAAAATATTCTTCCGTATTGGGCAGGACTTTAAGGACATAGCCAGCGACTCTAATGATCCCATCATGTGCATGCATAGATCATAAAAAGACATGTTATATTAAGTGGAAACACATGTACTTTTCTGATGACAGTCTCATGCATGTTACCACCCCTGAAGGCGTCGGATACTGCTTCATAATAAAGATGAGGAGTCGAACCTCGCAAGTTTGTGAAAGCAGATGGGAAGCTTCCATGCTTTGGTTTCAAACATTGTTGAAGATTGCAATTTACTGTGCGCTGTCTCCTCTGAACTTTCCACAAAATGTGATCATGGAGTCCCTTACTGTCGGATTTTCTGCTTCTTCACTGATACAAACACAAATCCAACATGTGTGCTAGATTTTATACTGTCTTGTCTTCGGCGTCATTATGAGTTCAGATAAGTTTATATTATTAGAACAGTCCATTAACGCACTTTCTGCATGCGTCTAAGAAGAATTTCTGCAGCATCTAGTCCTCTATATAATTCTGTGCTGAATGGACGCCACCGCACCTGACAACAATGAAAGCAAATGACCAAATCTGATGATCTACTCACAAAGGGCGTGTTTGGAAGTTTCTGTGGGGTTGGCCCCTCATAAGGAACAATGCGTGAATTCGAAGTCCTGCGTAAACAACATATGGAGAATTTTGCATCGTTTTCCAGTTCTAAAACTAACTTTAGGAACCAGGTGGGGGCGTAATTAGTCAGTATACAGTCAACTGGGCCGTACAATGTTTCTTCTGTTCGCTTGCGGCCTGAAACAGAATGGAAAATTCTTGTTAAACATTTTCTACAGAATTCTTGCTAAGTCCTTGCTTTGAAGTATGCCGCAATAAATCTACTCATGTTCGTATCAAGAGCTGTAATGCGGCAGCCCCGCTGGTGAAAACATCAGTAGAAAAGTCAACAAGATTTTTGTCTGGTTCGCCTATTGTTGGGCTGTTTTATGACGCTTTAATGGGCATAGATGTGTATTTCCTCATACCCATGTGTAGACATTAACCAGTTATTGGTTTGTTTTGTTCTCAAACTGATCAATTTGGTCTAAACTGACAGAAAGGATATTCACTAAAGTTAAGATCATTATGATGTAAGGTGATAGTTAGACACTCTCTCTGCGTTTTTGCGGGCGTAATGCAGCCTGCGAGACACAACACAATAAAACATTTTGTTGTCTGAATTCCTTATGTTTTAGAACTGCTCTTTTTGCAACAATCTGGAGGTAGTGGAAAGTAAGACTTCCTACAATCGGAGCATACTTAGCCTGTTTTAATCTGAACACTAGGACTTCGCCCTCATGAACCAACCAGAGCCTCTCATTTTGTCCTCTTCTGGCGGCCACATCACAACTGTGTATGCAGTACGTCTGCCCCACCATGTGTTAAGACATTATGAGAACGAATAGGTCCTGTTGAGTTTAGACGAGACCCATGACTTCTAGATTTTCTTTTCTTCATTATTGTTACATAGTCGATTAAACAGCTACCATTACTTTACTGGCGGGTCTATTGTTAGTTTAACCGGAACTTGAGAAATAGCATAAACCAACACATTGCCCTACGCTTGCAGGATCAAAGACTTCAAAATCAATATCTTCAGTGCACATGAAAAATCTTCTTCCTTACGCATTTGCTTCAAACAATTCGTCCAAGTGGACCTTTATATACTTATCCATGCTGATTTCTTTTCTAACTCAAATATTTATTTAAATTAAAAAAAAATTAATCATATCAACGTCTTTGTGGGTGGCTTGGACTCATAAAACTAAAGTATAAACACCCTTTGATGTTGTTCATGTGATGCAGTTGTTAGAGCAGAGTTGTAATGTTTCGTTTACTTTTATAAACATTCCTTTTTATCTGCTCGGGGTCTGGATGTTGAGAATAACTTGTCCTTCCTTCTTTGAAGATCAAAACGTTTTGTCTTTTGGTAGTCATCAAAATTACGCCTGTAAACGACTAAATTCTTCATCCCTTGATGTTTGAGTCAGCTAGTGCTTTAGTTATAATCAGTTTGCAGGAACTAAGATTAGCTGTTATTAGTTGAACCATACTTGTGTGCTTTTAGAGTTTTAAGTTTTATTTTGCTATGCAGCACCTACAGCTAATGAACACAGACCAAGAGCTAAAAGACAAACCGCCTAAGGTAAAGCTGCGGGTGCGCCAACAACCTCGTTGCATAAGAGACCTACACTCGTTCCTGCTGATAGAGCACTTATAGTCGATGCTTTCCAGTATTAACATAGGTAACAGCATTAAAGGCGGCAGAATAACTTCGTTTGGTTTTTGCTGTATTTTGAAAGGTCTTGCTCTAGTACTTGCTGTCATTTTGCGTAATGTTTTTAATCTAAAGGTTTTTATGTTAGGGTTTTCTACTATCCCTTCTTTTGGCAGCTCTGGTGTTGTAAACACGTTTTGGATTAACGTAACCGACATCTTTTTTTTAAAAAATATAATTTAGTATTATAAAATCTTTTATTTGTTATCTTCAATATTAGCTGCGCATCATATATTAAAAACAAAACACATTAAGCGGTTTATCGGCCTCTTTTTCTTTAACAATCAATATGAAAGCTTATTACGTTCTCTAACCTTTCTCCCACTTCCATGTAAGCTCATTATCCTCCGTTGACCTAGGTCAATCCATAAAACCTATTTCGTTGTTAAATAGAAGATCAAGTCTAAACACTGGTGAGGATTAGATCATTAGACACAAGGTCAACTGTTGGATTTCTACACCTCCCGCCTCCAAACAGTTTTCTATTTCCATCAAAATCGCAGATAAGGTTTAAGAGCCCGCTAGCGTAGATTTGGTTAGGACACCCTCAATTGGTACATTGCAATTTCGTTTATTTTGGATTAAACAAAATTTCAGTTTGTCTTTTGACTTTTGTTGAATGTCTTCATCTTCGCATCAGCAATAAAATACCTTTAAGCGATCTTGCTGGGACCCTAAAACTAAAATTCCATTAGTGTCGCCCTTGCTTTTAGGATATTTAGAATGATGAATCACCTTCGTAATATATGCTAAGTTAGACTTTATTATTGATGCTGGATCACCTCGCAAAGTATCCAGGGTTGCTAACAACGTCAAACCTAACAAGATGTCAGAAAATTCTGTACTTGCTTCGTGTCTGCAGATAGAATATCATGTTTGCAGTCATAAAAGTTAGTTTCATATGGCAATCTGATCTTTTTTTAACGCTCCTTGAAAGTATGGGGCATGCTCTTTTAACAACTCCAAAATCTTAAGGGTATGGAAAAGCGATTACCATACGTATAACTTACAGCTACATACCTTTTGCCGGGCTTTTCAGCATCATGCGGCGCCTATTCCTATGTTTTAGTGCATCATCTTCATTTTCGATTCCTTGAAACGCAAGATCGGCCCTTTCTTCCGCGTTAGCCATAGATCAAAATTGGTTAAAAATATGTCTGCATTGAGTAAGAAAATATTTCTTGTACTCAAGTTTATTAGAATTTCTAAACGAATGACCGGCCCCAGATCTGTACAACTGTCCTGTTGGGTCTGTTGTTGAAGCGAGTTCATTTGAAAGTAAGACGCACAAGAGCCTGGCACCAATCACTCATCCTCCCTAGGTCCTGGAAATTTAACATTAAGAATAGATCTGCACAATAGTAATGGATTATTTGTGACAGTAAAATTCCGTTTATTTCCCCCTTCACGGCTTGGGGTTCCTTACAGGTCAATCCAATGGCGGGTTGAGAATCGAGCCATATGCTTGTGGACATTTTTTATAAAACAAAAATAAAAACGAGAGTTAATTATTTAAAACAAGGCAGGCAATTGAAAGATGAAAATAGTGATTTTAATCCGGAGACAACTAGTGATTCCCGCTTGGGAGCGCATGACAAAAGCTCGGGGCTCCAACTCATGATATTTAGAAGGGCGCAGAAACCGTGAATTAACTAGAAAGTAAGGTCAGATCAATTATACCAAAATTAAGGACTGAGAACCTCCCAAAACTATATACCTGATTATTTGCACTAAAAGATAACCATTTGTATGTGAAAAACGACAAAGGAGAACGTTTTTCCGCTTACAGCCATAAACGAAACCCATCAAGGTTGTAGGCATGGGTACAATTAATCAAAAGCTTAGTGGCGAGCAAACGGATCGCCTAGGCTTACTAAACCAAAATTAGATCCGAAGGAGTTGCTAAACTTCCAAAACAAACAACAAGAAATCCCACAGATAACCAAATGCAACATTGAACTAAAGAATTAAGTCATCCAGCAGACCGAATGATAAAAGCAAATAGAAGCAGAAACCACTGAAGAAGCAGCATTACAAACTATAGATGATCCACCGCAACCTATGAGAGAATATTAGCCCTTGATCGTCTTTTAAGAACCACAAAGGGGATATTATTAAACAATTTAACACAACTGAACTGAACTAAAGGAGCGTAAAGAAAAAAGAAAATGAAAAACTCGCTGAGGCGACACGCCAACTTAGGGACTGAGGTTAAAGAAAGAATAAAACAAAGACTAAAAGATCTTGAAATACAAAGAACAGCAGACTAGAAGTGACGACCACTAACCGAGACCTAATTACGAACTCAAGAGAACAGAATAAGAGAAACTATCGAAAAAAATTTAATGAAGCTCAACGCTAGCATAACAATACGAACCGGCTGTTTAAGAGCAGGGAGTTCCACATTAGCAGTGTTATAACTGCCTTAGATATGCAATTAAGTACCACTGTGATGCTATTACAGGCGATGGTGGTTCAATAGTTCAGTGCCCTCCGCCGCCATAGCCCCTGATAAATCATGGGTAAAAAAACCAGCTTGATCATCTGCAGTTTATTACAAAAATTAGCCGGTAAAGCTATAGACTTTTTACCTGGAATATTAGGAGTATCGTAGCTGGGCTTTTGTCTACTGCAAACAAAGTATTGCTTATGCCGAGCACATTATGGGCATTATTTCTCTAATAGTAGGGTTTACTATTTAGTAAGATAAAGACCAAGTAATCCTAGCAGTTAATCCATCAACAAGTTGCTGTCTTTTCATATTTCATGGTCATTATTTTTAAACTTCAACAGTCTTTGGGCTTGGACCTCGGGGGATTGGATGACTTAACTTGGGGGTGTCATCACGTGTTTTTTTTATTGTTTTTTTAAAAAAAATATTAACTGCTCAGAATTTATGTCGATTTTGTCCGACCTTCTTTCATTACCTGCACAAGGATTTCATTATTGTAGATTTATTATTGTACCTATCTGGAGTCTGAGGTCAGAAGGAAGCATGTATAAACCATGCCAACAGCAAAGTCTACTTTTGATCTGCGTATTGGAACACATTTTGGTATCCCTTTTTATACTCGAAGGAAACTCAACTGTAGAATTAATGGCGTCCTCTAAATTTGCTAAAGTATTGTTTTTGTGCATCAAAACAGAGAAGGATTATTAATGCTCGACCTTGTCTGTGCTTTCGAACCTAGCAAACAACCAACGTAAGTAACGAATAGACTCGATTTGATTCGTTCTATTCCCGCTCTAGTTAAGACCCCTTAGAAGTGACTAAGATACAATGTTTGACCATGCTGTTTTAATGCTCTTGCTCAATGGACCCGAGGTGAACACCTGTGCCTGAAGAGAAGATGGTGTAATGCAGATGCCCCAGTCCAAAGTTATACATTCTGTGCAACAAGCCCCAAAAATAAAGGGGTGCCCTAAGCCATGATTAAGATCCGACTTTTGTCTAAAAGTGTTCCTTAACATTAATATTAAATTCGTTACAGATCCTTTCAAAAGCCTTCAAGTCTATTCCTGTTGCTGACAGATAAAAACGTTTGTCATTTGGTAATGGAGCTTGCAGTTCAGCTCAAAATACGTCTGAAGGTGAAATAAAAATGAAATCTGTACACTGACCTCACCAAAGGAATCAGGAATGATTTAAATGATCGCAAACTACACCTACACACCCAGTTGAGCCACAAAACCACAGCAAAGTTTAACGTGGTCTGATCAAACTGCATCGGATGACTGAACCACACATTTGCGATGTATCTTTATTAAAGGAGTGTTGAGATACTGTTTAATGGAGTACTCACCTTTACTTGAAAGGTGTCCCAGTCTGGTCACAGAAATGTCGAGGTGGGTCCCCATTCTAGAATATTTAAGATTGTAGTGCGGCCACAACAGATATTGTGCAATCAGTATTCTTTAAACGCACTCATTTTTATTTTGTTTAAAAAAATGTTTGAACAATAACAACTCAAGACCGTCCTTCGTTTAGAACATCTGTTAAAACGATTGCGGAAGCAGAATGGTAGCGCTTCATGAAATATTTTACAAAGTCGTATGGTTTAATTTAACTGAATCCAAGAACCAATAATAAGATTCTAAAAGTGACCAAAGAGCCAAAGTTAGACAGTAACACTACTGATGGTATTACGGGGTTGTGGGGCTCGCTAAAAGAAGGGGCAAGGAGTACTCGACATTACTCTCAAACGGACAATGCAAATCAAAAAACAATGTTAACCTTCAAAACCTGAAGAAGAAGCAGGTAACTATTTTGATAAAGACTAGCTAAATGTTAGGCTTTGCAGCTGAACAAATTATAGATTTAGAGTTACACAAAACAAAACAACTTAAGAGGGAGAAAATCCGCACGATCTTGCATTACATTCATTATTTATGTTCATTTGGATGAGCTGAGCACTTGATGAAAACTTATATGATGGAAGGCCCTCCAACTGTTTAAAGCTCTTCCGTCAGGAAAGCCTGCATAGTTTCGATTATGAAATTATACAATTCCTAATTAAACAGTTTAAAAGATTACTTGTGGGAGGGTCGAACATTTAATATAAAAATCGCAGACAATAACAGGAAAGCGTGAAATGTGATAACCTGCACATTGTTTAGAAATAATATAATAAGTGAACTAAAAAATGTCGCGGGGCCAGAAGAACCGGGAGTTACATTAGCGCCTGTGAGGTGTAAAACTTTTTAGAATTAAAAGACCTTGCAGACGTTGCGGACTTTGAACAGAACGGTGAGATAGGCGCTTTGTATGGTTTTGAGTACACTAAAAGATGGTGATTAATAAACGCAAAGAGTTGGCGACAACAAAAGGTTTCCTAAACTAAACAACTACCAATGTAGAAGCAAATAATGTTGGCCAGTATGATATAAAATAGTTCGAAAACCTGACCTAAAATGGCACTTAGAACCAATTTAGAAGGGGACATAAAATTGAATTCATAAGCCCCATTTACATTTTTTTAGCCGTCAAAAAATTTCAGAAAAGAAATTCAACTCTGGCCCTTTACATTAAGTCTTATGCCAGAGGACATAGTCGGAAAGAGATTGAAATAACGCCGTATGGGAAAAAACAGTAAAACCTCCACAGAAAAGAATCAGTTTTTAAAGATGCTTCTACAAAATTACAGTTCATTCCACAAATGAAATTAGGAGATACTTCACAATAAATATTGAAATTTCTGTCTTAAAAAGATGAGGGAGGTATGGGTTGTGGCGTTAGGGGACTCCTTTTAAAAGGAATTCTAATTAGCTGGCAAAACTTAGACGTTGAAAAACCCTTAAAGTTACTGTCGTCGTTCTTAACAATGGTGAGGATATTAACTCATAACAACAAGCAACAAAATCAATATTGGCTTAAATAGAAAAAATCTTACAGAACTAAATTGGATTAATCTACCCATTTAGATTTTATAGATTTTATTATACTGAACAAGTTTTGACAGAGAGCATGATAAAAACAATAACGGGATTAGATTAAATTCTGTTATAAAAAACTATGGGCATAAACTTTATGACAAAGACTCATTGTTCTTGATTTGTGGACAGACTGGTTGGGGAAACAATATTTATCCTCGCCCTGTTAAAAACAGTTTATCGTTATAATTTTCTCATATTGTGATTTTCTGCACAACCCTTAAAGGGAACAAGCATATCACAATAGAAGGTTATATGGATAGATGATAACATATTTTTAGTTGATCCCAGCAATAAATTAAGCGAGTGTTTAGAACACTTTATAGACTGTTTGAGGGAACGCAGACACAAATTATTATAGATGACTGTTCAGCAAAAAAAGACATAGTTAAAAAGAGAAAAAACTTGTCAAAACTAGCTTTCAGGGGAAACATGCTGGGATAAGTGTGTGGATTTTATGTCAGAAATATAACTCGGTTTTTAAAAGACTTTAGGAACATTAAAGACTGTAGTTTTATTTCACATGAAAGACAAGGGCGCATTTGATGAATGTATGCGTGAAATGATGTTATTGAAAATGACCAGGAAAAACACAGGATTAAGCAAAAACTGAAGTCTGAAAAGTTTAGTAAATTAGTATTAAAAACGAATAATCCTACACAGTATGTTTGTTTGTAAAAAATCGTTATTTTTTGGTTATGAAGTCTTACTTGTCAGAGACAGGAAAATGCAGGTTCTAGGTCACTTCGGGCCCCAAAAACTGGTTTTTAGGCGAAGTGAGTTAGAACCTGCATTTTCCTGTTCTCTACCTTTAGACATGAAATTAACATTGTAACAGTGCAGTGGTTAATATATGTTTTATCTGCTCATCCCATTTGCAATCATCTTGAAGAATAATACCTAGGTGTTTATGCTTGTTAAACTTTGAAAAATTGTAGAGCCAAATGTAAGAGGCAATATCACATTCCTATTGCGAGTGAAATTCAACAGTTCAGTTTTTTCGACATTAAATTTACTTTTCAAGTTCTGGCCCATGAGTTTATCTTTCCAAGTCAACATTAAGTATTTCACGCAGAAATTGGGATTATCAAGTGATAAATACATGCTCGTGTCATCAGCAAAATTTTTTTTTTATCGGATTGGATTTTTAGTTACAATATACGTCCCCTACTGTCTCTATAATGACACCAGGAGCGCAGACACATCCCGCCGTGTCTCCCTGAGTGTCCGATCCAGCGGACGAAAGGCGTAGGAGCAGCAATACAAATAAATCTGCGTTCGAGAGGGTTTACAATGGGTTTCCCTCATGAAGCTAGTGAAGGGTTTCCCATTATTTATAATATTTTTCCCTGCATTTTCTTCACTTCATTTTTTTTTTTTGGTAAGTTCAAATCTTTGCCCAAATCATTGCTATGTTTGACTGAAGAGTTGTTAACCTACACTTGTTTCCCCCCACTACTTAATTGTTCAGCTATATATATATATATATATATATATAAATATATATATATATATATATATATAAAATAATATGAATTGACTTGACTTGACTTTACTTGGGGCCTTAGAAATCCCGGGCCGTGGGGGCCCCCCCTGAAGCAGTGACAACCATCCTCTCCATTCCTCTCTGTCTCTGCCCTCCGCAATGTATTTCTCAGCCACAGGCCTGTCCATTCCCTGATGTTATCCTCCCATCTTTTATGAATTACAAAAACTAATAAATTCCAAGGATAAGTACTGAGCACCATTCCAGCAACTTACAGAGCAGCTTGGTGTTGCAATGACTGCAAGAAATATTCAATTATAAACAAAGCTTGCTCTTATGTCTTAGATTGAAGAAATAGGGGGAGAAAAGCATCATATCTGCAGTGGTAGATAATTCTGCCTAACAGTATGTGCTCGAGTAGGTGGAAGGGGAAAAATAAAATAAATTCTTCTCAAAATGAGCCTTCAGCAAGCTTATAGTCTCCAATGGGGAGACAATCTCCAATAGGGAGGAAACTCACTAACACATAACTCCTGGTCAGACACCGATAACTCGGAACCTGATTGTTTCTCCTCAGTGACCGTGGAAAGTGGTAATTTGACTCCTCTGCCTTTTCGGTTTTAAGAAGAATGCTATCCCAGAAAAGGCTGGTGTGCAATACTGTGGTATGTTGTTGAGTTTTTCAAAAAACCAACCAAAGGTGCCACCTAAGAAGCAAAAGAAAATCATGAAACAGCAATAAAAGCTACATTTTCTTGTCAAAAGTAGAAAATATAAAAAGATAACCTCTTAAGACGCAAGTGCTGAGGGCCATTCTTAGAATGAATCCGCAAGGGACTAAATTACAAAAATTAATATATTCCAAGGATACGTACTGAGCACCATTCCAGCAACTTACAGAGCTGCTTGGTGTTGCAATGACTGCAAGAAATATTCAATTATAAACAAAGCTTGCTCTTATGTCTTAGACTGAAGAAATAGGGGAGAAAAGCATTCATATCTGCAGGGGTTTAGATAATTCTGCTAACTAAACAGTATGTGCTCGAGTGGGTGGATGGAAAAAGAAAATAAATGCTTCTAAAAATGAGCCTTCAGCAAGCTTATATCTCCAATGGGGAGACAATCTCCAATAGGGAGAAAACTCACTAACACATAACTCCTGGTCAGATACCCGATATTTCAAAACCTGATTGTTTCTCCTCAGTGACCGCGGAAAGTGGTAATTTGACTCCTCGGGCCTTTTTCAGTTTTAAGAAGAATGCTATCCCAGAAAAGGCTGGTGTGCAATACCGTAGTATGTTTGTTGAGTTTTTCAAAAAACCAACCAAAGGTGCCATCTAAGAAGCAAAAGAAAATCATGAAACAGCAATAAAAGCTACATTTTCTTGTCAAAAGTAGAAAATATAAAAAGATAACCTCTTAAGACACAAGTGCTGAGGGCCAGTTCTTGGAATGAATCCGCAAGGGACTAAATTACAAAAACTAATAAATTCCAAGGATAAGTACTGAGCACCATTCCAGCAACTTACAGAGCAGCTTGGTGTTGCAATGACTGCAAGAAATATTCAATTATAAACAAAGCTTGCTCTTATGTCTTAGACTGAAGAAATAGGGGAGCAAAGCATTCATATCTGCAGTGGTAGATAATTCTGCCTAACTAAACAGTATGTGCTCGAGTGGGTGGATGGGGAAAAAGAAAATAAATGCTTCTCAAAATGAGCCTTCAGCAAGCTTATAGTCTCCAATGGGGAGACAATCTCCAATAGGGAGAAAACTCACTAACACATAACTCCTGGTCAGTACCGATATTTCAAAACCTGATTGTTTCTCCTCAGTGACCGCGGAAAGTGGTAATTTGACTCCTCTGCCTTTTTGGTTTTAAGAAGAATGCTATCCCAGTAAAGGCTGGTGTGCAATACCGTACAATGTTGCTTTTTCTGATATAATCTGAAAACATTTTTGCACTTTCATCAATTGCATTGTTATGAGTTATTTCATCCCAGTTCAGTTCGTCAAGCAATTTGCAGAACCCGCCTAGATTAAATTCATTATAACTGAA
>CM031626.1:5842429-5857429 GCA_018398815.1 Conus ventricosus
CTAACATTTCCAATGATGTTTTACCTGCCAGTTTTCCCGAAGACAAAGAAATGATTAAGTATGTAAATTGTAATCAGTCCTGATTTTACTGAAACCTGATACTTCTTTACAGAGTTTCACATCCCTATGTTTATGTAAGCATTACTGCACCACACACACACACACAAACACACACACACACACACACACACACACACACACACACACACACACACACACACACACACACACACACACACACACACACACACACACACACACACACACACACACCACACACACACACACACAAGTTCCTGATTGTTCAAACATACATACACACGAGCAGACATTCTCTCTCTTTCTCTCTCTGTCTCTCTCTGTCACACACACACACACACACACACACACACACACACACACACACACACACACACAACACACACACACACACACACACACACACACACACACACACACACACACAGAATGAACGAATGAATGAATAATGAATGAATGAACAATTACAGCAAACTTACAATGCCTATTCTCAAGAAGAAAGACTCTGTGGGAGGGAGATGTGGGAATGTTAACAGAGTCACCATCAGAGAATAAACACAAACAACATTTAGAGTCTGTGGGAGGGAGATGTGGGAATGAGTCACCATCAGAGAATAAACACAGACAACACCTATCAGAAAACAATGAACACAGACACATAATACACAATATAGAAACCAGATCACGGAAGATTTAAGAAACTGTTCTTTACACCAATATGATTGCGAACGTGACCGTTAACATATCCACATGTCTACCTACAATCATCACAATATCCACATGTCTACCTACAATCATCACAGTTTTCGTTGTTGACAGCTCTGATGTTGTCGGAGACCATTTTCGCGTCTTCTCTAATATATTAATGAGGGTGTGCATTTGTCTTGTCATATCCTGGAGATATGCCGTATGTCACTGGTTGTAATGTTGTCTGAAGGAGTACTCCTGAGAAATGTATTTATGTCTGGGCCCCGAGTATTAATCGCTTTCAGATGCTTAGACTTCGTGTTATGGTGGCCTGTCATGTTCGATCACACCGCATAATTGTTCATCACAGTCTCCATTAACGCTTGGCTTGAAAGACACAATACCCAATAAGAAAGCTCCATCGTGTGCGATGGTCATAGTGTGTTTGTCACACTCTTCCAAGTTGATTTCCAGCTGAGTGTCACTGTGCTGTGTGTTTTTCACACTCTTCCAAGTTGATTTCCAGTTGAGTGTCACTGTGCTGTGTGTTTGTCACACTCTTCCAAGTTGATTTCCTGTTGAGTGTCACTGTGCTGTGTCTTTGTCACACTCTTCCAAGTTGATTTCCAGTTGAGTGTCACTGTGCTGTGTGTCTCGTGCAGGCTGTTGTGTAAAAAGGAGGGGGATTGCTGTCACGCTGTGAACATTTCACCACCTGCAGTATGGCTGCTGTGAACATGTCACCACCTGCAGTATGGCTGCTGTGAACATGTCACCACCTGCAGTATGGCTGTGAACATGTCACCACCTGCAGTATGGCTGCTGTGAACATGTCACCACCTGCAGTATGGCTGCTGTAAACATGTCACCACCTGCAGTATGGCTGCTGTGAACATGTCACCACCTGCAGTATGGCTGCTGTGAACATGTCACCACCTGCAGTATGGCTGTGAACATGTCATCACCTGCAGTATGACTGCTGTAAACATGTCACCACCTGCAGTATGGCTGCTGTGAACATGTCACCACCTGCAGTATGGCTGTGAACATGTCATCACCTGCAGTATGGCTGCTGTGAACATGTCACCACCTGCAGTATGGCTGCTGTAAACATGTCACCACCTGCAGTATGGCTGTGAACATGTCACCACCTGCAGTATGACTGGTGTAAACATGTCACCACCTGCAGTATGGCTGCTGTAAACATGTCACCACCTGCAGTATGGCTGGTGTAAACATGTCACCACCTGCAGTATGGCTATGAACACCTCACCACCTGCAGTATGGCTGCTGTGAACATGTCACCACCTGCAGTATGGCTGCTGTGAACATGTCACCACCTGCAGTATGGCTGCTGTAAACATGTCACCACCTGCAGTATGGCTGCTGTAAACATGTCACCACCTGCAGTATGGCTGTGAACATGTCACCACCTGCAGTATGGCTGCTGTAAACATGTCACCACCTGCAGTATGACTGCTGTAAACATGTCACCACCTGCAGTATGGCTGTGAACATGTCACCACCTGCAGTATGGCTGTGACATGTCACCACACTGCAGTATGGCTGCTGTAAACATGTCACCACCTGCAGTATGGCTGCTGTGAACATGTCACCACCTGCAGTATGGCTGCTGTAAACATGTCACCACCTGCAGTATGCTGCTGTGAACATTGTCACCACCTGCAGTATGGCTGTGAACATGTCACCACCTGCAGTATGACTGCTGTAAACATGTCACCACCTGCAGTATGGCTGTGAACATATCACCACCTGCAGTATGGCTGCTGTAAACATGTCACCACCTGCAGTATGGCTGCTGTGAACATGTCACCACCTGCAGTATGGCTGTGAAACATGTCACCACCTGCAGTATGACTGCTGTAAACATGTCACCACCTGCAGTATGGCTGTGAACATGTCACCACCTGCAGTATGGCTGCTGTGAACATGTCACCACCTGCGTATGCTGTGAACATGTCACCACCTGCAGTATGGCTATGAACATGTCACCACCTGCAGTATGGCTGCTGTAAACATGTCACCACCTGCAGTATGGCTGCTGTGAACAATTCACCACCTGCAGTATGGCTGCTGTGAACATCTCACCACCTGCAGTTTGGCTGTGAACATGTCACCACCTGCAGTATTGGCTGCTGTGAACAATGTCACCACCTGCAGTATGGCTGCTGTGAACATGTCACCACCTGCAGTATGGCTGCTTGTGAACATGTCACCACCCTCAGTATGGCTGCTGTGAACATCTCACCACCTGCAGTATGGCTGCTGTGAACATGTCACCACCTGCAGTATGGCTGCTGTGAACATGTCACCACCTGCAGTATGGCTGCTGTGAACATATCACCACCTGCAGTATGGCTGCTGTGAACATATCACCACCTGCAGTATGGCTGCTGTGAACATATCACCACCTGCAGTATGGCTGCTGTGAACATATCACCACCTGCAGTATGGCTGCTGTGAACATATCACCACCTGCAGTATGGCTGCTGTAAACATGTCACCACCTGCAGTATGGCTGCTGCCGGTATGAAAGGAGTCTGGACTGCTATCCCCGCTTCTGTCAACACTGTGTTCTTCTGTCAACACTGTGTTCTTCTGTCAACACTGTGTTCTTCTGTCAACACTGTGTTCTTCTGTCAACGCTGTGTTCTTCTGTCAACACTGTGTTCTGGGCCAGGTTGCATTGACTTCTGTCAACACTGTGTTCTTCTGTCAACACTGTGTTCTTCTGTCAACACTGTGTTCTGGGCCAGGTTGCATTGACTTCTGTCAACACTGTGTTCTTCTGTCAACACTGTGTTCTTCTGTCAACACCGTGTTCTTCTGTCAACACAGTGTTCTTCTGTCAACACTGTGTTCTGGGCCAGGTTTGCGTTGACAAAAGCAGATCAGTTGGAGAACAAGCTTCACTTATCTTTTAATTCCCCTGCCCCATCTTTCTCATCATACAGGTTACAGCTCAATACAGACCAGTTGCAAACTGTTTTAAATACAAATTCATGCAAACATCCAGCATCTGATAAGCTTCATCTTTACAGTCATCGAATTCACACTATTAATTTCGTCTTTATATATTCCAGTGCAGTTCAGTTTCTCAGTCACAGCACATACATCATCGAACACTTGCCTTCATATCATTTCAATGCATTGAGTCAAGTCATACATCATCGAACACTTGCCTTCATACCATTTCAATGCATTGAGTCAAGTCATACATCATCGAACACTTGCCTTCATACCATTTCAAAAGGAAATGCATTGCGAACACTTGCCTTCATACCATTTCAAAAGGAAATGCATTGAGTCAAGTCTGTCAGCAAATGTTAGGTAAAATTTCTTACTGTCAGGCTAAAAACATTATAATCATTATGGCATTTCAGCCATGACAGAAAATATATGTGTGATCACCATATCTATCACCATGACACGCACCATTAAAGATAACAGCGTCAACTTAAAAAATCGAGTAAAGATTTCCCAATATTATTGATAGAACTGTCTTAAGAGATTCGTACAGTAATCTCCTTTGTCTCAACATAGTGAAAGTGATTAACATAACTGACACACCCTCGTAATAAGCTCGCTTATAACTAGTCCTGGTATTTACATCATAGTTATTATGGCAAACATGTCATCTTCATGTGGGCCCAATAGTTGGATGAGGATTACTACTACAATTGAAATTCCATCTGCCACATTCGTCGAACGATACAGTGGTACAACGTCATAGGCAACTAAATAATGTGTCTGGCAAGATTGAACACTCTTCTGTCCACTTCCAGTGAAACAGTACAACCACAAGCCGGTTTGATCCATGTAACACATTGTTCAATACTTCTCTCTATTTACATGATACCCGACACTGGACCTCTCTTCTCTAAGCAAGGCGAAGTATGAAGCTCTGCCCCTGTGTGGCAGCATGGCAACAAAGAGCCCCTGTGTGGCAGCATGGCAACAAAGAGCCCCTGTGTGGCAGCATGGTATCAAAGAGCCCCTGTGTGGCAGCATGGCATCAAAGAGCCCCTGTGTGGCAGCATGGCAACAAAGAGCCCCTGTGTGGCAGCATGGCAACAAAGAGCCCCTGTGTGGCAGCATGGCAACAAAGAGTCCTGTGTGGCAGCATGGCAACAAAGAGCCCCTGTGTGGCAGCATGGCAACAAAGAGCCCTGTGTGGCAGCATGGCAACAAAGAGCCCTGTGTGGCAGCATGGCAACAAAGAGCCCCTGTGTGGCAGCATGGCAACAAAGAGCCCTGCTGGCTGGCAACCACACTCACTGCACACAGTGCCAGATCTGTCTGAAACTGCTTGCAGGTTTGCAAGCGAATGGGTCAGTGTACATTTCTCTCGGTGCAAAGTTGAACAGCGCCGGTGTCTTTGTTGATAAAGCAGGGAAAAACACCCCACTCATTGCTATTGATCGATGCGGTAAAGTGAGAGCCTACAATTAAAAAAAAACAACAAAAAAAACAACGAAAGGAAAGACGGAAGTAGAAACAGAACAAAACAAACAAAAAACAGAGAGAGAGAGGAGAGAGAGTGGAGAGAGAGAGAGAGAGAGAGAGAGAGAGAGGGGAGAGAGAGAGAGAGAGAGAGAGATGAGAGAGAGAGGGAGGAGAAGAGAGAGAGAGAGAGAGACGGATGCGGATATTTATTTCATCAACAGGCCATTGCCCTTATGAAGGGGTGCAGCTGTAGAATCATCCCAAATTATCATATTTCCAATTGTTCAAAATCAACACATCAAGATAACAAAACAGATCGTAACTTAAACCCTTTATATAAGAAAATGGATAGGTTTCTAACTGTTCGTTCATTATTTGATGCAAAAAAGTAAACTTTGTCGAAAAAGACTTGGATATTTATAGTACTTTGAATGTATATATCGCACTCTCAAATCATAAAGTGCAGGACAACATAAGACAAAATGCAGCTCTCTCTTCTTTCATTTGTTTACATAACGGACACATTTGAAATCGATTAGGATGTGTTGTTTGTATCGATATTGATGTACAGCAATATTCGAAATGCAATGTCTACATTTTGTTATTGCTATTTTAAGATGCCTGTCAAGGTCAAGAGAGGAGAGAGAGAGACGAGAGAGGAGAGAGAGAGAGAGAGAGAGAGAGAGAGAGAGAGAGAGAGAGAGAGAGCCGGGGGTGATGTGTGTGTGTGTGTGTGTGTGGAGAGAGATGAGAGAGAGAGAGAGAGAGAAGAGAGAGAGAGAGAAGAGAGAGAGAGAGAGAGAGAGAGAGAGAGATGAGAGAGAGAGAGAGAGAGAGAGATGAGAGAGAGAGAGAGAGAGAGAGAGAGAGAACGAAGTTTTATTTAACCAGGGTAATGAGATAAGCATATGAATGCTTTTTTTTCCACCCAGCCCTGGGGACCCCCCCCCCCCCTCTCTCTCTCTCTGGTTTTTTGTTTTTTTGTTTTTGTTTTGTTGTCTTTATCTGTGTTTCGTTTTGTTTTGTTTTGTGTGTTTAGTCTCTCTTTTTATCTGTCTTTGTTTCATACAGTTTTTAAAATGTTTCATTGTTGATTATTACTTGTTTCCTTTGCTCGTTTGCTCTCTCTCTATCTCTCTCTCCTCTCTCTCTCTCTCTCTCTCTCTCCTCTCTCTCTCTCCTCTCTCTCTCTCTCTCTCTCTCTCTCTCCCGATAGCCTGCTGCTTCCGCCAAAGTGACGGGCAGTCTCTTTGTTTGCAGGAGTACAAAACCACTATTAAAAAACAAAAGATCACCGAGGAGCAAGCACCCAAGTTCTCCTAAAACGTATGAAGTATTTGCAGAGCAGGTTCTCCTAAAACGTATGAAGTATTTGCAGAGCAGGTTCACGGTTTAAAGTGCACAGAAAGGGAACATCAGCTTGTTTAACCGGACACCATGACAGTGTGGTTTGTTTGACCGTGTCGTGTCGGGTCTGACCATGTTTTCTCAGATCCTGTCTTTTTGTCAAGTCTGGGTATGTTTTGTCAGGTCTGGGTATGTTTTGTCAGGTCTGGGTATGTTCTGTCAGGTCTGGCTATGTTTTGTCAGGTTTCACTGTACCGTGTCTAGGTTGATTTGTTTGTATTATTATTATCATCGTCGTTGTTATTATTGTATATTATTATTACTGTTATGATTATCATCATCATCATCATTATTTTTTTATTGTTTGATCAGGTTTGAAAATAAAAGTTGTTGGGGTTGACATGTTTGTTAACTTTAGTTTGTTTGTTCAAGTTAGACCATGACCCGCCATGTTTTTCTTTGTTTTGTCAGGTTTGACTATTTATTTTGTCATGGGATTCTGTGTTCGTCCGATCTGATTTGATTTGGGTTGTTTCCCATGCTAGGCTTGTCTGTGTTTAGCCACGTTTGACTCTATAATAAAATTTCCCTGTGATATGATATGTTGCCTTAGGTCTGTCTGCATTGATTACCATTGGTTGTGTTCTGTCAGGACTGACAACGTGTTCCATGCTTTGATGTGTTCTGTAATGCTTGACTTTGTTTTGTCATACTTAACTGTTTTTCGACTTTTAATGTTTTAATCATGACTGACAGCTTCAGTTGTAAGTTTGTCTCATCAAATGTGATGGTGCCTTGTCAGGTTTGACTTTTCTCAGAATTTTCATTGTTTCGTCAGGGTTGACTGTGTCGTATTAGATACATGTGTGGTGTTGACAATAGCCACTCTATGTTATGTACAGTCCTTCATGTCAGTGGCTACCATGTGTTCTATGCAGTCATTACAGACAATGAAACCTGCGCTCTGTAGAGTCCACCAAGACGAGGATAACTCTGTGTTCTATGCAGTCATTACAGACAATGATACTGGTGTGTTCTATGCAGTCCTTCAGGACAATAATAACTCCATGTTCTATGCAGTCCTTCAGGACAATAATAACTCCATGTTCTATGTAGTCCTTCAGGACAATAACTCCATGTTCTATGTAGTCCTTCAGGACAATAATAACTCCATGTTCTATCATGTAGTCCTTCAGGACAATAATAACTCCATGTTCTATGTAGTCCTTCAGGACAATGATAAATCCATGTTCTATGTAGTCCTTCAGGACAATAATAACCCCATGTTCTATACAGTCCTTCAGAACAATAATAATTCCACGTTCTATGCAGTCATTCATGACAATAATAACTCCGTGTTCTATGCAGTCATTCATGACAATAATAACTCCGTGTTCTATGCAGTCATTCAGGACAATAATAACTCCATGTTCTATGTAGTCCTTCAGGACAATAATAGCTCCATGTTCTATGCAGTCCTTCAGGACAGTGATAAATCCATGTTCTATGTAGTCCTTCAAGACATTGATAACTCTGTGTTGTGAATGCAGTCCTTCAAGACCTGTTCTCTGTGTTCTGAAAGCAGTCCTTCAGGACAATGATAACTCTGTGTTCTTGCAGTCCTTCAGACAATGATACTCTGTGTTCTGTGCAGTCCTTCAAGACAAAACTCTGTTCTATGCAGTCCTTAAAGACAAAACTCTCTGTTCTATGCATCCTTCAAGAAAAAACTCTGTTCTATGCAGTCCTTCAAGACAATGAAACTGTGTTCTTTCAGTCCATCAGGACAATGATAACTGTGTTCTTTCAGTCCTCAGGACAATGATAACTGTGTTCTTCAGTCCTCAGGACATGATAACTGTGTTCTTTCAGTCCTCAGGACATGATAACTGTGTTCTATAAGTCCTCAGACATGATAACTGTGTTCTTTACAGTCCTCAGGACATGATAACTGTGTTCTTACAGTCCATCAGGACAGTGATAACTGTGTTCTTTCAGTCCATCAGGACAGTGATAACTGTGTTCTTTACAGTCCATCAGGACAATGATAACTGTGTTCTTTACAGTCCATCAGGACAGTGATAACTGTGTTCTTTACAGTCCATTCAGGACAATGATAACTGTGTTCTTTACAGTCCATCAGGACAATGATAACTGTGTCTTTACAGTCCATCAGGACAGTGATAACTGTGTTCTTTACAGTCCATCAGGACAGTGATAACTGTGTTCTTTCAGTCCATCAGGACATAATAACTGTGTTCTTTACAGTCCTTCAGGACAGTAATAACTGTGTTCTTTACAGTCCATCAGGACAATAACTGTGTTCTTTACAGTCCATCAGGACAATGATAACTGTGTTCTTTACAGTCCATCAGGACAGTGATAACTGTGTTCTTTACAGTCCATCAGGACATGATAGCTGTGTTCTTTACAGTCCATCAGGACAATGATAACTGTGTTCTTTACAGTCCATCAGGACAGTGATAACTGTGTTCTTACAGTCCATCAGGACAGTGATAACTGTGTTCTTTACAGTCCATCAGGACAGTGATAACTGTGTTCTTTACAGTCCATCAGGACAGTGATAACTGTGTTCTTTACAGTCCATCAGGACAGTGATAACTGTGTTCTTTACAGTCCATCAGGACAATGATAACTGTGTTCTTTACAGTCCATCAGGACAGTGATAACTGTGTTCTTTACAGTCCATCAGGACAATGATAACTGTGTTCTTTACAGTCCATCAGGACAATGATAACTATGTTCTTTACAGTCCATCAGGACAATGATATCTGTGTTCTTTACAGTCCATCAGGACAGTGATAACTGTGTTCTTTACAGTCCATCAGGACAATGATATCTGTGTTCTTTACAGTCCATCAGGACAGTGATAACTGTGTTCTTTACAGTCCATCAGGACAGTGATAACTGTGTTCTTTACAGCCCATCAGGACAATGATAACTGTGTTCTTTACAGTCCATCAGGACAATGATAACTGTGTTCTTTACAGTCCATCAGGACAATGATAACTGTGTTCTTTACAGTCCATCAGGACAATGATAACTGTGTTCTGTGCAGCCCTTCAAGACTGATAACTCTGTGTTCTGTGCAGTCCTTCAAGACAATAACTCTGTGTTCTATGCAGTCCTTCAAGACAATGTTAACTCCATGTTCTATGCAGTCCTTCAAGACAATGATAACTCCATGTTCTATGCAGTCCTTCAAGACAATGATAACTCCATGTTCTATGCAGTCCTTCAAGACAGTGTTAACTCCATGTTCTATGCAGTCCTTCAAGACAATGTTAACTCCATGTTCTATGCAGTCCTTCAAGACAATGTTAACTCCATGTTCTGTATAGTCTTGCAGGACATTGTTCCCTCTGAATTCTGCTCTTTTCTACACATTAGATATTATTATATGATGATTGTACGATTTTCACATCTCCCTCTGAATTCTACTCTTTTCTACAAATGAGATACATGTATTATATGATGATTGTACGATTTTCACATCTCCCTCTGAATTCTACTCTTTTCTACAAATGATATATTATATGATGATTGTATGATTTTCACATCTCCCTCTGAATTCTACTCTTTTGTACAAATGATATATTATTATATGATGATTGTATGATTTTCACATCTCCCTCTGAATTCTACTCTTTTCTGCAAATGATATATTATATGATGATTGTGCAATTTTCACATCTCCCTCTGTGGGCCTGTGACGGGCCTCCGACGCTCCCCTCGTTATTAAAATATGATTTTCATATTCAGGGATGCAGGGGGTTATAGACAGAAGTATTTACGCTTTCACAACCAAAATGCGCTCTCGCATAGGCACACACACTCTGTCACTCACATCGGGCCCGCACAAAGGTGACGGGAAACCAATAACATTTCATAGAAAATAATCAACTTTATTTAACTTGACTCCGAGCCCCCACCCGTCACTACACAACACAACTATCTGTATCATACAACAATGTAAACATCATACAGACAATCTCATAAATCGCATCCCCTTTCCTTCAATTACTCTTCATTAACCAGGAAAGACAATATTCCACAATTCTGTTTGCACACTTTATAAACTTAAGAACAAATAAAACGTCCGTAACTTGCCAGCATTCCTTGGTTGACCGTCAGTTTATCTCATCCCACTGTGCGACTACGAGCTGAAGCTACCACACTGTTGTGTCCTCCCGATTGGCCAAATCCCAGTTGGGGGACACTGGCAACGTAGCTTGAGTCGCACCCTCACACCGAGTCTCCCGGACTCCACCGTACTTCGCCCTCTCCACGGAAAGGGCTCCTGTCGGCCTCTCCCACAGGTCTTCTCTGGCTGCAAACACCCCACTGTTGTCTGGCAGCTCCCTGTCTAGGGTCCAACAGGCTAACACGTCTTGCTGTCGACCGTCCCCACACGTCGTCGGCTCCGAGGCTACAGCAACCTCCACTGTCTTACGTCCCCACCCAGGAGACAACGAGGCGACAGCTAACCTCTGCTTCACGCTGTATTTTCTTGAGCCCTCAGCAAGACGGGCGAGTTCACTTTCCCTTAAGTGAGTCACACTCTTCCTGGTTTTCCAAGCACCTTATATTCGTTCTCAAACAAGAGAGAACCCGAGTTTAACTGGCTCAACCAATGGAATCACGGGCACACACACATCACACAATTTGTACCAATAAATTCCCAAGTTATTTTTATTCCACCAATGGAATCCCTAGTCACCTACACATACACACACACAACAGCTGCTAGCGCCAACAAAGACTTGGGCACCCAGTGGTTAATGCATAACCTCCTATTCAAACTCATGTTCGATTCCCCGAAGCTACCCACTGTACTAACAGCCTGGACTTCTCTACCAGCCATGACTGATGCTTCAAGTATTTACTACCTCTATAGACAACAAGGCGCAAACCACTCAATTGGCCGCAGCCTTCCATTCATTCCTCAGAACAAGGACGACTGAATGGTCGCTGTACTCTGCCTGCAGGCTGACGGTCACCTACCCGTGACGGTCACCTGACACGATCGCCTTCCCTTCAGGCCCACTGGAGAACCCAGTGAATAGTCAGCCAGTGGTCGGACTGGACACTCCTCTACCCAGGACCGGCAGGTCGCAACTACTTGTCCCTATCCCTCGGACATGCGAAACACTTCCCAGTAACTCTCCCTCCTTCAGTATGCGACTCGGGGTATTCCCCTCTGGTGATGCCTGAATTCGCACACTTGAAGAACCCAAGGACTTGCTCTCAACAACAACAAAACTACCCTTAATTTGCCTAAATGCTCGAGAACATTCGGCCGACTCATGACAGGGCCATATTTAGATCCTTCATCAGAGAGGGTATAGCAAATGTATACCGATTAGCAATGATCATTGTGTTTCTTGGTGTTCTTTGTGTTGTTTATAAATGTGGGGATATTACGTCTTTCATCATTTGTCTTCACTTTTCGTTCTTTTCTTTTGTTACTATTTTTCAGTTTCATTCCCTTTTTATATTTTGGTCAGGCATATAATTTGGTGACTGCTGTTGCAGATAATTGCGATCCGTGCATTTCTGACCTGAAGCATCGGTTGCAAACATGTAATATGTAAACAGACCCAATTTGTATTCAATACAGAAAGGTCTTGAACGCACACTTGTTATTTCAGGACACTCTCTCTCTCTCACCTCCCCTTACCAACAACACACACAAACTCATGGCAGAGTAATACACAGGTTAACTGTGGCCGTCAAGTGGTTGAAGATGAACGCACACTTGTTATTTCAGGACACCCTCTCTCTCTCTCACCTCCCTTACCCAACAACACACACAAACTCATGGCAGAGTAATACACAGGTTAACTGTGGCCGTCAAGTGGTTGAAGATGAACGCACACTTGTTATTTCAGGACACTCTCTCTCACCTCCCCTTACCCAACAATACACACAAACTCATGGCAGAGTAATACACAGGTTAACTGTGGCCGTCAAGTGGTGGAAGATGGAGCACACTTGCATTCGCAGACTCTCTTATACACAATCACAAACAACGGCGTAAAAAGAAATCGTTTATTAAAGGTAACAAGTTTTCTGTAAGCTTTAGGCAAAATGGCCTGGTTTGAGGCAAACAAGAGGCAAAGGAAGCAAGACAAACACTAAAATCATCTGCACTGTCATAGATTTGATGAACACTGAAATGGTAATTTGAAATAAGCTTTCATTAAAATTGAATCAACATCAGATAAATCAAACGAAAATGGACATGTTCCATGTAAGACATTCGTTATGACAAACGCCTTGCAAAACTTCAACTCTGGTGGAAAAACCACTGTATAAAAACATGAAATTCAGTCTACTTGAATGCGTTATACAAAACACCATTTCTGATTTAAATATTTATCAATCACATTTCAGATCCAAAAATATCAATCTTATCATTTAAAATCATCTGCTGCGTAATGAATATTATGTTTTATTATGATAAGGTCTGAAGGCAAACCAACATGTATAAAAATTGGTTGTTTTGCATCATACAATGTAGAATCATTTCAGAAAATACTTAAACATCAGCATATATGGGATAATCTCCCCCAAATATCCTTCAATACTCAATGTTGAGCTGTAAGAATCCAAACGCAAGTTTAAAATCCTATGACTTGTGTTGCTATGAAATGCATGTCACAAACACAATTTCCCATTGGAAAATTTGGAACAGACCAATTTCACATTCTTTTCAGGAAGTACAGGTTCAAATCACAGCAGAAGAAATAAACAAAACACCATACACACAAACAAACACAAAGAAAGAAAAACTTAAAAACTATCTGCCAGCAGGAGGACATCTACAACTTAAGGTCTGGATGTCACTCAGCCTCCTAAGACCACAAAGAGTTCTGGGCCAAAACATCTGTGTGTACATGTCTCTTTGTAAGCACCAAGACCTATAGGGCCATACACCAAAGCCAGTCATTATCATTATCATGGAGGGGCTTTCACCTCTGCTGCCGAACTCCCCCTGCAAAGTACACAGCTGTCAGGCTTGTGTGGTCTTTGGGAAATTGTGGCCAGTCTTTGGGAAATTGTGGTCAGTCTTTGGGAAATTGTGGTCAGATTTGTGTGGTCTTTGGGAAATTGTGGTCAGATTTGTGTGGTCTTTGGGAAATTGTGGTCAGATTTGTGTGGTCTTTGGGAAATTGTGGTCAGATTTGTGTGGTCTTTGGGAAATTGTGGTCAGTCTTTGGGAAATTGTGGTCAGATTTGTGTAGTCTTTTAAAAATTGCGGTTAGATTTGTGCAGTCTTTTGAAAATTGCGGTCAGATTTGTGTGGTCTTTGGGAAATTGTGGTCAGATTTGTGTAGTCTTTGGGAAATTGTGGTAAGATTTGTGTAGTCTTTAGGAAATTGTGTAGTCTTTGGGAAATTGTGGTCAGATTTGTGCGTCTTTGGGAAATTGTGGTCAGATTTGTGTGGTCTTTGGGAAATTGTGGTCAGATTTGCGTAGTCTTTGGGAAATTGTGGTCAGATTTGCGTAGTCTTTGGAAAATTACGGTCAGATTTGTGTAGTCTTTTGGAAAATTATGGTCAGATTTGTGCGGTCTTTGGGAAATTGTGGTCAGATTTGCGTAGTCTTTGGAAAATTACGGTCAGATTTGTGTAGTCTTTGGAAAATTATGGTCAGATTTGTGCGGTCTTTGGAAAATTGCGGACAAATTTGTTCAGTCTTTGGAAAATTGCTGTCAGATTTGTGTAGTCTTTAGAAAATTGCAGTCAGATTTGTGTAGTCTTTAGAAAATTGCTGTCAGATTTGTGTAGTCTTTGGAAAATTGGGGTCAGATTGTGCAGTCTTTGGAAAAGTACGGTCAGATTTGTGTAGCCTTTGGAAAATTACCATCAGATTTGTGTAGTCTTTGGAAAATTGCAGTCAGATTTGAGTAGTCTTTGGAAAATTGCAGTCAGATTTGTGTAGTCTTTTGAAAATTGCGGTTAGATTTGTGCAGTCTTTTGAAAATTTCTGTCAGATTTGTGCAGCCTTTGGAAATTGGGGTCAGATTTGTGCAGCCTTTGGAAATTGCCATCAGATTTGTGCGGTCTCTGGAAAATTGCGGTCAGATTTGTGCGGTCTTTGGAGAATTGCGGTCAGATTTGTGCGGTCTTTGGAAAATTGCGGTCAGATTTGTGCGGTCTTTGGAAAATTGCGGTCAGATTGGTGCGGTCTTTGGAAAATTGCGGTCAGTTTGTGCAGTCTTTGGAAAATTGCCGTCAGATTTGTGCGGTCTTTGGAAAATTGGTCAGCGGTCGAATTTATTTGTGCGGTCTTTGGAAAATTGCGGTCAGATTTGTGCGGTCTTTGGAAAATTGTGGTCAGATTTGTGCAGTCTTTGGAAAATTGCGGTCAGATTTGTGCGGGTCTTTGGAGAACTCAAGGCAGTTGTGCAAAGACAGTGTGAAACAACTGTTT
>CM031626.1:5864929-5891038 GCA_018398815.1 Conus ventricosus
CTAAAAACTCTGGGTAACGTGCAAGTGTGTCACTGGTAGAACATTTTTTTTAGTGGAATAAGCATGCAGGGGTAACACTGCCATTCTGGACAGCACAGGAGCATTTTAACTCCAGCGCTTTGAAAACAAAGTTTTTCATTAAGAAAAAAAAAGAGAGAGAAAAAAAGGAGTGGTGGTTGTAAAGGAGTGAACCCCAGTACTCACACGACTATTTAGTTTGTTTTTTCTTTTTAAAAATGTAATGTCCAATCATGACACCAATGCCGACCAGTACTCACATGACTATCTAGTTTGTTTTTTCTTTTTAAAAATGTAATGTCCAATCATGACACCAATGCCGACCAGTACTCACATGACTATCTAGTTTGTTTTTTTCTTTTTAAAAATGTAATGTCCAATCATGACACCAATGCCGACCAGTACTCACATGACTATCTAGTTTGTTTTTTTCTTTTTAAAAATGTAATGTCCAATCATGACACCAATGCCGACCAGTACTCACATGACTATCTAGTTTGTTTTTTCTTTTTAAAATGTAATGTCCAATCATGACACCAATGCCGACCAGTACTCACATGACTATCTAGTTTGTTTTTTCTTTTTAAAAATGTAATGTCCAATCATGACACCAATGCCGACCAGTACTCACACGACTATCTGGTTTGTTTTTTTCTTTTTAAAAATGTAATGTCCAATCATGACACCAATGCCGACCAGTACTCACACGACTATCTAGTTTGTTTTTTCTTTTTAAAAATGTAATGTCCAATCACGACACCAATGCCGACAGTCCCACACATAGAGTGTAACTGCAACCACAAATGTCTTACATAAACACTGATCCAAATATTCCCAAGTTACAGCAGAACTACGATTAGTCGATGTCTAATAACTATAGTGACCGAAACAGAGTATTGAAATCATGGGGGAGGGGGTGGTATTGTTTCTAAAGCCTACAATTTTCACTTGAACTGTGCTATACCTTCAAGAAACATGATTACAAAATACATACAGGTAGATGTAAAATATGTTTTATCTTTACCAAATACTGTTGCACATGTCTTACGAGAATAAAGTGCCTTGCCACCTAAAGGCATGGGAAAAAATCCTGTTTTTTGTTTTTCTCTTTTCTTTTTTCTCTTCTTTTCTGCTGTCCCACCCTCTGTGCCACCCCCCTCGGTGACATTGCAGCCATGCCACTCATTCAGTCCCCCCCTCCCTCCCCCCCCCCCCCCCCCCCCCCCCCCCCCCCCCCCCCCCCCCGCTCCATCCACAGCCCAGCCCAGCCTGCCACAGCCCCTGCAATCCACAGGGAGAAGTTAAGGACAAGTTGTCGAGGGGCAACCCATGGGAGGAGACACTGCACTGCTGCAGAGTCATTTGGTGGTGTTCAGTGACGTCACTGGGATCAGCTGATAATCTTCTTCTATCCCAAGTTTAGATGTTACCCTCATCTCCACAGCCTCTAGTAACACTGTAGGGAGATAAGGGTTTGCATACAAGTTCACACATATGCCCCAAAATGCAAGAAGAAATGTGTAAGAGAGAGAGAGAGAGAGAGAGAGAGAGAGAGAGAGAGAGAGAGAGAGAGAGAGAGAGAGAGAGAGAGAGACAAAGCTCCAAAATTCTTTTAACTCTATTTGGACTGCTAACCATTCATGCCATTTTGACCCTTCAGAGACAATGTCTTTGAACACACACATGCACAGGAACACACAGGCATGTGCATGCATGCATGCATGAACACACACACACACACACACATCATAATACACACATACACACACCATAATACACACACACACACACACACACACACACACACACACACACACACAACACACACACACACAACACACGCACACACACACATACACATACACACACACAGAGTCAGATAAGTTGACAATCCTTGGGAATTTTTTCTGCTGTTGATCTCATCCGACTGTCGACTTATCCGGCACCTTGGTAAGTCGACAGTTTATGACTTATGTCATCTAGACATTGGTAAGGATTATATTTTAATTCGTTGAGATAGTTTCTGAGCAGTGAACAAAGGAGTGTCAACATGTCTGCAGTCTGTCGACCTGATCTGTCCTGATGGAACCTGCCTGCTCTGACCTCCGTCTCTTGTCCGACACCCCCTTCAGTCTCTCCAGGATCATTCTGATCTGGACTTTCCAGGGAATGGAAAGGAATGTGAGTCACTGCCAACTGACACACTTGGAAAGGTTACCTCTTATTTCTTTTTTTATACGCAGTTTCACAAAGTAGCCAAATTTTCAGTCTGCTGGGACTTGCTGTCACCCCCGTTATCGTTAGCAGACAGGACTGCAGGATATCGGCTGATGTGGCTGGGTCTGCCTCAGGTGTGTCTGTCACCCCCGTTATCGTTGGCAGACAGGACTGCAGGATATCGGCTGATGTGGCTGGGTCTGCCTCAGGTGTGTCTGTCACCCCCGTTATTGTTGGCAGACAGGACTGCAGGATATCGGCTGATGTGGCTGGGTCTGCCTCAGGTGTGTCTGTCACCCCCGTTATCGTTGGCAGACAGGACTGCAGGATATCGGCTGATGTGGCTGGGTCTGCCTCAGGTGTGTCTGTCACCCCCGTTATTGTTGGCAGACAGGACTGCAGGATATCGGCTGATGTGGCTGGGTCTGCCTCAGGTGTGTCTGTCACCCCCGTTATTGTTGGCAGACAGGACTGCAGGATATCGGCTGATGTGGCTGGGTCTGCCTCAGGTGTGTCTGTCACCCCAGTTATCGTTGGCAGACAGGACTGCAGGATATCGGCTGATGTGGCTGGGTCTGCCTCAGGTGTGTCTGTCACCCCCGTTATCGTTGGCAGACAGGACTGCAGGATATCGGCTGATGTGCCTGGGTCTGCCTCAGGTGTGTCTGTCACCCCCGTTATCGTTGGCAGACAGGACTGCAGGATATCGGCTGATGTGGCTGGGTCTGCCTCAGGTGTGTCTGTCACCCCAGTTATCGTTGGCAGACAGGACTGCAGGATATCGGCTGATGTGGCTGGGTCTGCCTCAGGTGTGTCTGTCACCCCCGTTATTGTTGGCAGACAGGACTGCAGGATATCGGCTGATGTGGCTGGGTCTGCCTCAGGTGTGTCTGTCACCCCCGTTATCATTGGCAGACAGGACTGCAGGATATCGGCTGATGTGGCTGGGTCTGCCTCAGGTGTGTCTGTCACCCCCGTTATTGTTGGCAGACAGGACTGCAGGATATCGGCTGATGTGGCTGGGTCTGCCTCAGGTGTGTCTGTCACCCCCGTTATCGTTGGCAGACAGGACTGCAGGATATCGGCTGATGTGGCTGGGTCTGCCTCAGGTGTGTCTGTCACCCCAGTTATCGTTGGCAGACAGGACTGCAGGATATTGGCTGATGTAGCTGGGTCTGCCACAGGTGTGTCTGTCACCCCCGTTATCGTTGGCAGACAGGACTGCAGGATATCGGCTGATGTAGCTGGGTCTGCCTCAGGTGTGTTATGAGGGACGCTGTCTTGACCTGAGGCCCTGCTGTTCTTCTTGGTGTTGAAGGCCTTGATGACTGCAGTTCTGGTTGACGGACTGGTCCTCACATGAAGCAGTTCGGTCATTGGCGATATGACAGGAAGATGGTGCAGCTGGTCTGTGTAAGGTGTTGTTGCAGTGTTCCATACACTGACACCACTCTGAGCATCATCATCACCAGCCTCTGGACTGGAACTACAGGGAAAGAGAGACGTGGGGAGGCCGAGGCTGTCCTGGAGAAGATCGGTCCAGTGTGAGACAAAGGTTGCCGGAAAGACCTCAGGGTTGAACCAACAGTGTGTGACGGTCTGGGTCAGAGCCTGTCGAGGGACAGGTCAGGTCAAATCGAAGGAGCACTCCACCCAGCAGATCTCTTTGCATGGTGCTGTGTTGTATTGCATTGCACTATGAAAATTACATGCTGACAATTTAGTTAAAAGTTTCATTTGTTTTACTTTTTGCTTCGATGTTTCTTGATTTTTTTCTTTTCGTTTTCTTTCGTGTAAAGAATGTTTATGGGCGAGACTTACAGAAATGCTGCTGATGTAAATGACTTTGTGCACTGTCCTCTTTCTGCGCACCTGTATGCTCCAATTGTTTGAATATTAAAAAAAAGAAAATGAAAATAACTGCTAAGAAAAAGAAAAAAAAACTGCCTGAATGACATGGGTGTGACTGAAGCGAGCCGCTCAGAACCTAGACCATTAGCGGGGTGCGGCTGTGGTTCTTTAATTATCTTATGAGTCCAAAGGAGGACGACAAGTAAGTCCCTTGAGCTCCATTCTAATTTTCCTAGCCAGACTTTCACCGTTCGTTTGTGACCTTGAGTACACAAATAATGTGTGTTTGGTCCATATGGATGTTAAATCATCTGATATGAATGGGGGGAAATGATGTCCACTTACGTGACTGTCAACTTTGCGACTTATCTTGTGTAACTTCAGTCATACAAAGATGGATTTGGGCTGAGAAATGAAAAAGACGTCCACTTAACTGAATGTCGAGTTATCCCAGTATCAACGTATCTGACCCAGACTCTCTCTACATATATATACAGAGAGAGAGAGAGAGAGAGAGAGAGAGAGAGAGAGAGAGAGAGAGAGAGAGAGAGAGAGAGAGAGAGAGAGAGAGAGAGGACAGAGACAGAGACAGAGAGAGAGGAAGGGAGGGAGAAACAGAGAGAGGAAATACACAGTATACAGTAAGGAAACAATTTCGCTTTGTGTGCCTTGCACCTTTCACTTCTTTTTGGTTTCTGCAGCCATCTTGGTGAAGTCGAGGCCGGAATACTCTGTGAATTCACGCTCAGGCGCCGGTTCCTTCTCCTTCTGTCGCTGGCTTTCTGTGAAGGCCACGGTGGTGTAGACCAGTCCGTCAGCATTGACCGTGCGAAAGCCATCGTCGTCCTGTGCAGCCTGAACCTCCTGCAAGGAAGGATAAAATCACAGTGCTTATTATCGTCGTCGTCCTGTGCAGCCCGTGGAACCTCCTGCAAGAAAGGATAAAATCACAGTGCTTATTATCGTCGTCGTCCTGTGCAGCCCGTGGAACCTCCTGCAAGGAAGGATAAAAATCACAGTGCTTGTTATTACACACACACACACACACACACACACACACACACACACACACACACACACACACACACACACACACATGCAGACACACATGCACAAATGCATGCACACACACATACATGTACACACACACACACACATACACACTAACATGAACACAAACACACACACTCATGCCTGCATACACATGTGTGCTCGCACACACACACACACACTCAGACAGACAGAGAGAGAGAGAGAGAGAGAGAGAGAGAGAGAGAGAGAGAGAGAGAGAGAGAGAGAGAGAGAGACAGAGAGAGAGAAGCAGAGAAAGAGAGACAGACAGACAAACAGACTGACAAAGTTAGAGACAGAGAGAGATAGAGACACAGCGAAAGACAGCTGAAGAAGAAGAAGAAGATGAAAAACAGGAACAGAAAGAAGAAGTGAAAGACAAACAACAACATTACAGGCTGAAAGGGAAAAGAACACAACTAACATGACATTAGGAACCTGAAGTACATACATGACATTAGGAACCTGAAGTACATACATGACATTAGGAACCTGAAGTACATACATGACATTAGGAACCTGAAGTACATACATGACATTAGGAACCTGAAGTACATACATGACATTAGGAACCTGAAGTACATACATGACATCAGGAACCTGAAGTACATACATGACATTAGGAACCTGAAGTACATACATGACATTAGGAACCTGAAGTACATACATGACATTAGGAACCTGAAGTACATACATGACATTAGGAACCTGAAGTACATTACATGACATTAGGAAACTGAAGTACATACATGACATTAGGAACCTGAAGTACATACATGACATTAGGAACCTGAAGTACATACATGTAGCGTTGATGAACTACGCTATGTATTGCCATCCACACAGAACTCACAGGTAATACCACCAGTTTTAACGTAAGTCACTAGATAAGTCCTGTATAACTTTATATGTTCCCATGGCACTCTACAAGCACCAACAAAACCTGGCTCGGTCCTTTCTGGCCTGTATGAAAGTTAACACTGTCACCTGCCACGATCCCCATACACCCAACACCAAGAGACTACAGAAGTTAACACTGTGTCATCTGTCACGATCACCATACACCCCAACGCAAGAGACTACAGAGAGTTAACACTGTGTCATCTGTCACGATCACGATACACCCCAACGCCAAGAGACTACAGAGAGTTAACACTGTGCCATCTGTCACGATCACCATACACCCCAACGCCAAGAGACTACAGAGAGTTAACACTGTGTCATCTGTCACGATCACCATACACTCCAACGCCAAGAGACTACAGAAAGTTAACACTGTGTCATCTGCCACGATCCCCATACACCCAACGCCAAGAGACTACAGAGAGTTAACACTGTGTCATCTGCCATGATCCCCATACACCCAACGCCAAGAGACTACAGAGACATTACAGTTCACACATTGACTCACACGCAACAGCTCCGGTGTCTATGATCTAAATCATCTTCTGTGACAAAGATTTGCCTCAGCTTTCTTCATTACTTTCTTGACCTACTCAGTGTTGGTGGCTTGTCAATCAACAACACACAGCATGCTGGGAAATCAACAACACACAGCATGCTGGGGAAATCAACAACACACAGCATGTTGGGGAAATCAACAACACACAGCATGTTGGGGAAATCAACAACACACAGCATGCTGGGGAAATCAACAACACACAGCATGTTGGGGAAATCAACAACACACAGCATGCTGGGGAAATCAACAACACACAGCATGTTGAGGAAATCAACAACACCAGCGTGTTGAGGAAATCAACAACACACAGCGTGTTGAGGAAATCAACAACACACGCATGTTGGGGAAATCAACAACACACAGCGTGTTGAGGAAATCAACAAACACAGCATGTTGGGGAAATCAACAACACACAGTATGCTGGGAAACTCTGATATAAGCAATAACACACAGCATGACTTGACTTGACTCTTAAAAAAAACCCGGTCATTTCCATAATAACAAAGCTTTGTCTAACCTTCACTTGATTCCCTCCACTACCTATCGTTCTCCATGCTGTATGTGTATCTGTGTGTATCATCCATCTCACCACTGGCTCCTGTTCACTCACTGTCAATGGGAACTTTACACACTTAACGCCTCCCTCAATGGAGAAGCACTTCTGCACGCCTTTATTCTTGTTCAGACCAAGTCTGCCATTAAAGTTCATTGCAGGAAGCTTCGGGTGTCTACTCCACTGCCTTGGTGGTGGCTTGGCAGGTATCAGGGGTAGGATGTAGGAATGCTTCTATTGTGCATGTCCTGCGTCATCCATCAACCCTTCCAGCCTTTCACGTGTGTGAAGTGCTATGCATTATTAAACCATATTTTACTTCTCTTTTTCTTTAACAAAAAGTAGTTTGTTAGTTCTCCTCTTTTTCGTTTTATCTCATTACGCCCACTCCTTCCCCTATCCTCCGCTTTCCCCATCCCATTCTCTCCCACTCCTATCCAATCCCACAAGTCATATCTTCTCGTTTTCACTGAGAGGAGAGAGGGAGTGATGAAAATCACAGGGAAGGCTCTGAAAAGAGGGACTGATGAAAATCACAGTGAAGGCTCTGAAAGGACGGACTGATGAAAATCACAGTGAAGGCTCTGAAAGGAGGAGGGACTGATGAAAATCACAGTGCAGGCTTTAAAAGAAGGGACTGATGAAAAATCAAAGTGAAGGCTCTGAAAGGAGGGACTGATGAAATCACAGTGAAGGCTCTGAAAGGAGGGACTGATGACAATCACAGTGAAGGCTCTGAAAGGAGGGACTGATGAAAATCACAGTGAAGGCTCTGAAAGGAGGGATGGACTGATGAAAATCACAGTGAAGGCTCTGAAAGGAGGGACTGATGAAAATCACAGTGAAGGCTCTGAAGGAGGGAGGGACTGATGAAAATCACAGTGAAGGCTCTGAAAGGAGGGAGGGACTGATGAAATCACAGTGAAGGCTCTGAATGGAGGAGGGACTGATGGAAATCACAATGAAGCTCTGAAAGGAGGGAGGGACTGATGAAAATCAGTGAAGGCTCTGAAAGGAGTGACTGACGAAAATCACAGTGAAGGCTCTGAAAGGAGGGACTGATGGAAATCACAGTGAAGGCTCTGAAAGGAGGGACTGATGAAATCACAGTGAAGGCTCTGAAAGGAGGGACTGATGATAATCACAGTGAAGGCTCTGAAAGTAGGGACTGATGAAAACCACAGTGAAGGCTCTGAAAGGATGGACTGATGATAATCACAGTGAAGGCTCTGAAAGGAGGAGGGACTGATGAAAATCACAGTGAAGGCTCTGAACAGAGGGACTGATGTAAATCACAGTGAAGGCTCTGAAAGGAGGGAGGGACTGATGGAAATCGCTGTGAAGCCTCTGAAAGGAGGGAGGGACTGATGAAATCACAGTGAAGGCTCTGAAAGGAGGGAGGGACTGATGAAAATCACAGTGAAGGCTCTGAAAGGAGAGAGGGACTGATGGAAATCACAGTGAAGCTCTGAAAGGAGGGACTGATGAAAATGACAGCGAGGCTCCGAAAGAGGGACTGATGAAAATCACAGTGAAGGCTCTGAAAGGGGAGGGACTGATGAAAATCACAGTGAAGGCTCTGAAAGGAGGGAGGGACTTATGAAAATCACAGTGAAGGCTCTGAAAGGATGGGCTGATGAAAATCACAGTGAAGGCTCTGAAAGGAGGAAGGGACTGATGAAAATCAGAGTGAAGGCTCTGAAAGGAGGGACTGATGAAAATCACAGTGAAGGATCTGAAAGGAGGGAGGGACTGATGAAAATCAAGTGAAGGCTCTGAAAGGAGGGACCGATGAAATCACAGTGAAGACTCTGAAAGGAGGGACTGATGAAAGTCACAGTGCAGGCTCTGAAAGGAGTGAGGGACTGTTCAAAATCACAGTGAAGGCTCTGAAAGGTAGGGACTGATGAAAATCACAGTGAAGGCTCTGAAAGGAGGGACTGATGACAATCACAGTGAAGGCTCTGAAAGGAGGGAGGGACTGATGAAATCACGGGGAAGGCTCTGAAAGGAGGACTGATGAAAATCACAGTGAAGGCTCTGAGAGGAGGGAGGGACTGATGAAAATCACAATGAAGGCTCTGAAAGAAGGGACTGATGAAATCACAGTAAAGGCTCTGAAAGGAGGGAGAGGACTGATGAAAATCACAGTGAAGGGTCTGAAAGGAGGGAGGGACTGATGAAAATCACAGTGAAGGCTCTGAAAGGAGGGACTGATGAAAATCACAGTGAAGGATCTGAAAGGAGGGACTGATGAAAATCACAGTAAAGGGTCTGAAAGGAGGGACTGATGAAAATCACAGTGAAGGCTCTGAAAGGAGGGAGGGACTGATGAAAATCACAGTGAAGGCTCTGAAAGGAGGGACTGATGAAAATCACAGTGAAGGCTCTGAAAGGAGGGACTGATGACAATCACAGTGAAGGCTCTGAAAGGAGGGAGGGACTGATGAAAATCACGGTGAAGGCTCTGAAAGGAGGGACTGATGAAAATCACAGTGAAGGCTCTGAAAGGAGGGAGGGACTGATGAAAATCACAGTGAAGGCTCTGAAAGAAGGGACTGATGAAAATCACAGTGAAGGCTCTGAAAGGAGGGAGAGACTGATGAAAATCACAGTGAAGGCTCTGAAAGGAGGGAGGGACTGATGAAATCACAGTGAAGGCTCTGAAAGGAGGGAGGGTGACGACGAAAATCACAGTGAAGGCATCTGAAAGGAGGGAGGGATTGATGAAAATCACAGTGAAGGCTCTGAAAGGAGGGACTGATGAAAATCACAGTGAAGGCTCTGAAAGGAGGGAGGGACTGATGAAAATCACAGTGAAGGCTCTGAAAGGAGGGAGGGACTGATGAAAATCACAGTGAAGCCCTGAAAGGAGGGAGGGACTGATAAAAATCAGAGTGAGGCTCTGAAAGGGGGACTGATGAAAATCACAGTGAAGGATCTGAAAGGAGGGAGGGACTAATGAAAATCACAGTTGAAGGCTCTGAAAGGAGGGACGATGAAAATCACAGTGAAGACTCTGAAAGGAGGGACTGATGAAAGACACAGTGCAGGCTCTGAAACGAGTGAGGGACTGATGAAAATCATAGTGAAGGCTCTGAAAGGAGGGACTGATGTAAATCACAGTGAGGCTCTGAAAGGAGGGGACTGATGACAATCACAGTGAAGGCTCTGAAAGGAGGGAGGGACTGATGAAAATCACGGTGATGGCTCTGAAGGAGGACTGATGAAAATCACAGTGAAGGCTCTGAAAGGAGGGAGGGACTGTTGAAAATCACAATGAAGGCTCTAAAAGAAGGGACTGATGAAAAATCACAGTGAAGGCTCTGAAAGGAGGGAGAGACTGATAAAAATCACAGTGAAGGCTCTGAAAGGAGGGAGGGACTGATGAAAATCACAGTGAATGCTCTGAAAGGAGGGACTGATGAAAATCACAGTGAAGGCTCTGAAAGGAGGGACTGATGAAAATCACAGTGAAGGTCTGAAAGAAGGGACTGATGAAAATCACAGTGAAGGCTCTGAAAGGAGGGAGGGACTGATGAAAATCACAGTGAAGGCTCTGAAAGGGAGGACTGATGAAAATCACAGTGAAGGCTCTGAAAGGAGGGAGGGACTGATGAAAATCACAGTGAAGGCTCTGAAGGAGGGAGGACTGATGAAAATCAGAGTGAAGGCTCTGAAAGGGAGGGAGGGACTGATGAAAATCAGAGTGAAGGCTCTGAAAGGAGGGACTGATGAAAATCATAGTGAAGGATCTGAAAGGAGGGAGGGACTGATGAAAATCACAGTGAAGGCTCTGAAAGGAGGGACCGATGAAAATCACAGTGAAGGCTCTGAAAGGAGGGACTGATGAAAGTCACAGTGCAGGCTCTGAAGGGAGTGAGGGACTGATGAAAATCACAGTGAAGGCTCTGAAAGGAGGGACTGATGTAAATCACAGTGAAGTCTCTGAAAGGAGGGCTGATGACATCACAGTGAAGGCTCTGAAAGGAGGGAGGGACTGATGAAATCACGGTGAAGGCTCTGAAGGAGGGACTGATGAAAATCACAGTGAAGGCTCTGAAACGAGGAAGGGACTGTTGAAAATCACAATGAAGGCTCTGAAAGAAGGGACTGATGAAAATCACAGTGAAGGCTCTGAAAGGAGGGAGGGACTGATGAAAATCACAGTGAAGGCTCTGAAAGGAGGGACTGATGAAAATCACAGTGAAGGATCTGAAAGGAGGGACTGATGAAAATCACAGTGAAGGCTCTGAAAGGAGGGACTGATGAATATCACAGTGAAGGCTCTGAAAGGAGGGAGGGACTGATGAAAATCACAGTGAAGGCTCTGAAAGGAGGGACTGATGAAAATCACAGTGAAGGCTCTGAAAGGAGGGACTGATGACAATCACAGTGAAGGCTCTGAAAGGAGGGAGGGACTGATGAAAATCACGGTGAAGGCTCTGAAAGGAGGGATTGATGAAAATCACAGTGAAGGTTCTGAAAGGAGGGAGGGACTGATGAAAATCACAGGAAGGCTCTGAAAGAAGGGACTGATGAAAATCACAGTGAAGGCTCTGAAAGGAGGAGAGACTGATGAAAATCACAGTGAAGGCTCTGAATGGATGGACTGATAAAAAATCACAGTGCAGGCTCTGATAGGAGGGAGGGACTGATGAAAATCACAGTGAAGGCTCTGAAAGGAGGGAGGGACTGATGAAAATCACAGTGAAGGCTCTGAAAGGAGGGACTGATGAAAATCACAGTGAAGGCTCTGAAAGGAGGGACTGATGAAAATCACAGTGAAGGCTCTGAAAGGAGGGAGGGACTGATGGAAATCACAGTGATGACTCTGAAAGGAGGGAGGGACTGATGGAAATCAAAGTGAAGGCTCTGAAGGAGGGACTGATGGAAATCACAGAGAAGGTTCTGAAAGGAGGGACTGATGAAAATCACAGTGAAGGCTCTGAAAGGAGGGAGGACTGATGAAAATCACAGTGAAGGCTCTGAAAGGAGGGACCGATGAAATCACAGTGAAGGCTCTGAAAGGAGGGACTGATGAAAGTCACAGTGCAGGCTCTGAAAGGAGTGAGGGATGATGAAAATCACAATGAAGGCTCTGAAAGGAGGGACTGATGAAAATCACAGTGAAGGCTCTGAAAGAGGGACTGATGACAATCACAGTGAAGGCTCTGAAAGGAGGGGGACTGATGAAAATCACGGTGAAGGCTCTGAAAGGAGGGACTGATGAAAATCACAGTGAAGGCTCTGAAAGGAGGGAGGGACTGATGAAAATCACAATGAAGGCTCTGAAAGAAGGCAACTGATGATAATCACAGTGAAGGCTCTGAAAGGAGGGAGGGACTGATGAAATCACAGTGAAGGCTCTGAAAGGAGGGAGGTACTGATGAAAATCACAGTGAAGGCTCTGAAAGGAGGGACTGATGAAAATCAAAGTGAAGGCTCTGAAAAGGAGGGACTGATGAAAATCACAGTGAAGGCTCTGAAAGGAGGGACTGATGAAAATCACAGTGAAGGCTCTGAAAGGAGGGAGGGACTGATGCAAATCACAGTGAAGGCTCTGAAAGGAGGGACTGATGAAAATCACAGTGAAGCTCTGAAAGGAGGGACTGATGACAATCACAGTGAAGGCTCTGAAGGGAGGGAGGGACTGATGAAAATCACGGTGAAGGCTCTAAAAGGACGGACTGATGAAAATCACAGTGAAGGCTCTGAAAGGGGGAGGACTGATGAAAATCACAGTGAAGGCTCTGAAAGAAGGGACTGATGAATATCACAGTGATGGCTCTGAAAGGAGGGAGAGACTGATGAAAATCACAGTGAAGGCTCTGAAAGGGGGAGGGACTGATGAAAATCACAGTGAAGGCTCTGAAAGGAGGGATGGACTGATGAAAATCACAGTGAAGGCTCTGAAAGGAGGGACTGATGAAAATCACAGTGAAGGCTCTGAAAGGAGGGACTGGATGAAAATCACAGTGAAGGCTCTGAAGGATGGACTGATGAAATCACAGTGAAGGCTCTGAAAGGAGGGAGGACCTGATGAAAATCACAGTGAAGGCTCTGAAATGAGGGAGGGACTGATGAAAATCAGAGTGAAGGCTCTGAAAGGAGGGACTGATGAAAATCACAGTGGATGCTCTGAAAGGAGGGAGGGACTGATGAAAATCACAGTGAAGGCTCTGAAAGGAGGGACTGATAGAAATCACAGTGAAGGCTCTGAAAGGAGGACTGATGAAAATCACAGTGAAGGCTCTGAAAGGAGGGACTGATGAAAATCACAGTGAAGGCTCTGAAGGAGGGACTGATGGAAATCACAGTGAAGGCTCTGAAAGGAGGGGACTGATGAAAATCACAGTAAAGGCTCTGACAGGAGGGACTGACGAAATCACAGTGAAGGCTCTACACTGAGGGAGACCGAGACGAAGGTCGTGAGTGAAGGCTTCGAACGGAGCGATGAGCTGATGAAAATCTGCGTGAAGGCTCTACAAGGAGGAAGGTGTGGTGAAGATCAGTGGTTGATGTGCTAACAGGTGGAAAGATCTGATGAAAACTGCAGAAATTGGAACAGTTATGGATAAAGCACCAGCACCGCCAAAAAAACCATAGACAAATGAATCACAAGACAAAACATGACGCATTTCGACCTCTTAGGTCTTTACAGGCAAAATACACAACACTCAGGACAACGAAAATGAACGAGCAATCAGTTATCTTCATTCAATTCGGTGCAAGACAGGCGAGTGTAGTGAATGTTGTGTATCTTGCCTAATAAAACCTCTGAGGTCGAAACCAGTCATGTTTGTCCTGTGATCCGTTTGCCTATGGTTGTTGTTTTTTTTTTTTTTTTTTTTTTTTTTGGGGGGGGGTGGGGGGGGGGGGGGGCAGTGCTTTATCAATAAATTTTCAAATTTTTAGATTTCCGCCTGCAGTCGCCTCACTTTGCTACTAGAGAAAACTTCAGAGTTAACGCTGCTAAAGGATGGAGGGGTTGATGAAGATCACTAAATGAGGGCTGTGAATTGGACAAAACATCTGATGAAAATCACAGAGTTAACGCTGCTAAAGGATGGAGGGGTTGATGAAGATCACTAAATGAGGGCTGTGAATTGGACAAAACATCTGATGAAAATCACAGAGTTAAAGCTGCTAAAGGATGGAGGGGTTGATGAAGATCACTAAATGAGGGCTGTGAATTGGACAAAACATCTGATGAAAATCACAGAGTTAAAGCTGCTAAAGGATGGAGGGATTGATGAAGATCACTAAATGAGGGCTGTGAATTGGACAAAACATCTGATGAAAACTTCAGAGTTAAAGCTGCTAAAGGATGGAGGGTTGATGAAGATCACTAAATGAGGGCTGTGAATTGGACAAACATCTGATGAAAATCACAGAGTAAGGACTCTCATATGAAACGCTTTCAGATACAAGACAAATATGAAACAAAACAAAACATTCTGGCTGAGTAGCAGTTAACACAGCGACAGGTTTCTGTGCTGTTTCTGCATTCCTGCACCAATACAAGCCCTGCTACAGGAAGACCAACACCACTGTAATGTGAGAGGATGAGAGAGCACCAGTACAAGTCCTGCTACAGGAAGACCAACACCACTGTAATGTGAGAGGATGAGAGAGCACCAATACAAGTCCTGCTACAGGAAGACCAATACCACTGTAATGTGAGAGGATGAGAGAGCACCAATACAAGCCCTGCTACAGGAAGACCAATACTACTGTAATGTGAGAGGATGAGAGAGCACCAATACAAGCCCTGCTACAGGAAGACTAACGCCACTGTAATGTAAGAGGATGAGAGAGCACCAATACAAGTCCTGCTACAGGAAGACCAATACCACTGTAATGTGAGAGGATGAGAGAGCACCAATACAAGCCCTGCTACAGGAAGACTAATGCCACTGTAATGTAAGAGGATGAGAGAGCACCAATACAAGCCCTGCTACAGGAAGACCAATACTACTGTAATGTGAGAGGATGAGAGAGCACCAATACAAGCCCTGCTACAGGAAGACCAACACCACTGTAATGTAAGAGGATGAGAGAGCACCAATACAAGCCCTGCTACAGGAAGACCAACACCACTGTAATGTAAGAGGATGAGAGAGCACCAATACAAGCCCTGCTACAGGAAGACCAACGCCACTGTAATGTAAGAGGATGAGAGAGCACCAATACAAGCCCTGCTACAGGAAGACCAACACCACTGTAATGTAAGAGGATGAGAGAGCACCAATACAAGCCCTGCTACAGGAAGACCAACACCACTGTAATGTAAGAGGATGAGAGAGCACCAATACAAGCCCTGCTACAGGAAGACCAACGCCACTGTAATGTAAGAGGATGACAGAACATTAAACATTTAAAACGAAAAGCATTTTGCTTTACACAAAGGAGTAAGACGATGGGTTCGTAAATCATGAGGTGACAAGCATTCAAGAGAGAGACTGCCAGATCAATCCGCGCCAAGGCATGCTGGGATTCCGCAAAACGTTCAAGAATGACGTTCAAGACATTTTAATCACAATGTTTCCCCAAGCACTGAACACAAATGTCCAGGAAGATCTGGCACACACAACATCAACAGTTACACAAAATCTACTCACATACCTCCAAACATACACACTTAAACACACACACACACACGCACAGAGTTAAAAGGTTATAACCCAAAATACAAACAAAACCAAGTAATGCTCATTCAATAAAAATGATGAAAGACACAAATGATTTTTTTGTGTGTGTGTGATAAATATGTCTTTTCAGACGTCGTAAAGAACAGACATGAAAACTGCACAATCCTCCATGATGGATGGCGGCATAAGAATGCAATGCTGAGAACTTGTGAGTGTGGCTCTGTATGTCTGTTCTCTACAGTGTCGGAAGAAGACAACTTGGCAGAAAACGCACATGTCTGTTCTGTGTTGTGTGTGAAATAAATGTTCCTTTGCACTCTCTTTTCACGAGTTTGACTGTATTCTGGCTTCCTCACCGTGACACTACAGTCTGTGTAGTTTTGTGCTGGAATCGTCAGACAGAACACAGGACAAAGTCTGTTAAGTAAATAGAGGAAACATGAAAAGAAAGAAAAACCCATCAGAAGAGAGTGTAGACACAGTCTGTGTGTCTTACAGAACGGGCGTGGAGAGCAGCAGCACTGGCAGGATCGCTGTCGTCCTTCTGGAAGCCATAGTTTTCATACACCGATCCGTCGGCCTGGTTTGCAGTTGGGGCAGTGGGGCAATGTTGCCGTACACTGCTGCTGAAACACACAATGATCGTTAGTAGCTGCTTTCTTTCAGTAAATACTACTCCACATGATCTTGGGAAGACCAGAAAGAAAATAAAAATGACTCGCTTCTCATTATACAATTAATATTAGATTCTCTCTTGAGGGCACATAGACCGTATGGCGAAAGCTTGGCTGTGTCTGGAGTGGCACTGTCTTCATCTGTCCGTGGGCAGGGGTGGTTGGGTCTGTGGGGTGTGCTCGGCAGCTGGAGGTGTGGTGTTTTTCGCCGGTGGGCTCTGCAGTCATGAAATACGGGCTGGTACACCCATGGGATGCTACTTTAAGGCTGTTATGAGCTGCATCCTGTAGTCTGATTTACCTCTGTTCAGGAGCAGTTTTGTCCCTTGATATCTTAATGGAGTGTCCTGCGCGTGCCTGTACCCATCGTCAACACAGCGCAGGCCTCCAAGGGTGGTAACAGGACTGCTCTAAAGGCAGGTGAAGACAGTGCTTCTCTGGGTCCTCCCCAGCACCTTCGGGTGTTTCTTTTTCTTCTTTGCCTTAACTAGGCTGACCCTGGAGAGAGGTCCAGTGACGGTGAGGAAAGACCCACTGACCACAGGGAAAGTCCTGTTGACAGTGGGAAAGACTACACTTTGGATTCTCTCTTGAGGGCACATTAAGACCGTATGGCGAAAGCTTGGCTGTGTCTGGAGTGGCACTGTCTTCATCTGTCCGTGGGCAGGGGTGGTTGGTCTGTGGGGTGTGTCGGCAGCTGGAGGGTGGTGTTTTTCGCCGGTGGGCTCTGCAGTCATGAATACGGGCTGGTACACCCATGGGGATGCTACTTTAAGGCTGTTATGAGCTGCATCCTGTAGTCTGATTTATCCTCTGTTCAGGAGCAGTTATGTCCCTTGATATCTTAATGGAGTGTCCTGCGCGTGCCTGTACCCATCGTCAACACAGCGCAGGCCTCCAAGGGTGGTACAGACTGCTCTAAAGGCAGGTGAAGACAGGGCTTCTCTGGGTCCTCCCCAGCACCTTCGGGTGTTTCTTTTTCTTCTTTGCCTTAACTAGGCTGACCCTGGAGAAAGGTCCAGTGACGGTGAGGAAAACCCACTGACCACAGGGAAAGTCCTGTTGACAGTGGAAAGACATACAACTTTGGATTCTCTCTTGAGGGCACATAAGACCGTATGGCGAAAGCTTGGCTGTGTCTGGAGTGGCACTGTCTTCATCTGTCCGTGGGCAGGGGTGGTTGGGTCTGTGGGGTGTGCTCGGCAGCTGGAGGGTGGTGTTTTTCGCCGTGTGGGCTCTGCAGTCATGAAATAGGGCTGGCACACCCATGGGGATTGCTACTTTAAGGCTGTTATGAGCTGCATCCTGTAGTCTGATTTACCTCTGTTCAGGAGCAGTTATGTCCCTGTGATATCTTAATGGAGTGTCCTGCGCGTGCCTGTACCCATCGTCAACACAGCGCAGGCCTCCAAGGTGGTACAGGACTGCTCTAAAGGCAGGTGAAGACAGTGCTCTCTGGGTCCTCCCCAGCACCTTCGGGTGTTTCTTTTTCTTCTTTGCCTTAACTAGGCTGACCCTGGAGAGAGGTCCAGTGACGGTGAGGAAAGACCACACTGACCACAGGGAAAGTCCTGTTGACAGTGGGAAAGACTACAACTTTGGATTCTCTCTTGAGGGCACATAAGACCGTATGGCGAAAGCTTGGCTGTGTCTGGAGTGGCACTGTCTTCATCTGTCCGTGGGCAGGGGTGGTTGGTTCTGTGGGGTGTGCTCGGCAGCTGGAGGGTGGTGTTTTTCGCCGGTGGGCTCTGCAGTCATGAAATACGGGCTGGTACACCCATGGGGATGCTACTTTAAGGCTGTTATGAGCTGCATCCTGTAGTCTGATTTACCTTGTTCAGGAGCAGTTATGTCCCTTGATATCTTAATGGAGTGTCCTGCGCGTGCCTGTACCATCGTCAACACAGCGCAGGCCTCCAAGGGTGGTACAGGACTGCTCTAAAGGCAGGTGAGACAGTGCTTCTCTGGGTCCTCCCCAGCACCTTCGGGTGTTTCTTTTTCTTCTTTGCCTTAACTAGGCTGACCCTGGAGAAGGTCCAGTGACGGTGAGGAAAGACCCATGACCACAGGGAAGTCCTGTTGACCAGTGGGAAAGACTACAACTTTGGATTCTCTCTTGAGGGCACATAAGACCGTATGGCGAAAGCTTGGCTGTGTCTGGAGTGGCACTGTCTTCATCTGTCCGTGGGCAGGGGTGGTTGGGTCTGTGGGGTGGTGCTCGGCAGCTGAGAGGGTGGTGTTTTTCGCCGGTGGGCTCTGCAGTCATGAAATACGGGCTGGTACACCCATGGGGATGCTACTTTAGGCTGTTTATGAGCTGCATCCTGTAGTCTGATTTACCTCTGTTCAGGGCAGTTATTCCCTTGATATCTTAATGGAGTGTCCTGCGCGTGCCTGTACCCATCGTCAACACAGCGCAGGCCTCCAAGGGTGGTACAGGACTGCTCTAAAGGCAGGTGAAGACAGTGCTTCTCTGGGTCCTCCCCAGCACCTTCGGGTGTTTCTTTTTCTTCTTTGCCTGTAACTAGGCTGACCCTGGAGAAAGGTCCAGTGACGGTGGAGGAAAGACCCACTGACCACAGGAAAGTCCTGTTGACAGTGGGAAAGACTACAACTTTGGATTCTCTCTTGAGGGCACATAAGACCGTATGGCGAAAGCTTGGCTGTGTCTGGAGTGGCACTGTCTTCATCTGTCCGTGGGCAGGGGTGGTTGGGTCTGTGGGGTGTGCTCGGCAGCTGGAGGGTGGTGTTTTTTCGCCGGTGGGCTCTGCAGTCATGAAATACGGGCTGGCACACCCATGGGGATGCTACTTTAAGGCTGTTATGAGCTGCATCCTGTGTTCTGATTTACCTCTGTTCAGGAGCAGTTATGTCCTTGATATCTTAATGGAGTGTCCTGCGCGTGCCTGTACCCATCGTCAACACAGCGCAGGCCTCCAAGGGTGGTACAGGACTGCTCTAAAGGCAGGTGAAGACAGTGCTTCTCTGGGTCCTCCCAGACCTTCGGGTGTTTTCTTTTTCTTCTTTGCCTTAACTAGGCTGACCCTGGAGAAAGGTCCAGTGACGGTGAGGAAAGACCCACTGACACAGGGAAAGTCTGTTGACAGTGGGAAAGACTACAACTTTGGATTCTCTCTTGAGGGCACATAAGACCGTATGGCGAAAGCTTGGCTGTGTCTGGAGTGGCACTGTCTTCATCTGTCCGTGGGCAGGGGTGGTTGGGTCTGTGGGTGTGTGCTCGGCAGCTGGAGGGTGGTGTTTTTCGCCGGTGGGCTCTGCAGTCATGAATACGGGCTGGTACCCCATGGGGATGCTACTTTAAGGCTGTTATGAGCTGCATCCTGTAGTCTGATTTACCTCTGTTCAGGGCAGTTATGTCCCTTGATATCTTAATGGAGTGTCTGCGCGTGCCTGTACCCATCGTCAACACAGCGCAGGCCTCCAAGGGTGGTACAGGACTGCTCTAAAGGCAGGTGAAGACAGTGCTTCTCTGGGTCCTCCCAGCACCTTCGGGTGTTTCTTTTTCTTCTTTGCCTTAACTAGGCTGACCCTGGAGAAAGGTCCAGTGACGGTGAGGAAAGACCCACTGACCACTGGGAAAGTCCTGTTGACAGTGGAAAGACTACAACTTTGGATTCTCTCTTGAGGGCACATAAGACCGTATGGCGAAGCTTGGCTGTGTCTGGAGTGGCACTGTCTTCATCTGTCCGTGGGCAGGGGTGGTTGGGTCTGTGGGGTGTGCTCGGCAGCTGGAGGGTGGTGTTTTTCGCCGGTGGGCTCTGCAGTCATGAAATACGGGCTGGTACACCCATGGGGATGCTACTTTAAGGCTGTTATGAGCTGCATCCTGTAGTCTGATTTACCTCTGTTCAGGAGCAGTTATGTCCCTTGATATCTTAATGGAGTGTCCTGCGCGTGCCTGTACCCATCGTCAACACAGCGCAGGCCTCCAGGGTGGTACAGGACTGCTCTAAGGCAGGTGAAGACAGTGCTTCTCTGGGTCCTCCCCAGCACCTTCGGGTGTTTCTTTTCTTCTTTGCCTTAACTTAGGCTGACCCTGGAGAAAGGTCCAGTGACGGTGAGGAAAGACCCACTGACCACAGGGAAAGTCCTGTTGACAGTGGGAAAGACATACAACTTTGGATTCTCTCTTGAGGGCACATAAGACCGTATGGCGAAAGCTTGGCTGTGTCTGGAGTGGCACTGTCTTCATCTGTCCGTGGGCAGGGGTGGTTGGGTCTGTGGGGTGTGCTCGGCAGCTGGAGGGTGGTGTGTTTTCGCCGGTGGGCTCTGCAGTCATGAAATACGGGCTGGTACACCCATGGGGATGCTACTTTAAGGCTGTTATGAGCTGCATCCTGTAGTCTGATTTACCTCTGTTCAGGAGCAGTTATGTCCCTTGATATCTTAATGGAGTGTCCTGCGCGTGCCTGCACCCATCGTCAACACAGCGCAGGCCTCCAAGGGTGGTACAGGACTGCTCTAAAGGCAGGTGAAGACAGTGCTTCTCTGGTCCTCCCCAGCACCTTCGGTGTTTCTTTTTCTTCATATGCAGATAAAGACACAACTATGAAGATTTATGCAGATAAAGATATAACTATTTATGCAGATGCAGATAAAGATATAACTACGGAGATTTATGCAGATAAAGATATAACTATGGAGATTTCTTTTCTCCATACACAGACTGCTACGTTTCAAAAGAACACGCTGCTCGTCCAGCCAGCGGGAACTCTGGGGACAGTTTCAAAGCAGAAGGTCTCAGAGAAATTCTCCTTAGGCAAGGTTTTGGCACTGAACTCACTGCTTTCCAGGTCATGACACCTAGATTTTCCATCTGCTGACAGATTTGTTTTCCTGACACTGCCAGGATTCAAACCAACAATTTGTGGATGGAAGAAAAAGGGGCCAGTTTGGCTTTTTAGTATGGATGACATGTACACGCCTAGCAGGCACTGAAAGAACGAGAGAATGAATGAAAAAAATACAAACAGTATTCATTTTTCATTCATATTTTCATTCTTTCCGTGCATGCTATGTGTGGAACACCCTATTAGCTTTAAAGGAAATGTCCTGGTGTCCTTGAGTGACGCCACAAAATAAGATCAGCATGGAGGAACCTAAGATCTGCACCATGAGGGACTCTGGCTTCCAAGCAAGAGTCCTCGCCATAGAGGTTGAGCACGGGGACTTGTGGACTTATCAGCCTGTGATCTCATGATACAGCTGCGACTTCTAGTGAAACAGGGAGCAGAACCCTAAAGGCAATGGCAAAGACAGCTGACGACTTCTAGTGAAACAGGGAGCAGAACCCTAAAGGCAATGGCAAAGACAGCTGGCGACTTCTAGTGAAACAGGGACCAGAACCCTGAGGGCAATGGCAAAGACAGCTGGTGACTTCTAGTGAAACAGGGGGCAGAACCCTAAAGGCAATGGCAAAGACAGCTGGTGACTTCTAGTGAAACAGGGACCAGAACCCTAAAGGCAATGGCAAAGACAGCTGGGGACTTCTAGTGAAACAGGGATCAGAACCCTAAAGGTAATGGCAAGACAGCTGGCGACTTCTAGTAAAACGGGACCAGAACCTAAAGGTAATGGCAGACAGCTGGCGACTTCTAGTGAAACAGGGGGCAGAACCCTAAAGGCATGGCAAGACAGCTGGGGACTTCTAGTGAAACAGGGCCAGAACCCTAAAGGCAATGGCAAAGACAGCTGGTGACTTCTAGTGAAACAGGGGCAGAACCCTAAAGGCAATGGCAAAGACAGCTGGTGACTTCTAGTGAAACAGGGCCAGAACCCTAAAGGCAATGGCAAAGACAGCTGGCGACTTCTAGTGAAACAGGGACCAGAACCCTGAGGGCATATGGCAAGACCAGCTGGCCGACTTCTAGTGAAACAGGGAGCAGAACCCTGAGGGCAATGGCAAGACAGCTGAAAGAGTCCTAGCTGGATCTGGTCAAAGAGGAACAAAAAAAAAAATTCATAAGGCTTGAATTTCCCGCATCATTCATTCAATGTCTCTTTTCACACACACACACACACACACACACACACACACACACACACACACACACACACACACACACACACACACACACACACACACACACACACACACACACACACACACACATACACACACATTCTCTCTCTCTCACTCTCTCTTTTACACACACACTCACACACACACACACACACACACATACACACACACATTCTCTCTCTCTCTCACTCTCTCTTTTACACTCACACACAACACACACACACACACACACAGCCCTGATATGGCCCTTTGCGGTCGGCTGGGCTATAAGCAACATTATCTTATCTTACACACACACACACACACACACACACACACACACACACACACACACACACACACACACACACACACACACACACACACACACACACACACACACACACACACACAAGTATGGTAAACCTCCACCCAGAGCAGTTTATACAAGTGTTTATTCACCACTAAATTTAATTGTGTTCTGAAGAAAATTTGATTCTTATGAAGGGAGAAAGTAGATTACAATGGAAAAAATTCCTAAGAAAAAAACAAAACGGATTCAGAGTAGAAGCGACGAGTTGCAGTCTAAATCAAAATAACTTTCCTGATTTGTGACCTTGTGCAACCTTGACCTTTCACATCATCCTTCAAAAAAAAAAAAAAGGCAGCTTATCAACTCTTCTCACCTTCTGCGTCCTCAGCTCGTTGTCCAGCGGTTTTCTTCTGCTTGCCCTTTTTGGTTTTGGGCTTAGGGGCTGGTTTGGGTCTTGCTGAGGGTCCTGGTTCAGCAGTCCGTGGAGACATGTCCAGCTTCCCCTGTGTCTTGACCACCACCGCATACACGTTTGCGGTTTCATCGGCAGCAGCAGCCACCGGAGGGGTCGACTTCTTTGACTTCTTTGACTTTTTGACCTCGGCATACACGTTTGAGGTTTCATCGGCAGGAGCAGCAGCTTGAGGGTCGACTTCTTTGACTTCTTTGGCTTCTTGACCTCGGCGTACACGTTGTCTGCACCAGCACCAGATGGGCCAGGCTGCTGCTGTGTTTTGGTGACACCACTCCTGCCTTTGTCCAGGGCGACCTCTTCGTAGCACTGCCAGAAGCACCACCACCGACGACTGGTCGCGGGCTTTACAAAATACACAGCACTTGCACTTGCCATGCTTCTCTGCATTCGAGGATAATTTGATTATGATGAGTGATAGAGTGTCTCCCTGTGTGCACACTCCCACCCACATCTCTTGACAGATTCTGGATAAAACATTGGCGATCGTGTCCTAAGACACCCTCCATTAATTTTTTAGTCCATCATCTCCCTTTTTTTTTTCAACTTCCTCCATCATCCCCATACATTTTCTTAATTTTCCCCATGAAAACCCTTTTTCTTCCAACTTTCCCCCCATCATCCCATTAATTTCTTCAACTTCCCTATCATCCCCCATTTAAAAAAAACAACTTTCCTCCATCACCCCATTAACCTTTCCCCCTATCATCCCATTAATTTTCTTCAACTTCCCTATCATCCCCCATTTAAAAAACAACAACAACTTTCCCATCATCCCATTAATTTTTCTAACTTTCCTCCATCATCCTACATAATTTTTTCTTCTTCTAAACTTTACCCATTATCTCTATTTATTTTGTTCAAACTTTCCTCCGTCATCCTACATAATTTTTTCTTCTTCTAAACTTTACCCATTATCCCCTATTTATTTTGTTCAAACTTCCTCCATCATCCTACATAATTTTTTCTTCTTCTAAACTTTACCCATTATCCCCTATTTATTTTGTTCAAACTTTCCTCCGTCATCCTACATAATTTTTTCTTCTTCTAAACTTTACCCATTATCCCCTATTTATTTTGTTCAAACTTTCCTCCATCATCCTACATAATTTTTTCTTCTTCTAAACTTTCCCCATCATCCCCATTAATTTTGTTCAAACTTTCCTCCGTCATCCACCATTGAATTTTTAACGCTGTTCCACCATCACGTATCAATTTCTCCAATCATCCCTATGAATTATTTTTTTAACTTTTTCCCAAGACCCCCCCTCCTCCTCCATTGATAAAAAAACTCTCTTCCATCATCCCCATTAATTTCTTAACTCTCCTCCATCATCCCCAATAAAATCTTTTTTTTAACTTTCCTCCATCATCAATCAAAAAAAAATCACATCATCTCCCAATAACTTTCTAAGCTTTCTTCCATCATCCCCATTAATTTTCTTAACTTCCTTCATCATCCTTATTAATTTTTTTTTAAATTTCCTTCATCATCCCATCAATTTTCTTAACTTCCCCCAATTTTCTTAAACTTCCTTCATCATCCCATTAATTTTCTTAACTTCCTTCATCACCCCATTAATTATTTTAACTTCCTTCATCATCCCCATCAATTTTCTTAACTTCTCCCAATTTTCTTAACTTCCTTCATCATCCCCATCAATTTTCTTAACTTCCTTCATCATCCCCATCAATTTTCTTAACTTCCTTCATCATCCCATTAATTTTCTTAACTTCCCCCATCATCCACCGTTCATTTTTTTCAATCTTTTTTCCATCATCTTCCCATTACTTTTTTTTTCAGCTTTCCTCCAACATCCACCTTTATATATTTTTTAAACTTTCCCCCATCATCTCCGATCAATTAAAAAAAAAAACCCTTTCCCCATCAATTTTTTTCAACTCTCCACCATCATCCCCATTACTTTTCTTCAACTCTCTTCCATCATCTCCAATTAATTATTTCAACTCCCCTCCATTACCTTCCATTAATTATTTTAACTATCTTCCATTATCCCCCATCACTTTCATTTCAACTTTCCCACCATCATCCCCCATTAACTATTTTAACTCTCCTCCATCATCTTCCATTAATTACTTTAACTTTCTTCAATCATCCCCCATTATTTCTTTTTCTTTTTTTTTACTTTCCTCCATCACTCCCATTAATTTTTTAACTCTCCTCCATCAATTCCCATTAATAGTTTTAACTCTCATGCATCATCTTCCACTAATTAGTTTGACTTTCTTCAATCATCCCCCATCACTTTTATTTAAACTTTCCTCCATCAATCCCCATTAATTTTTTTTAAACTCTCCTCCATCACTCCCATTAATTTTTTTTAAAACTCCTCCATCACTCCCATTAATTTTTTTAACTCTCCTCCATCAATTCCCATTAATAGTTTTAACTCTCATGCATCATCTTCCACTAATTATTTTAACTTTCTTCAATCATCCCCCATCACTTTTATTTAAACTTTCCTCCATCAATCCCCAATAATTTTTTTTAACTCTCCTCCATCACTCCCCATTAATTTTTTTTAAAACTCCTCCATCACTCCCATTAATTTTTTTAACTCTCCTCCATCAATTCCCATTAATAGTTTTAACTCTCATGCATCATCTTCCACTAATTATTTTAACTTTCTTCAATCATCCCCCATCACTTTTATTTAAACTTTCCTCCATCAATCCCCATTAATTTTTTTTAACTCTCCTCCATCACTCCCCATTATTTTTTTTTAAAACTCCTCCATCACTCCCATTAATTTTTTTAACTCTCCTCCATCAATTCCCATT
>CM031626.1:5896138-5944947 GCA_018398815.1 Conus ventricosus
TCTCTCTCTCTCTCTCCCTTTCTCTCTCTCTCTCTCTCTCTCTCTCTCTCTCACACACACACACACACACACACACACACACACACACACACACACACACACACACACACACACACACACACACAGAGCAACCACAAACATGCATGGATGCTGTCCCTCACACACACACACAAACACACCATACCATCATCAGCTCTTCCAGGACTTCTTCCGTAAAGATCATTTACGATCATCTCTGAAAAAAAAATGAAAAAAAGTTAATAAGATCACTCTGCTTACGGCAATGGTACATCAACTATGTTCTTGGAGAAGAAAAAAAAAAGCACAAAACCAAGGCAAGTCCTTCCCAACAAAGGTGTTTGAATGAATGGTCAGCACAGAGAACACACACTCTGCTTCCTGTCCTTTGGTCAGCACAGAGAACACACACTCTGCTTCCTGTCCTTTGAATAGAGAGTACTGAGCAAGAGTTCTGGTCTAACTCTACATCTCCAGACAGGTTCCCTTCACAACACACACCTCAAGACATTCCCACTGCTGCCAATACAGGATTATAGACATGTTCCCTTCATAACACACACCTCAAGAAATTCCCGCTGCTGCCAATACAGGATTCCAGACAGGTTCCCTTCATAAACACACCTCAAGACATTGCCACTGCTGCCAATACAGGATTATACACAGGTTCCGTTCACAACACACACCTCAAGACATTGCCACAGCTGCCAATACAGGATTATAGACAGGTTCCGTTCACAACACACACCTCAAGACATTGCCACTGCTGCCAATACAGGATTCCAGACTGGTTCCCTTCACAACACACACCTCAAGACATTCCCACTGCTGCCAATACAGGATTATAGACAGGTTCCGTTCACAACACACACCTCAAGACATTCCCACTGCTGCCAATACAGGATTCCAGACAGGTTCCTTCACAACACACACACCTCAAGAAATTCCCACTGCTGCCAATACAGGATTCCAGACAGGTTCCCTTCACAACACACACCTCAAGACATTTCCACTGCTGCCAATACAGGATTATAGACAGGTTCCCTTCATAACACACACCTCAAGAAATTCCTACTGCTGCCAATACAGGATTCCAGACTGGTTCCCTTCACAACACACACCTCAAGAAATTCCCACTGCTGCCAATACAGGATTCCAGACAGGTTCCCTTCATAACACACCCTCAAGAAATTCCCACTGCTGCCAATACAGGATTCCAGACAGGTTCCCTTCATAACACACACCTCAAGAAATTCCCACTGCTGCCAATACAGGATTCCAGACAGGTTCCCTTCACAACACACACCTCAAGAAATTCCCACTGCTGCCAATACAGGATTATAGACAGGTTCCCTTCATAACACACACACCTCAAGAAATTCCCACTGCTGCCAATACAGGATTCCAGACAGGTTCCCTTCACAACACACACCTCAAGAAATTCCCACTGCTGCCAATCCAGGATTCCAGACAGGTTCCCTTCACAACACACACCTCAAGAAATTCCCTCTGCTGCCAATACAGGATTCCAGACAGGTTCCCTTCACAACACACACCTCAAGAAATTCCCACTGCTGTCAATACAGGATTCCAGACAGGTTCCCTTCATAACACACACCTCAAGAAATTCCCACTGCTGCCAATACAGGATTATAGACAGGTTCCGTCCACAACACACACCTCAAGAATTCTCACTGCTGCCAATACAGGATTCTATAACTTGCATGTCAACTTTCTCTTTTTTTTTCTTTCCGTCTCTCCTTCTCCTTTCTCCCTCCTCCCAGCACCCACCCTCATCCCCTTTCAAAATCCTCCCTGTTCAGTCATTTTCCTTGTGTCTGATAGTTCACTGACCTACGTTGGCTCTCCCCCATAATGTACTCGTATCTGTGCTCTGCTTTCACCAATGATGCACTGATTGTATTTATACCTGGCTTCCCCCTTAAAGCACTCGTTGCATTTGTACATTGGCTTTGCCCCAATATTTGCGATCATTGTAGTTGTATATTCATTTTCCCCCATGAAGCACTCGTTGCATTTGTATATTGGCTTTGCCCCAAAACTGCGATCATTGTAGTTGTATATTCATTTTCCCCCATGAAGCACTCGTTGCATTTGTACATTGGCTTTGCCCCAAAACTGCGATCATTGTATACTGACTTCCATAAAAAACGCGAAAATTTGAAAGGCTATTTTTCGGGTGAAAAGGGGTGAATATACAATACTGAACCATTGTGGCAAGTTGTTTGGGTCCAAGACTCACGTGCAGTGAAAAACTTGTGTGAGCAACACATCATTCCCGGCATTGGAGGGGCAATAAAAATGGCAAACTGGTTGCTGCATGTGAGGCACGTGCACACCATGCAGAGCAAAGTTAACCAGCGACAAGTACGCAGGCATGCAGCCTTTATAAAGCCGCGCTACAAGGTTCAGGTAACGACTTGCCGTCTGAGCGCTACAGAGATGCCAAGACTACGAGCAGAGGAACGCAATCGTGCCCTAGGCCATCTGGAGGCTGGTGTGGATGCCAGGCAGGTCGCCAACATCTTTAACGTCCACATCTCAACCATCTATCGTCTGCAGCACCGCATGCGAGTCACTGGTACCACTGATGATCGTCCCCGGCCAGGCCGTCCTCGGGTCACCACACCAAGAGAGGATCGCCATTTTGTTCGAACCCATCTGCGGGACAGGCGGCAAACAGCTGCTAACACTGCTCGACAGGTGCCTGGGAATCTCCAGCAACGAATCAGCCTCAACACTATGTGGCGGCATCTTCAGGAGAATGGGCTGGCATGTAGGCGTCCTCACAGAGGTCCGGTACTGACACCAAGACACCAGCAGGACAGGCTGCAGTGGACACAAGCCCAAATCAACTGGCGCAGGCAGCAGTGGGGACGCATACTGTTCTCAAATGAGAGCCGTCGACCTGGTGAACGCTATGCTGACTCCTGTGTGGTAGAGCGGAACCCCTGGGGGGCCCGAACGTTATGATATGGGGTACAATTGGCATTAACCACGCCATAGGACCAGTCATCTTTCAGAACATTGGTCCTGGTCGTGGACAGGGTGTCAATGCACAGCGCTACATCAACCAGGTGCTCAGACCCCAAGTCGATCCTTTTTTTGCGCAACACCCAAACTGGACATTCCAACAGGACAATGCAAGACCACACACCACCAGGGCCACCCAGCAATTTCTTCAGCATAACAACGTCAATGTGCTGCCCTGGCCAGCCCCCAGTCCCGATTTAAACCCAACAGAACATTTTTGGGATGAACTTGGCAGACGGTTGGACCTCCTGCGTCCACGACCAGCAACAGCGGCTCAACTTCACCAGGCCATCGTCCATGTGTGGGCTGGTGTGCCAAGGGGACGCATCAACCACCTGGTCCACTCAATGAGCCGCAGGTGTCAAGCAGTTGTCCATGCAAATGGTGGCCACACACGGTATTAGGACTTCAAGCTGGTTTGTCACGTGACCTTGGATTTTCCACACAAAGACATATTGCTGATGACATTTTCACACATTACCGGTGTAATGAATCAAATCACGCTGAATTCTCGCTTCCACTCTGTACAATTGTGACCAATAAAATTCACCCCCAACCTTCAGCTTGTTTTGTTTTCGTGTTTTTTTTTAATGGAAGTCAGTATAGTTGTATATTCATTTTCCCCCATAAAGCACTCGTTGTATTTGTACATTGGCTTTCCCCCATATTGCATTCACTGTATTTGTACATTTTGCTTTCTCCCATAATGCACTCATATACTTAAATATTGGCATTTCCCCCATAAAACACTCATTTATATGTACATTTGCATTCCCCCATAAAGGACTCATCATATTTGTACATTTGCTTTCCCCCATAAAACATTCATTATATTTGTACATTTGCTTTCCCCCATAAAACATTCATTATATTTGTACACTTGCTTTCCACCATATTGCATTCACTGTATTTGTACATTTGCTTTCCCCCATAATGCAATCATTGTATTCATTTTCCCCCATAAAGCACTCGTTGTATTTGTACATGTGCTTTTCTGCATCTTGCACTCCTATTTGTACATCTACTTTCCTCCACAAAGCACACACTGTATTTGTACATGTGTTTTCCTCTATAGTACAGTCAGTGCATCTGTACACACTGCACTCACTGAATTTGTACATTTGCTTTCTCCCATAACGCACTCAAACACCTGTAACTATATTTGCTTTCCCCTATAATGCTCTCACTGTATTTGTACATTTGCTTTCTCCCATAACGCACTTAAAAACCTTCCGTATTTGCTTTCACCCCTAATGCTCTCACGGTATTTGTACATTTGCTTACCTGTTTATGTTCTGCCTGAAACAGACTGGTAGCTCTGCAGCGTTTGTAACACTCATTTGGAAGCACAGTATTCCAACATTTTGTCATCATGTTATAAATCAACATTCGTTATTTGGGGGGAAATGGGTAAGAACCCATCATCAGATATGGATTCAAATGTCTTGTGATAAAGTGAAACATGATGGAGTCGTTATGTCTATTGTTCTTTTTATTTTCTCCTGATGATTTGTCGACACTGCCCTCTAATAACCATCTACATGCAGAAACTGATGCATGGTACATTTAATGTGGCATTCCGTGGATGAGTAACACACATACCTGGCTCGTCACGATGTGTATTGTGTCCACGCCTGAAAACAAATTACAAGATGTAAAAAAAATAAACTAATTACACACACACACACTCTCTCTCTCTTTCTCTCTCTCTCTCTCCCATTGCACCACATTTTACTAGAGCCTCCTTTTACATATCTATTTCACACTGGTATATCCATCCGCCTCCATTAAAATTCTCACTGCATATTTGTGTTTTCTACCTGTCTTCATCTTTCTCCTCTTTTGATGTCACCTTTCTACATACTGTCAGCTTGAATGATTATTTTCATCTTGAACACACACACACACACACACATACACACAAGCGCATGTATCTGCATGCTCTCTCTTGACAATCACACTCACACAGAAGCACAGACCTACCTGTTGCAAGCTGCTGTAAGAACAAAGCACAGACCTACCTGTTGCAAGCTGCTGTAAGAACAAAGCACAGACCTACCTGTTGCAAGCTGCTGTAAGAACAAAGGACACATCTGAAGGAGAAAAGGAACCTAGTCACAGGAAGGAGGGACTCCATGGAACGTTGTACTTGTCTGGCTTGAGGAGTCAGGAAGGGAGATGGTCATAGAGGAGGGTGGGGGGAAGGGATGGGATGGGAGTCTGAAAGTGGGGTGCCAATCGGGGGTGGGCCCGGGGGTGGTTGTTGGTTGGAGAAGGGATGGGGGTGTAGCAGGTTAAAAGCAGAAAATAAAACAAAGAGAAAATCAATTAAACCATTTACCTTGGTGCCTTAGTCCGCTTTTCTGCAAAAGAAAAGAAAACAAAAATAATTATCTTTCGTGATCATGTACATTATGTATAAACACATACGCACAACAACAGAGTAAAAAAAAAAGATTATCTTTCGTGATCATGTACATTATGTATAAACACATACGCACAGCAACAGAGTAAAAAAAGATTATCTTTCGTGATCATGTACATTATGTATAAACACATACACACAGCAACAGAGTAAAAAAAAAAAGATTATCTTTCGTGATCATGTACATTATGTATAAACACATACACACAGCAACAGAGTTTAAAAAAAAGACAAGAAAGGGATACAGTAGTGTATCCCTCATAAGATAAGACCTAAAATGCAGAGGTACTAACAGTGTTAGCCATTTTCACTCATCGATGTTGATGTCTGGGTAGGTCCTGCAGAAACATACCAATCTCTCCCTGACTGAAGTTATCCTTGTCCTCTCTTTTTTCAACACATCTCTATGAGATCTCATTTCAGAGAGTAATATCTAAACCACCACACACACACACACACACACACACACACACACACACACACACACACACACACACACACACACACACACACACACACACACATCCATTCTATTACTACAGTAGTTCCTACCAGTATGATTTGCTCCAAGTTCACTTTCTACCTCCATTCATAATTACTAGGTTCTGAGCAATGTTTCTTGCTACAAATGTCCAGTACTCTGGATGTAAAACGACTCTGACTCACAGTTCCATTGTGTGCTTTATGTTTAATGATACGCAAACAGACAACTGCCCATTTCTCACATGCCTTCATAACTGAAGCCTTAGACTGCACTTTCACTCTAACTGTGACAGTTTTAGCTGTTGTAATTTTTTTTTTTTGCTGTATCCAGTGAAGCTGTCCTAGTATTTCAGCATTAACTGTTTCTATGTAAGAGACACAGGTAGTAACACTTCTTTGTTACTTTTCTAACCGAAACGAGTTCACATATCCAACCCCCATCCAACTCTCCACTCTTCCCCTCTTTCCTCACACACACACACACACACACACACACACACACACACACACACACACACACACACACACACACACACACACACACACACACACACACACACACACACAACACACACACACACACACAGAGGTGTTTGTCAGTTCCATGTCATTATAAGACGCCAGTCTGTGTGTATGTGTGTCTGTCTGTCTGTCTGTCTCTCTCTCTCTCTCTCACACACACACACACACACAGAGGTGTTGTCAGTTCCATGTCATTATAAGACGCCAGTCATGACCCCCTCAACCTGTGTGTATGTGTGTCTGTCGTCTGTCTGTCTCTCTCTCTCTCTCTCACACACACACACACACACACAGAGGTGTTGTCAGTTCCATGTCATTATAAGACGCCAGTCTTGACCCCCCTCAACCTGTGTGTATGTGTGTCTGTCTGTCTGTCTGTCTCTCTCTCTCTCTCTCTCACACACACACACACACACAGAGGTGTTGTCAGTTCCATGTCATTGTAAGACGCCGCCAGTCTTGCCCCCCTCAACCTCCTGTTCCTCACACTACCTTCCCTCCTTCTGTCTGGCTGTTGACTTTGTTGCATGGCAAAGAGATGATGATAAGACGTGCACAAATGTGTATGTGTGTATGAGAAGGGGGAGGGGAGGAGGTAATTGGGGAAATGAGGAGGGAGAGGGTGGTCGAGGATTCTTTGGAGTAGGAATTGAGGTTAGGGGGACTTGGGCGGCATTATGGAACGGTTGCATGTGAATTCATGTTTCCTGTTTGCATTTACATGTATCAGGCGTGAGACAGAAATGGGAACTGTCTGTGTGGACTGAAGTGTTGGTGTGGCAGGAGAGAACTGTCTGTGTGGACTGAAGTGTTGGTGTGGCAGGAGTGAACTGTGTGGACTGAAGTGTTGGTGTGGCAGGGCAGGAGAGAACTGTCTGTGTGGACTGAAGTGTTGTGTGGCAGGGCAGGAGAGAAACTGTCTGTGTGGACTGAAGTGTTGGTGTGGCAGGGCAGGAGAGAACTGTCTGTGTGGACTGAAGTGTTGGTGTGGCAGGGCAGGAGAGAACTGTCTGTGTGGACTGAAGTGTTGGTGTGGCAAGAGAGAACTGTCTGTGTGGACTGAAGTGTTGGTGTGGCAGGCAGGAGAGAACTGTCTGTGTGGACTGAAGTGTTGATGTGGCAGGGCAGGAGAGAACTGTCTGTGTGGACTGAAGTGTTGGTGTGGCAGGAGTGAACTGTCTGTGTGGACTGAAGTGTTGGTGTGGCAGGGCAGGAGAGAACTGTCTGTGTGGACTGAAGTGTTGATGTGGCAGGGCAGGAGAGAACTGTCTGTGTGGACTGAAGTGTTGGTGTGGCAGGAGTGAAGTCTGTGTGGACTGAAGTGTTGGTGTGGCAGGGCAGGAGAACAGGGGGTGAGGAGATTCTTCCGAATTGAAAAGAATGTCAGTGTGCTTGTTAGCCTACGTAATAAAATTTCTGTAACACAGTAACAATGTGAGGAATATTTCAAACATTTACGTTCTGCTATTTTTGTTAATGTCATCATTCTGCAAATGCTTATACTTCAACGATGTTTACTAGTGCCAATCATGTGAGCACCCCTCTCTCTGTCCCCCATCCCCCCCTTTAGACTTGATAGCTTGTTTAGCTGAAGGCAATAAAACTACAAAAGCCTCTCTCGTTCTTTTTTTTTCTCTCGCACATGCATATACCCCCCCCCCCCCACACACACAGAGTATCATCAACCCCACATACCCACACCCACACACAGAGTATCGTCATACAATCATGCATGAGCATGTTTTGTTTGGTCTTTTTTGGCTGTTAAGGTTACCAGCATTGACAAATCTACTTACTACGTTTTCGTCGGAGGAGAAAGACCACCACAGCAACAACGACGATGACAAGAACAGCTGCAGCTATTCCTGCTCCAATGGCTGCGGCATCGACACCACCACCATCATCTCTCGTAGCTGAAAAACAGAGAGAAAAATATCAGTCTTGGAGCATGTGTGTTGGAGACATCTAATCATAAGATCAGTCTTGGAGCAGTGTGTTGGAGACATCTAATCATAAGATCAGTATTGGAGCAGTGTGTTGGAGACATTTAATCATAAGATCAGTCTTCGAGCAGTGTGTTGGAGACATTTAATCATAAGATCAGTCTTGGAGCAGTGTGTTGGAGACATTTAATCATAAGATCAGTATTGGAGCAGTGTGTTGGAGACATTTAATCATAAGATGAGTCTTGGAGCAGTGTGTTGGAGACATTTAATCATAAGATCAGTATTGGAGCAGTGTGTTGGAGACATAAGATCAGTCTTGGAGCAGTGTGATGGAGACATTTAATCATAAGATCAGTATTGGAGCAGTGTGTTGGAGACATTTAATCATAAGATCAGTATTGGAGCAGTGTGTTGGAGACATTTAATCATAAGATCAGTATTGGAGCAGTGTGTTGGAGACATTTAATCATAAGTATCAGTATTGGAGCAGTGTGTTGGAGACATTTAATCATGTTCTCACCATTCTTCCTCTCCAACCCTTCAGTCACCTTTTCTCTCCACCCCCTCTATGTTGTCCTCCTCTCTCTGCCCTTCATCGTCCCACCCTAGGGTCCATGAGTTGCCTGCACTTTAAGGTAACAGCTCTGCAACTCTACTCAGTGTATTACTCAAACTTACGTGACAGCTTTCGTTCTATCGCTGCCTGGAATTGCAGCTGCGATAACACGATTTTTTTTTCAATTTTGAGATTTTTTTATACACTATAAGAGCGGGCCAAGGAGCATAAGGTAGCCAAGTCCCAAGCACGTTATCAGGTCTGAGATGCTGCGCTGCTGGATGCTGTGTTGGCCCTGTCCTTCGCTTCAGATTCTAAATTACTGGATTATTGTGTGCATGGATGCTCTTTCCGTTTCCAGCATCTCTTGACAAAGTGTGGGCGTGTTAGTCCCTAATTTCCATGGCGCTGCCAGTTTATGCAGATTTCATGGTTTACATATGCAGATCTCTTGTGTGACTTCTTGTTTTCAGGCAGCCAGCTTCACTGATTGGAGATTCTGCAGGGGTAGGCAGCTGTTAGTCCCGTGCATGACCAGGGGAGAGAGAGAGAGAGAGAGAGAGAGAGAGAGAGAGAGAGAGAGAGAGAGAGAGAGAGAGAGAGAGAGACAGACAGACAGAGACAGAGACAGAGACAAAGAGAGAGGGAGACAGAGAAAGACACAGAGAGAGACAGAGAGAGATACAACGAGAAATACAGAGACATATATATATATATATATATATATATATATATATACAGAGAGAAAGAAAGACAGAGAGATATATAGAGAGACAGAGAGAAAGAAAGACAGAGATAGAGAGAGAGAGACAGACAGACACAGAGAGAGACAGGGAGAGAGTGAAAGGCAGAGGCAGAGAGAGAGAGAGAGAGAGAGAGAGAGAGGAGAGAGAGAGAGAGAGAGAGAGAGAGAGAGAGAGAGAGAGAGAGAGAGAGAGAGAGAGAGAGAGAGAGAGAGAGAGAGACAGACAGACAGACAGAGAGGACAGTTTTAGGGTGGGGGGATAGGATGGGGAAAGAGAGTGGTGCGTGTCGTTACCTGGTGTAATGCCTGACCCCCAGGAGAGAGAGACAGACAGACAGAGACAGAGAGGACAGTTTTGGGTGGGGGGATAGGATGGGGAAAGAGAGTGGCGCGTGTCATTACCAGGTGTAACGCCTGACCCGGGCCAGGCATGCCTACCCCAACATTTGCTTTCAGAGACAATACAGACAGAAATCAGGGACAATACAGACAGAAATCGGGACAATACAGACAGAAATCAGGGACAATACAGAGGGACAATACAGACAGAAATCAGGACGATACAGACAGACATCAGGGGCAAATCCATCAAATCAGGGACAGAACAGTGTCAAGATAGAAACACGTCTTGCAGAAGGCAAACAGAACTCCTTTCCTCCCTTGTTGTAGACAAGGCCACTTTTCCGAGAATTCTTTTTGAAGACACAACCTCACTTCACGGTCGTTTTCTTCTCCTTTTCACTCCTCTCTGACCCATCTGAAGAGTCAGAATCCGACTCTGTGTTGACATCATGTCTCCTCTTCGACGCCATGTTCTGACTTGAAAGTGAAAGCGAGGTTGTTGGGTTTTTTCGCGCACATGCATACTACGTCTACTCACTCTAGCAGACGATATTCTTGGCTCAGTTCTGTGCAGTAAGATAAGAACGGATTTTTAACTCATGATTTTTTTTCCGGGACGCCCCATTTTTTTTTTCCTGGGATGCATGTTGCAAATCCGGGATTTCCGGGACAGTGGCTTCTAAAATCAACTTTCCGGGACAAATCCCGGATGGTCAGGGACGGTAGGCATGTCTCGACCCCCCCCCCTCCTCTTCCCCTTCCTACACACCTCCACCCCATCCCTCTCCCCACCCCCCAAGTGAGAAGCGGTAAGGCAACATTGAATCCTGCAAAGTACAGCATCAAGCCTTGTACACATTACTAAGGTGACTACACCTAGCTCCCAGGGTATCTGATGGGGGGGGATTGGGGGAACTCTGACAGTTTTCAGGTAAACCAGAGTCTGCATTGGAGTGAAAAGGATCTGGGATTTTTTAGGTAACAGGGGTCTGCATTGGAGTGAGGACGACCTGGGAGTTTTCAGGCAAACAGGGGTCTGGACTGGAGTGAAAAGGACCAGGGAGTTTTCAGGTAAACTGGGGTCTACATTGGAGTGAGGACGACCTGGGAGTTTTCAGGTAAACAGGGGTCTGCCCTGAACAGCTTATGTCAGACATGTCTCCTTTGGCCAGATGATGCAGACTGAGGGTGCGTCACAAGGCAGACAGATAACCCGATTACAGACACAATGGTTGATGGGTGGTTAGTGCAACATCTTCCCTGACAGATGGCAGCAGAATATTGTTTGATGTTTTGCACTTTAGTATATCAAGTAAAACATTCCAAACAAGCCTCAATTGCTCACAGCCTGCTAAAGCATTCTCTTACCATTCACTGTGACCTGGAACTCAAAGCTCGCTTCACCAAAATCGTTGACAGCAGTGTACAAGTAGAATCCTTCAGCTGACTTGTCTTTGACGTTGTCCACAGTGACGTTGCATTCAACGGCGTATTTAGCATTGGTGTTGGCGCACGTGGCACTCAGCTCAATGTTCTTTGGCTCAGACTGCTGGCTGTTTTCAGGGTCAAGGGTGTTGCCAAGGTAACGGAAGCGATGTCTGTCTGGCAGGGGGTAAGCTTCCATTCTGAAAGCTACACTGACTGAGCTGTCACGGAAGTTCACCTTGGGGACTGGAGATTCTCCTTCACTGCTGCGTGGTTTGCCTGAACATCCATCAACATAGAATCTAAAACAATGGAGATGCGTGCCTAAAAATACACAGAATGAACAATCTCTTTCTTCATTCTGCCATACTCATCACTCACATCCACACACACACACACACACACACACACACACACACACACACACACACACACACCACACACACACACACACACACACACACACATGCATGTATACATGAATGCACGCATGCACACACTCGCACACACTACACAAGCGCATAATCATGCATGCTGTGAACACACACACACACACACACACACACACACACACACACACACACACACACACACACACACACACACACACACACACACACACACACAAACGCTCTCTCTCTCTCACAAGCACACATACACGTGAGCACATGCATGCACACACAGAAACACACAGTGCACACTATTCACTCACATACATACAAGAATGTACGCAGCATACACACACACTAAACAAATACCATAAACATGCATGTTGCATACACACACACACACACACACGTACACACACACACACACACACACACACACACACACACACACACACACACACACACACACACACACACACACACGTACACACACACACACACACACACACACACACACACACACACACACACACACACACACACACACACACACACACACACAGTCCTCTCACTTCCATCAGAACTGTAGGTTAATGTGGGTGCTAGCCTTTGACTGACAAGTTGAACTGATATCCCTGCATTACTCTGAGGAAAAATCACCCTGATATAAAGAAAAAAAATGCACAACCAAAGACAGAAAAAAGTTCAAAGTGAGAGGTACTGGTCTACAGAGTCACACTCTCACAACAGAAACAGTCTGAATGTTAGACATGATGATCTGTTGTGAGTCAACAGAAACAGTCTGAATGTTTGACATGATGATCTGTTGTGAGTCAACAGAAACAGTCTGACTGTTAGACATGATGATCTGTTGTGAGTCAACAGAAACAGTCTGAATGTCAGACATGATGATCTGTTGTGAGTCAACAGAAACAGTCTGAATGTTAGACATGATGATCTGTTGTGAGTCAACAGAAAGCAATGCAGTATAATCATGTTCACCATGTGTTTGGTTTACACTTCTGTTAGAACTGGGACATGGCTCATCATTTGTGGAAATACCTGTTGACTATCATGACAGTGACATTTGACTTACATTACAGTGACATTTTACTTACATGATAGTAACGTTTGACTTGCATGATAGTAACAATTGACTTACATGATAGTTGCATTTGACTTGCATGATAGCAACATTTAACTTGCATGATAGTAATATTTGATTTGAATGATAGTGATATGACTTGCATGACAATAACATTTGACTTGCACGACAGTAACATTTGATTTACATGATAGTAACATTTGACTTGCATGAGAGTAACATTTGACTTACATGATAGTAACATTTGACTCACATGATTGTAACATCTGACTTACATGATAGTGACATCATGTGTGTATCAAACAGTTCTCAGGAACAAGAAGTCTGGCATCATGTCCACAACGCAAAAGGATCGCTTGTTTCAGTGCTTTCATGTCTCTGACTCCTTTCGGAAGAATCCACAGATGTATAAATGGCTTGACGCCATTACAACCGTTGTCTTTTCCAGCTCTTACAGATAAGAGAGAGAGATAATGTTGCTTATAGCCCAGCCGACCGCAGAGGGCCACATCAGGGCTGTCACCACGTTAAAATCAACTCACCAGTTATTTAAAAAAAAAAAAAAAAAAAAAAAAAAAAAACTTTCACACATCTCGTTAAATGACATCGTCTACAAACGCACCAGAAACTTTGTTAAAAATCTTTCTGCCGTAAAATCTTAAATCAGATGAAAAATGTTAATCTCTCTCAAAAACTCAAGGATCACGTCAGGCGGGACATCCCTGAACAGGATCTTCATGGACTCCGCTGTAAAATGTTTGTGTCTCACATCGTGCAAGTCCCAACACTCCAAAAGAACATGTTTCATTGTGAGTGGCGCATGACATGGAATGCACCACGGAGCTTCTTCACTCTTTAAAAGGTAAAAATGGGTAAAATACGAATGGCCGGTGTGCAGCCAGCACAGAACCGTTTCCTCTTTACGACCACCCGACGTAGATGGGAGGAACTCCTTAAGGTTTGGACGGATCTGAAAGAGTTTGTTATTCGTCTGTGTGTTCCAATCCTCCTGCCAGAGGTCTCTCACATAATCGTTAATTTTGGGTTTCACATCTGAGCAGGGGATATAAGTGTTGGACAGTTTCTCTCTTGTGGCGTTCTTGGCTAAACGATCAACCATTTCGTTCCCGCCGATACCAACATGACCAGGAACCCAAGCAAGAATAATGTTGTAACCGTCCGCCTTCAACTTGCTAAAAAGTTCAAAGAAATGCAAAAGTTCTGGATGCTGAAGGTTGCGGCCAGCTATGGCTTCCAAAGCTGACAGCGAATCCGACAGAACCAGAAAGTCCCTCTTTGAAGAATGTGAGATTATCTTCAAAGCCAGAACCAGAGCAGTAAGTTCAGCAGAATAGACAGAAGCATCTGAATGGATATGTTCCAACATTATCTGAGAAGGAGCCCCAGGGCAGTAGGCTGCACAGGCCACTCCATCTTCAGACTTGGAACCGTCAGTGAAAACTTTTTGACAGAATGGGAATTTCGAACAGAGCTCGGCATACAAAGCCTTGTACGCCAGAGAGCTGGTAGACTCCTTACGGAAAGCTGCGAGATCAAAACGAATCTCTGGTGTGAAAAAGGTCCATGGAGGTTGATCCGGAAACTTGGAAAAATCGGAAACTACTCCCAGGTCTATACCTGCATTCCGCACGTGAGGCTGCATACGAAGCCCAAACGGCGGAATACATTTCGGGTTTGTTTCAAACTTACTTTGGAACGGAGGGTCAAAAACACAGTCATAGGCAGGATTCTGCGGTTCTGAGAACAGTCGGATGTAATAATTCAAAGACAGTTTCAGCCTGCGGTTGGACAGTGAAGGTTCACCTGCCTCTGCGTACAGGCTGTACACAGGGGTGGTGCGGAACGCTCCAAGACAGAGACGAAGCCCTTGATGGTGGATAGGGTCCAAGAGTTTGAGGTAAGATGATCTTGCGGAGCCGTACACAGCACAACCGTAGTCCAGTTTGGAACGGACCAGGGCTCTGTAGAGGTGCAACAAAGTTTTCTTATCAGCGCCCCAGTCGGTGTGTGCTACGACCCGCAGAATATTCAATGCCTTTTGGCAAGCAGTTTTGAGGTTTTTAATATGGCTGAGAAAGTTAAGTTTTTGGTCAAAAATGACTCCCAGAAATTTGGCCTCTTTAACAGCTGGAATGGGAGATTTCCCGACGTGAAGTTCAGGATCTGGAAAAAAATGACGGAAATTATGGAAGTGAATACACTGGGTTTTTGTAGCAGAAAAGGTGAAAACCGTTTTCATCCGCCCACTGATGGATTTTATCTACGCAAAGCTGGAGCCTGCGCTGGACACTCGGGTACAGGCTTCCAGTTGCGTAGACAGCAAAATCATCCACAAACAATGAGCAGTCTGAACCCTGCTGAACTGATTGAACAATGTTGTTGATCTTAATACTAAAGAGGGCAGGAGATAGTATGCTCCCCAGTGGAACACCCAACTCCTGCTCGTGGACATCAGAGAGAGTGGTGCCAACCCGGACCTGAAACTGTCGTTCTGCCAAAAAATTTTGAATAAAAAGCGGAAGATGACCTCGAAAACCCAGATCGTGGAGATCATGAAGTATCCCCGACTTCCAGGTGGTATCGTAGGCCTTCTCCAAGTCAAAGAAAATTGCCACTGCATGCTGTTTGTTCAGAAAGGCGTTCCGAAGTGTAGATTCCAGACGAATCAAATGGTCAACGGTAGTCCGATGTTTGCGGAAACCACACTGTTCTTTCGCCAAAAGGCCATCGGTTTCAAGTTTCCACATGAGCCTAGCATTGACCATTTTTTCCATCAATTTACAAACACAGCTGGTCAAAGCTATGGGACGGTAATTTGAAGGATTAGAAAGATCTTTTCCAGGTTTGGGGATGGGAATAATGAGGGCTTTTCGCCAAGAGGGTGGAAAAAAACCTGTAGTCCACACATGGTTGTAGACCTGTAGCAGTATGTTCAGACCTTCTAGCGGAAGATGTTTCAACAGCTGATAATGGATTTCATCTATACCTGGAGAGGAATCGCTGCAAGAAAGCAAGGCAGATTTCAGCTCGTTTAACGTGAAAGGAAGATTGTAGTCTTCCATGTTGTCGGACGAAAAGTTGCAGGGTGATTTTTCTTTTAGGGCTTTGTTTTTGACAAAAGTGGCTGATTTATTAGAAGAGGAGGAATTCTTTTCAATGGTTGAAGCAAGCAGATTAGCAACTGCTTTCTTCTCTGTTATTAAAGAATCCGAAAACTTGAGATGGTTCACAGTGGGACAGGTGTTCTTCCCTTTGATTTTCTTAATGATGTTCCACACTTTTTTCTTGGAAGATTTTGATGTCAGCCTGGAGCAGAAGCTTCTCCAGGACCGACGTTTCACTGATTTTAAAAGTGTGTCTAGATTTAGCACGGAGTTTTTGATGGGCTCGAGCGTTGGGACCCGAAGGTCGTTGGTACACCTGACGCTGAGCCCGTTTTCTAACTTTGGAAATTTGTTGGCAGTCTGAATCAAACCAGGGTGTTTTTGGCATTTAAAGTTTATCGGAAGACACTGGAATACTAGCTTTAGCACACTTGATCACAGTGTTAGTCAGTGATTCAGCTGGGTCCGGACTCTGAAGAAAGTCAGTGTCCTGGAATTCTTTAGAAATAGTGGTTGCAAATAGATCCCAGTTTGCTTTCTTGTAATTTAGATGTTGAGAGACAGAGACGTGTTCAGTTATGACGGGTTGTAGTAAGACAGGGAAATGGTCACTTCCGTGCAGATCGTCATGGACAGACCACTCATAGTCCAGGACCAGCGAGGGGTCACAAACCGACAAATCTAAACACGAAAGTGAACCTGTGGAAGAATGGAGGTAAGTTGCAGATCCGTCGTTCAGACAACACAAATCCAAATCCGAAAGGACATCCTCAATCAGCAGACCTCTGGATGACGAACCGGTACTACCCCAAAGAGGGTTGTGACCGTTAAAGTCACCCAACAGCAAAAAAGGTCGAGGAAGTTCCCCTAACAGACTGACAAGGTCCTGACGACAAACCGGGACAGATGGAGGTAGATAAAGAGAACAGATTGTGACAGTTTTGTGGAGAGTGACTCTCGCAGCTACAGCCTGAAGGGAGGTAGACAGAGCGACAGGACTATACAACAAAGTTTTGTGAAGGAGAAGGGCAACACCGCCCGACAGTCCCAACGTGGATGGTTGTGCAGGTTTTGAAAGAATATTAAAGCCAGAAAGAGTAAAGGTCTTCTGGCTTTGAATTTGGGTTTCTTGAAGAGCCACGACAGAAGGTTTCATAGATTGACACAGAAGCTGCAGCTCCTCGAAGTTAGAATTTAGACCACGGATATTCCAATGGAATATTGTATTATCCATGGTGCAGAGGGCGAAAAGGAGAGAGATCAGGTCATCTCCTCCTCAACATCTGCTGCTAAAGCTGTAAATTTGTTTGCTTAATTTCACTGGACTATCTGCAGACCTGCTGGCAGACTTGCCAACAGGTGAAGTAGGTCTGGGTTTGGGAGACGGTGGAGGTTTCTTCCTTATCTCCACCATCTCCACACTGGGTTGAACTCCCTTGCCCGCACGGGCACTGGACAGAGGAGTTCGAGGTCGGGGTGCTGGTGTTTTAATCTGCCGCAGCACAGATGTTGTAGACTGCTGGGCAGTCTGAGGGGTGGCGGATTTTTGGCCTCCACCAGGGCACTCACTTTGGGTTGAGAGGTGGTGGACCTGCTTCCACCAGAGCTGACAGTTTTTCCTTGCAATGTCTTCGAAAATGTAAAGTTATCAGTCTGACAGCAGACTGACCGAGTTGGAACTGTTGGAACTTTCTTTACGGCCGAAGCATACGAAGAAGCTGTCGGCGACTGACTGCCCACAACCTGCTTGCGGGCCTCAAAAAAGGAAATTTTCTTTTCAGTTTTGATTCTTTGAATAGCGGATTCCTGAATCCAAAGAGGGCAGTTTCGTGAAGAGGAGGGATGGTTGCCACCGCAGTTAGCACAATGTGCCGGATCTTGACACGGCCCATCATGGGTTGCCTTGCAGCAAACACCGCATACCTCTTGCCCTGAACAGCGGTCCCTGACATGGCCAAACTTCTGGCACCTGAAGCACCTCAATGGGGACGGAACATATAACTGAACATGAACATTCAAGTAACCAACTTTGATGACCGGAGGCAGCACAGGGTTGCAGAAGGTCAGAAAGAGGGTGTTGGTGGCCACTCTCTCTGAACCTTTTTTACTGTCACCCTGCGCACCTCCGTCACACCCTGGGATGCCAGCTCCGTCTTAATTTCTGCCTCTGATACACCAGATAAATCCCTGCAGCGAATCACGCCTTTTGATGAGTTCAACTGTTTGTGGGGAGTTACCCTGATCTCCCTGTCCACAAGTTTCTTTGCCTTCAGCAGCTGTTCAGATTGTTTTGGTGATTTACACTGAATAAGAAATGAACCATTCCTCAACCTCTTGATGGACCGAGGGTCACCTGCTAAAGCTTGAAAGCCCTTCTGTATGGCGAAAGGGCTCAGAGCTGAAAGGGGTCTTTCCTGCTCCGTCCCTTCCATCACGAGCCAGGAAGCCCAGAATTCCTTCCTCTGTCGTACCTCCATATCAGAATCACTATCTGAATCAAAATTCCCTGAAATAGGGGATGCAGCCTTCCTCTTTTTTGGGGGGATTGTTTTTGAAAAAGCCATGATGTATTTTATTTTATTTCATCTCTCCCTTACCCACCCACCTTGGAGTCCAACTAAGGGGCCAGGGCCAAGAAACCAATGTCTTGACCCCTTCCAGGCTTCGGGAGAGATATACGACAAACAGAAACTACCAACCTATCCCCCCTGATCATGCTCAACTCCCGGGGACAGAGAGCTGAGCACTGCAGGGGTTAACTTGGCCAGTAGGGAAACTGTCCGTCTTGACCCAGCCCCAAGAAGGGGAGCCGATTAGTACACCCGGGCCAGAGTGTACTCCCTGTCTAGGAGAGGTCCGAGCCAAAGTGATGTGTTGAGAGCGCTGGCCCTCTCAATCACCAGGATCTCATTCCCCTCCGACACAGGTCGCACCGCACGGCAAACGCGGCGGATCTTAAGGAGACCACAGAGAGAAAAGGAGTGTGGAAAAGAAGACTTGAAGGGGAGACGAAGATAGAAAAGGGCCAAATAAGGGAGGCAGAAAACAAGAAAAGGAGAAGGTGGGTTACTCTTAGTCAGGATCCTCACCCTTAGCCTATCTGACATGGGAAGCCCTACCAGGGGCATCAACTCCTTACCACGTTACGCTTAGGCCAAACAGCATCTGCACCTCTCAGCCTAGAAGCAGTGTGAAAAAAACAGCCTATCGCCAAGTATTGATGCCCCCGCCAGCAAAGCCTAAGGGATCACTGGACCACGCAAACCCTCCGACCACGACAAGGTCGCAACCCCCCGGAGGGAGCTCTTACAGATTTGAGACTTAGAATACAGATCAGACAACAAAAAGATACCACAAATAAGAAAAAGAAAGATTGTAATAAATCACGCCATTTGAAATAGTAGTCTACTCCTTATCTGTCATAAACTACACTCACAGTTGACAGTGACGTCAGCAGAGATCTCTTGGCCATTCCCAACGTCATTGTCTGCTCGGCAGACGAAGGTCCCCGTGTTGTGACACATGGCGGAGATGCTGTGGGGCAGACGACTCATCTCCTCTGACAGACTCAGCTGGCCGCCATCTTTACTGGCCAACACCAGGCCTCTCTGAAGCAGCTCAAGACGTGGTGTGGGTCGACCATATGACTGACACTCCAAGGTCACAGCCTCACCCTCGTTGACAGTGATGCTGACATTACTGTTGACTGTCAGTTTCGTCTCTGTTGGCTCATCTGGAAGAAAAAAGTACAGTTTGTTTTAATCACCCTGTCCTCAGAGTTCTCTGAGATGGATTAGCTCATGTTACTTAATGCACAGCCCTGATGTGGCCCTTTGCAGTCGGCTGGGCTATAAGCAACATTATCTTAGCTTGCTGAACAATTAAGTAGTGGGAGAAAACAAGTGCAGGCTAACAATTCTTTAGTCATTGTAGTAATGATTTGGCAAAGATTTGAAAGGAAAAAAAAAAAAAGAAAAAAAAAAAGAAAAAAGAAGAGAATGGGGGGAATATATTATAAATATGAGAAACCCTTCACTAGCTGCCTGAGGGAACCATCGTACTCTTCTTCGAAGGCAGATGTATTTGTACTGCCTGCTCCTAGGCCTTTCATCCGCTGGATCGGACTCATCAGGGAGACACGGCTGATTGTGTCTGTGCTCTTGGTGTCAAATAGAGACACACCACAGTCCATAATTCTGTGGTTTTCTCTCCACCAAGGATTAAAAAAAGAATCCAACAGCACCCCCAAAGCAGCCAGTGAAGGGTAGTAAATGGAACAAAACGAAAGTGTGGAGAGGAAAAAAGTTGCTGAAAAACTAAAAGCATTATGCAAACAGTATAAAATGTAAGGGACAATCTTTGAGCCTATGCTTGAGGATCCATTCAAGGATGCAAGGGAGATCAAAAGATATGGAACAGTCTGAGTGGTCAGCTCTGCTGTTCAATAACCCAAGCATTGTGAGTGGCTAAGAATTGTACAGAACAACCTTTACTTGGATCTCCTAAGAGATGCAATCTCCCACTGATTGACCAAACATTATAATGCTGAACAATAAAGTAGTGGGAGAAAACAAGTGCAGGCTAACAATTCTTTAGTCATTGTAGTAATGACTTGGCAAAGATTTGAAAGGAAAAAAAAAAGAAAAAAAAAAGAGAAGAAAATGGGGGGAATATATATAAATATGAGAAACCCTTCACTAGCTGCCTGAGGGAACCATCGTACTCCTCTTCGAAGGCAGATGTATTTGTATTGCCTGCTCCAAGGCCTTTCGTCCGCTGGATCGGACTCATCAGGGAGACACGGCTGATTGTGTCTGTGCTCTTGGTGTCAAATAGAGATACACCACAGTCCATAATTCTGTGGTTTTCTCTCCACAGAATCTTCTTCTTATCTTGTTACTTAATGCTGACTCGCTGATCTCAACCTGTCCCAGCCCCAGCAACAGCGGTCTCCAGGAAGCTTTCTGTATTCAGATCAACAAGAGCCTTCCTACCAGAACACAGATACTTTAGTAACGTTTAAGGAACCGCTTCCGATATAACACATGCTGGGCTGTTTTGGTTTAACCTTACACTAATGAAAAAAAAAAGTTTTTTTTAAATTGCATATCACCGGAGTGAAACTGCTGTGTCCAGCCAATGGCAGTCATGTCGATCTTCTCATAAGGGTATGATGGACTGTGATTGCCTGTGAGCCGCACATTGGTACCGATTTCTGGTATTCTGCTGCTGTCTTTTAAGGTCATTTCTATTTATAGGACTTGTTGCCATGGCTGAATCAGAATGGAACTGAACAAGTCCCCCAGAGCAACCACCAATGAGAATTACAAATGTTAGATATGGTGTAAGGTACAGTAGTACAGTTATGCGAAAAAATCTTTCACACACACACACACACACACACACACACACACACACACACACACACACACACACACACACACACACACACACACACACACACACACACACACACACGTGCGCGTCGGCTGAGTGTGGAGAGTTAATATAAAGGCTAAGTTAATGAAGGTAAGGTAATGTTGCTTATAGCCCAGCCGACCACAAAGGGCCATATCAGGGCTGTAACCACATTAAAATCAACTCACAAGTCATTAAGAAATGATATAATAAAGGCTGAGTTAATGAAGAAATGATACAATAAAGGCTGAGTTAATGAAGAAATGATACAATGAAGGCCGAGTTAATGAAGTAATGACACAATAAAGGCTGAGTTTATGAAGAAATGATACAATAAAGGCTGAGTTTATGAAGTAATGACACAATAAAGGCTGAGTTTATGAAGAAATGATACAATAAAGGCTGAGTTTATGAAGAAATGATACAATGAAGGCTGAGTTAATGAAGTAATGATACAATAAAGGCTGAGTTTATGAAGAAATGATACAATAAAGGCTGAGTTTATGAAGAAATGATACAATAAAGGTTGAGTTTATGAAGAAATGATACAATAAAGGTTGAGTTAATGAAGAAATGATACAATAAAGGCTGAGTTAATGAAGTAATGATACAATAAAGGTTGAGTTAATGAAGAAATGATACAATAAAGGTTGAGTTAATGAAGAAATGATACAATAAAGGCTGAGTTAATGAAGAAATGATACACTTAACGCGGCGCTGGTGGCTACACTGTACACACTTAACGTGGCGCTGGCGGCTACACTGTACACACTTAATGTGGCGCTGGCGGCTACACTGTATACACTTAAACGTGGCGCTGGCGGCTACACTGTATACACTTAACGTGGTGCTGGCGGCTACACTGTATACACTTAAGATAAGATAAGATAAGATAAGATAAGATAAGATAAGAAACACTTTATTATCTCATCATGAGAAATTTGGTCCAGGTGCATTTCACACAAAAAACACAGCACTAGAAACCGACCAAACACAAAAACAATATTTAAAAAACAAACAAAACAAAAAACAAACAATTATCAACATCACAGAACACAATCATTTCATAAACTCATTGCACATTATACTATACATAATATCATTTATATTGCACATTCATACATAATCACATCATTTACATTGTATATTATCAAGAGGAAAAAAAACACAAAAAAACTCACAATAAAAATGCTTATAAATGTAAATTTAACAATTAAATCAAACAAATTTGTGTATAAATGATATTATATGACACATTTACAGCCCCACAAATACACCCATGCACATACACAAGTTTGCACAAACATCCCCACACTCACAGACAGGTATCCATCCATCCCTGCTCACCACACACATGTGCACGCCCTCGCGCGCGCACACATGCATACACAAACATACACTCACATGTGCACACGCATGCGCACACAAACATGCACATGCGCACTCTCACCTAATACAAATTCAGAATTCATAGGTTAAAAAAACAAGTTTTGCTTGATAAAGGTTACTGATTTAAAAGATGGATTGACTGGGGAATAAAAGTTTTTTGAGCTCTTGTTTTCACTCTCAAGGTTCTGTACCGGCGTCCTGATGGTAACAGTTCATAATGCTTAGCCAGGACATGGCTATCATCACTGGCTATCTGTCTGGCTTTGTTCAGCACTCTCCTGTCGTACAATGCTTTCAAACTGGTTTGTCTTGCACCCACAACTTTACTACACACACTCACAACATCATTCAGCACATTCTTACATCGCAAACTCAAACTCCCATACCAGCACATAAAAGAAATGGTAAGAACAGATTCAACACAGCATCGATAATAGGTTTGTAGAATCTCAGGAGCAACACCAATATTTCTCAGTTTTTGCAAGCAGAATATTCTAGATTGACATTTCTTGTGTACAGATTCAACATTTTTGTCAAAAGTAAGCTTTTTATCTATAATTGTACCTAAATATCGGTATTCATCAACTATTTCGACAGTTTCTCCATCAATAGTAAGTTTTGGAACTGGTGGTGGATCTTTACGGAAATCGACAAGCAGTTCTTTTGTTTTTGTAACATTGAGGTCCATTAACGTGGCGCTGGCGGCTACACTGTATACACTTAACGTGGCGCTGGCGGCTACACTGTACACACTTAATGTGGCGCTGGCGGCTACACTGTATACACTTAATGTGGTGCTGGCGGCTACACTGTATACACTTCACGTGGCGCTGACGGCTACACTGTATACACTTAACGTGGCGCTGACGGCTACACTGTATACACTTAACGTGGCCCTGATGACGGCTACACTGTATACACTTAACCTGGCACTGACGGCTACACTGTATACACCTAACGTGGCCCTGACAGCTACACTGTATACACTTAACGTGGCCCTGATGGCTACACTGTACACACTTAACGTGGCCCTGGCGGCTACACTGTACACATGGTAATCCTGCAGGTTCCACTCACATCGTGACAGTCATCATTCACACTCACATCGTGACAGTCATCATTCACACTCACATCGTGACAGTCATCATTCACACTCACATGGTGACAGTCATCATTCACACTCACATGGTGACAGTCATCATTCACACTCACATGGTGACAGTCATCATTCACACTCACATGGTGACAGTCATCATTCACACTCACATGGTGACAGTCATCATTCACACTCACATGGTGACAGTCATCATTCACACTCACATGGTGACAGTCATCATTCACACTCACATGGTGACAGTCATCATTCACACTCACATGGTGACAGTCATCATTCACACTCACATCGTGACAGTCATCATTCACACTCACATGGTGACAGTCATCATTCACACTCACATCGTGACAGTCATCATTCACACTCACATCGTGACAGTCATCATTCACACTCACATCGTGACAGTCATCATTCACACTCACATGGTGACAGTCATCATTCACACTCACATGGTGACAGTCATCATCCACACTCACATGGTGACAGTCATTCACACTCACATCGTGACAGTCATCATTCACACTCACATCGTGACAGTCATCATTCACACTCACATCGTGACAGTCATCATTCACACTCACATGGTTACAGTCATCATTCACACTCACATGGTGACAGTCATCATTCACATTGTTTCTTCTTTGTTCTGACATTTCTGACTCCACTGCATGCTTCTGTCTGCTGAGCTTATCTTTGGACACGATAATTAATTCATCATGACCAGTGGCTCTTTGGACACTCTAATTAATTCATCATGACCAGTGGTTCTTTGGACACTCTAATTAATTCATAATGACCAGTGGTTCTTTGGACACTCTAATTAATTCATAATGACCAGTGGTTCTTTGGACACTCTAATTAATTCATAATGACCAGTGGTTCTTGGACACTCTAATTAATTCATCATGACCAGTGGCTCTTTGGACACTCTAATTAATTCATAATGACAAGTGGCTCTTTGGACACTCTAATTAGTTCATCATGACCAGTGGTTCTTTGGACACTCTAATTAATTCATCATGACCAGTGGCTCTTTGGACACTCTAATTAATTCATCATGACCAGTGGTTCTTTGGACACTCTTATTAATTCATAATGACCAGTGGCTCTTTGGACACTCTAATTCATAATGACCAGTGGCTCTTTGGACACTAATTAATTCATCATGACCAGTGGCTCTTTGGACACTCTAATTAACTCATAATGACCAGTGGCTCTTTGGACACTCTAATTAATTCATCATGTCCATTGGCTCTTTGGACACTCTAATTAATTCATAATGATCAGTGGTTCTTTGGACACTCTAATTAACTCATAATGACCAGTGGCTCTTTGGACACTCTAATTAATTCATCATGACCAGTGGCTCTTTGGACACTCTAATTAATTCATCATGTCCATTGGCTCTTTGGACACTCTAATTAATTCATAATGATCAGTGGTTCTTTGGACACTCTAATTAACTCATAATGACCAGTGGCTCTTTGGACACTCTAATTAATTCATCATGACCAGTGGCTCTTTGGACACTCTAATTAATTCATAATGAACAGTGGTTCTTTGGACACTCTAATTAATTCATAATGACCAATGGCTCTTTGGACACTCTAATTACTCATAATGACCAGTGGCTCTTTGGATACTCTAATTAATTCATAATAACCAGTGGCTCTTTGGACACTCTAATTAATTCATCATGACCAGTGGTTCTTTGGACACTCTAATTAATTCATAATGACCAGTGGCTCTTTGGACACTCTAATTAATTCATAATGACCAGTGGCTCTTTGGACACTCTAATTAACTGATAATGACCAGTGGCTCTTTGGACACTCTAATTAATTCATAATGACCAGTGGTTCTTTGGACACTCTAATTAATTCATAATGACCAGTGGCTCTTTGGACACTCTAATTAATTCATCATGACCAGTGGTTCTTTGGACACTCTAATTAATTCATCATGACCAGTGGTTCTTTGGACACTCTAATTAATTCATCATGACCAGTGGCTCTTTGGACACTCTAATTAATTCATAATGACCAGTGGCTCTTTGGACACTCTAATTAATTCATCATGACCAGTGGCTCTTTGGACACTCTAATTCATAATGACCAGTGGCTCTTTGGACACTCTAATTATTCATCATGACCAGTGGCACCATCTTCTCTTGCCTTGGACGTCTGGCCGACTGACAGAATGAGAAAAAAGACTTGTGTTGGACGTCTGGCCTACTGACAGAATGAGAAAAAAGACTTGTGTTGGACGTCTGGCCGACTGACAGAATGAGAAAAAAGACTTGTGTTGGACGTCTGGCCAACTGACAGAATGAGAAAAAAGACTTGTGTTGGACGTCTGGCCGACTGACAGAATGAGAAAAAAGACTTGTGTTGGACGTCTGGCCAACTGACAGAATGAGAAAAAAGACTTGTGTTGGACGTCTGGCCGACTGACAGAATGAGAAAAAAGACTTGTGTTGGACGTCTGGCCGACTGACAGAATGAGAAAAAAGACTTGTATTGGACGTCTGGCCAACTGACAGAATGAGAAAAAGGAATGGAGTTTTCCAAACAGTGGGAGATGTTTGAACTTGTTTGTAGAGGATTTTCCTTTTTTTTGTCATGAAAAGAAAAAAAGAAGAAGAAGGATAGGATAATGTTGCTTATAGCCCAGCCGACCGCAAAGGGCCACATCATGGCTGTCACCACGTTAAAATCAACTCACCAGTCATAAAAAAAAAATAAAAAAAAATAAAAAAAACCACCTTCACACATCTCTTTAAATGACATCGTCTAGAAACGTACCAGAAACTTCGTTAAAAAAATCTTTCTTCCGTAAAATGTTAAATCAGATGAAAAATGTTAATCTCTCTCAAAAATTCAAGATCACATCAGGCGGGACATCCCTGAACAGGATCTTCATGGACTCCGCCGTAAAATGTTTGTGTCTCACATCGTGCAAGTCCCAACACTCTAAAAGAACATGTTTCATGGTGAGTGGCGCATGACATGGAATGCACCACGGAGCTTCTTCACTCTTTAAAAGGTAGGCATGGGTAAAATACGAATGGCCGGTGTGCAGCCGGCACAGAACCGTTTCCTCTTTACGCCTCCCGACGTGGATGGAGGAAGTCCTTAAGGTTTGGACGGATCTGAAAGAGTTTGTTATTCGTCTGTGTGTTCCAATCCTCCTGCCAGAGGTCTCTCACATAATCATTAATTTTGGGTTTCATATCTGAGCAGGGGATATAAGTGTTGGACAGTTTCTCTCTTGTGGCGTTCTTGGCTAAACGATCAACCATTTCGTTCCCGCCGATGCCAACATGACCTGGAACCCAAGCAAGAGTAATGATGTAACCGTCCGCCTTCAACTTGCTAAAAAGTTATAAAAAAAAGTAAAAGTTCTGGATGCTGAAGGTTGCGGCCAGCTATGGCCTCCAAAGCTGACAGCGAATCCGAAGAAACCAGAAAGTCCCTCTTTGAAGAATGTGAGATTATCTTCAAAGCCAATTACCAGAGCAGTAAGTTCAGCAGAATAGACAGAAGCATCTGAATGTATATGTTCCAACAGTATCTGAGAAGGAGCCCCAGGGCAATAGGCTGCACAGGCCACTCCATCTTCAGACTTGGAACCGTCAGTGAAAACTTTTTGATAGGATGGGAATTTGGAACAGAGCTCACCATACAAAGCCTTGTACGCCAGAGAGCTCGTAGACTCTTTGCGAAAAGCTGCAAGATCGAAACGAATCTCTGGCGTAAAGAAGGTCCACGGAGGTTGATCCGGAAACTTGGAAAAATCCGACACAACTCCTAGGTGTAGACCTGCATTCCGCACGTGAGGCTGCATACGAAGACCAAACGGCGGAATACATTTAGGGTTGTTTTCAAACTTAGTTTGGAACGGAGGGTCAAAGACACAGTCATAGGCAGGATTCTGCGGTTCTGAGAACAGTCTGATATAATAATTCAAAGACAGTTTCAGCCTGCGGTTTGGACAGTGAAGGTTCACCGCCTCTGCGTACAGGCTGTACACAGGGGTGGTGCGGAACGCTCCAAGACAGAGACGAAGCCCTTGATGGTGGATAGGGTCGAAGAGTTTGAGGTAAGATGATCTTGCGGAGCCGTACACAGCACAACCGTAGTCCAGTTTGGAACGGACCAGGGCTCTGTAGAGGTGCAACAAAGTTTTCTTATCAGCGCCCCAGTCGGTGTGCGCTACGACCCGCAGAATATTCAGTGCTTTCTGGCAAGCAGTTTTGAGGTTTTTAATATGGCTGAGAAAGTTAAGTTTTTGGTCAAAAATGACTCCCAGAAATTTGGCCTCTTTAACAGCTGGAATGGGAGATTTCCCTACTTGAAGTTCAGGATCTGGGAAAAACTGACGGAAATTATGGAAGTGAATACACTGCGTCTTTGTTGGAGAAAAGGTGAAACCGTTTTCATCCGCCCACCGATGGATTTTATCTACGCAAAGCTGGAGCCTGCGCTGGACACTCGGGTACAGGCTTCCAGTTGCGTAGACAGCAAAATCATCCACAATGAGCAGTCTGAACCCTGCTGAACCGATTGAACAATGTTGTTGATTTTAATACTAAAAAGGGCAGGAGACAGTATGCTCCCCTGTGGAACACCCAGCTCCTGCTCGTGGACATCAGAGAGAGTGGTGCCAACTGGGACCAGAAACTGTCGTTCTGCCAAAAAATTTGAATAAAAAGCGGAAGATGACCTCGAAAACCCAGATCGTGGAGATCATGAAGTATCCCCGACTTCCAGGTAGTATCGTAGGCCTTCTCTAAGTCAAAGAAAATTGCCACTGCATGCTGTTTGTTCAGAAAAGCGTTCCGAAGTGTAGATTCCAGACGAATCAAATGGTCAACAGTAGTCCGATGTTTGCGGAAACCACACTGTTCTTTCGCCAAAAGGCCATCGGTTTCAAGTTTCCACATGAGCCTAGCATTGACCATTTTCTCCATCAATTTACAGACACAGCTGGTCAAAGCTATGGGATGGTAGTTTGATGGATTAGAAAGATCTTTTCCAGGTTTGGGGATGGGAATAATGAGGGCTTTTCGCCAAGAGGGCGGAAAGAAACCTGTAGTCCACACATGGTTGTATACCTGTAACAGTATATTCAGACCTTCATGCGGAAGATGTTTCAACAGTTGATAATGGATTTCATCTATACCTGGAGAGGAATCATTGCAGGACAGTAAGGCAGATTTCAGTTCATTTAAAGTGAAAGGAAGATTGTAGTCTTCCATGTTGTCGGACGAAAAGTTGCAGGGTGATTTTTCTTTAAGGGTTTTATTTTGACAAAAGTGGCTGATTTGTTAGAAGAGGAGGAATTTCTTTTCTATAGTTGAAGCCAGCAAATTAGCAACTGCTTTTTTCTCTGTTATTAAAGAGTCAGCAAACTTGAGATGGTTCACAGTGGGGACAGGTGTTCTTCCCTTTGATTTTTTTAATTATGTTCCACACTTTTTTCTTGGAAGTTTTCGATGTCAGTCTGGAGCAGAAGCTTCTCCAGGACCGACGTTTACTGATTTTAAAAGTGTGTCTCGATTTGGCACGGAGTTTCTGATGGGCTCGAGCGTTGGGACCTGAAGGTCGTTGGTACAGCTGACGCTGAGCCTTTTTTCTAACTTTGGAAATTTGTTGGCAGTCTGAATCAAACCAGGGTGTTTTTGGCATTTGAAGTTTGTCGGAAGACACTGGAATACAAGCTTTAGCACATTTGATCATAGTGTTAGTCAGTGATTCTGCTGGGTCCGGACTCTGAAGAAAATCAGTGTCCTGAAATTCCTGAGAAATAGTGGCTGCAAATAGATCCCAGTTTGCTTTCTTATAATTGAGATGTTGAGAGACAGAGACGTGTTCAGTTAGTACGGGTTGTAGAAGGACAGGGAAATGGTCACTTCCGTGTAGATCGTCATGGACAGACCACTCATAGTCCAGGACCAGCGAGGGGTCACAAACCGACAAATCTAACACGAAAGTGAACCTGTGGAAGAGTGGAGGTAAGTTGCAGATCCGTCGTTCAGACAACACAAATCTAAATCCGAAAGGACGTCCTCAATTAGCAGACCTCTGGATGACGTACTGACACTACCCCAAAGAGGATTGTGACCGTTAAAGTCACCCAACAGCAAAAAAGGTCGAGGAAGTTCTCCTATCAGACTGACAAGGTCCTGACGACAAACCGGGACAGAAGGAGGTAGATAAAGAGAACAGATTGTCACAGTCTTGTGGGAAGTGACTCTCGCAGCTACAGCCTGAAGCGAGGTAGACAGAGACGACAGGACTATACAGCAAAGTTTTGTGTAGGAGAAGGGCAACACCGCCCGACAATCCCAACATGGATGGTTGTTTCAGGTTTTGAAAGAATATTAAAGCCAGAAAGAGTAAAGGTCTTCTGGCTTTGAATTTGAGTTTCCTGAAGAGCCACGACGGAAGGTTTTATAGACTGACACAGAAGCTGCAGCTCCTCAAAGTTGGAATTTAATCCACGGATATTCCAATGGAAGATTGTACTATCCATGGTGCAGAGGCGAAAAGGAGAGAAATCAGGTCATTCCTCTTCAACGTCCGCTTCTAATGGAGGAGAATTTATTATTAAGTTTCACTGGACTGTGTTGGTCTTTGGACCTGCTGGCAGACTTGCCCGCAGGTGACAAAGGCCTGGAGTTTGGAGATGGTGGAGGTCTGGATTTGGGAGATGGTGGAGGTTTTTTTTCCTCATCTCCACCATCTCCACACTGGGTGGAACTCCCTTGCCCGCACGGGCACTGGATGCACTGGACAGAGGAGTTCGAGGTGCGGGTGCTGGCTTTTAAATCTGCCCAGCAGCAGATGTTGTAGACTGCTGGGCAGTCTGAGGGGTGGCGGATTTTTTGCCTCCACCAGGGGCATTCACTGTGGGTTGGAAGGTGGTGGACCTGCTACCACCAGAACTGACAGATCTTACTTGCAATGTCTTTGAAAACATAAATTCATCAGTCTGGCAGCAGACTGACCGAGTAGGGACTGTGGGAACTTTCTTTACAGCCGAAGCATAGGAAGAGGCTGTCGGCGTCTGACTGCCCACAACCTGTTTCCGGGCCTCAAAAAAGGAAATTTTCTTTTCAGTTTTGACTCTTTGTATTGCAGATTCCTGAATCCAAAGAGGACAGTTTCGTGAAGAGGAGGGATGGTCGCCACCGCAGTTAGCACAATGTGCCGGATCTTGACACGGCCCATCATGGGTTGCCTTGCAGCAAACACCGCACACCTCTTGCCCTGAACAACGGTCCCTGACATGGCCAAACTTCTGGCACCTGAAGCACCTCAACGGGGACGGCACATACAGCTGAACCTGGACATTCAGGTAGCCAACTTTGATGACCGGAGGCAGCACAGGGTTGCAGAAGGTCAGAAAAAGGGTGTTGGTGGCCACTCTCTCTGAACCTTTCTTTACCATCACCCTGCGCACCTCCGTCACACCCTGGGATGCCAGCTCCGTTTTGATCTCTGCCTCTGTGACACCTGATAAATATCGGCAGCGAATCACGCCTTTCGATGAATTTAACTGTTTGTGGGGAGTTACCCTGATCTCCCTGTCCACTAGTCTTGTTGCCTTGAGCAGCTGTTCAGATTGTTTCTGTGATTTACACTGAATTAGAAACGAGCCATTTCTCAACCTCTTGATGGACCGAGGTCACCTGCTATACCTTGAAAGCCCTTGTGGATGGCAAAAGGGCTCAGAGCTGAAAGGGGTCTTTCCTGCTCCGTCCCCTTCATCACGAGCCAGGAAGCCCAGAAACCTGTCTTCTGTCTAACCTCTGTATCGGAATCACTGTCCGTTTGATAATCCCCTGAAATAGGGGATGCTGCCTTCCTCTTCCTTTTGGGGGGTGGGTGGGTAGTTTTTTGAAAAAACCATGTTGTATTTTTTGTGTTTCATCCCTCCCTTACCCACCCACCTTGGAGTCCAACTAAAGAAGAAGAAAAGAATGATTAGAATATCTGACAAACAGAAGATACATGCTATTTGTTTCACAGCAGTCATGTCATTTTCAGGGTATTTTCCCTTTATGAGCGTTAGTTAGGCCTTCCATTGACAGCTGTACGTTGCATCAGCTCCACACACAGTTCTGTGCTCATCATGTATTCACTAAATTTGGAAGTAAGTTGCAGATACAATTTCTTCAGAAGTCTTTTTTTCTTTATTAGTCTGCCACATTTATATGCTCTGTTCATTGTCCGGGCTAGCAGGGGCATAATCTTTTTTCAACAAAGAAACTGTCACTAATGGGCCGTCAAAAAACGGTTGAAAATGGATTATAACTGCTGCACAAGAATTTCACAAGTCAATAAAGAAACCAACCGCTTTTGCAGAATCTGAACAGCAAAATGAATTTGCTTTCTGTCTTTCAATGTTTGTCGATCAGAGCATGGAAGTTTGGAAAAAGATCATGTGACCTGGTACATTTCAAACATCTGTGCCTCAGTGTGACTCCCCCTTTAAGTTCAGGTGGGTCAAGGCTGAACTATATGCATCAGTGTGACTCCCCCTTTTTAAGTTCAGGTGGGTCAAGGCTGACCTATGTGCCTCAGTGTGACTCCCCCTTTTTAAGTTCAGGTGGGTCAAGGCTGAACTATGTGCATGTTAGACCCCTCACTTGTGTGTTATTGGGTCACCGCTTGCGGTTGATTCACATGGGGACATGTGATGAATAGAGGTGCAGTGCACGTCATGTCCTGGGGACATGTGATGAATGGAGGTGCAGTGCACGTTCATGTCCTGGGGACATGTGATGAATGGAGGTGCAGTGCACTTCATGTCCTGGGGACATGTGATGAATGGAGGTGCAGTGCACATCATGTCCTGGGGACATGTGATGAATGGAGGTGCAGTGCACGTCATGTCCTGGGGACATGTGATGAATGGAGGTGCAGTGCACGTCATGTCCTGGGGACATGTGATGAATGGAGGTGCAGTGCACTTCATGTCCTGGGGACATGTGATGAATGGAGGTGCAGTGCACTTCATGTCCTGGGGACATGTGACGAATGGAGGTGCAGTGCACTTCATGTCCTGGGGACATGTGATGAATGGAGGTGCAGTGCACATCATGTCCTGGGGACATGTGATGAATGGAGGTGCAGTGCACTTCATGTCCTGGGGACATGTGATGAATGGAGGTGCAGTGCACGTCATGTCCTAAGATAAGATAAGATAATGTTGCTTATAGCCCAGCCGACCGCAAAGGGCCATATCAGGGCTGTCACCACGTTAAAATCAACTCACAGTCATATTAAAAACAAAACAAAAAACCCACACACCTTTCATACATCTCGTTAAATGACATCATCTAGAAACGCCCCAAAAATTTTGTTAAAAATTTTCTTCCGTAAAATTTTAAAATCAGATGAAAAATTTAATCTCTTAAAAAAATAAAGGATACATCAGGCGGGACTCCCAAACAGATTTTCATGGACCCCCGCGAAAAAATGTTTTTGTCTCACACGTGAAAGCCCCAAACACCTAAAAAAACATGTTTCATTGTGATGGCGATACATGGAATGCCCCACGGAGCTTCTTCACTTTTTAAAAAAGGTAAGCGAGAGAACGGGAAAAACCTTCTTCGGGGGCCACCTTCGCCCTCAACCATTTTTGGGCGAAAGGGGCCCGAAAAAAGGGTTTTTCCCTGTTCTCTGACAAGTAAGACTTCAAAAACCAAAAAAAATAAGTTTTTTTTATCTACAAACAAACATACTGTGTGGGTTACCGTTTTCATACTAATTTACTAAACTTTTCAATTTTAATTTTTGTTTAAAACTTGTTTTTTCCTGGTCATTTTCAAAAACATCATTTTGCCCCAAACATTTTTTTCAAATGAGTCCTTCTTCATGGGGAAATAAAACTACAGTCTTTAACTGTTCTCTAAAGTCTTTTAAAACCGAGTTATTTTTTCGGGCATAAACCCAACCTTTATCCCGATTTTCCGCTGAAAGCTAGTTTCGACAAAGTGTTTCTTTTTTTAACTATGTCTCTTTCGCCGAACAGTCACTATAAAAATAGTGTCCGTTCCTTAAAAACTCTATAAAAGTTCAAAAAACACTCATCGTTTATTGCTAGGATTAACTAAATATATGTCGTCATCTGCCCCATAAAAACCTTCTATCTAAATTTTCTTTTTTCCTTTTAAGTGTTGGCAAAAACAAAATATTTTAAAAATTATAACGAAAAACGTTTGTAACGGGTCGAGGAAAAATTTTTTTTTTTTTCCACAACCATCTCCCACAAATAAATGGCAATGAGGAGTTTTTGTAAAAAAGTTTAACTGCCCCATAGTTTTTTCAAATTTAATCTAATCCAGTTTTATTTTTATCAAACTCTCTGTAAAAAACTTGTTCGTATAATAAAACCCTAAGGCCAAAAGGGGTTTAAGATTAACCCCAATTCAGTTCGTAAGTTTTTTTTCTTTTAAGTCAACATTGATTTTGTTGCTTGTTTTTATGATTTTAAATATCCTCCCCATTGTGAGAACGACGACAACAACCGTTAAGGGTTTTAAACGTCTAAGTTTTGCCAGCAAAATTTTAATTCTTTTATAAGGTCATCACTAACGCCCCACAACCCCACCCCTCTCCACATCTTAAAAAAGACAGAAATTTCAAATTATTGTAAAACTGTCTCCAAATTTTTCTGTTTGGGAAAGAACTGAAATTTTGTAGAAGCTTTTTTTACAACTGTTTTTTTTTCTTTTGGGAGGATTACTGTTTTTTTCCCCATACGGCGTTATTTCATTTTTTCCGACAGTCGTCCGGCTAAACACATGAAAAGGGGCCCAGAGTGAATGCTTTCTAAAATTTTTTTGGGGAAAATATGTAAAGGGGCTTATAAATTCAAATTTTATTCCCTTTCTAAATAGGTTCTAATGCCATTTGAGGTCAGGTTTTCGAACTATTTATATTCATACTGGCCAACATTTTTTGCCTCTAATTTGCGCAGTTTTCTAGTTTGGGAAACTTTTTGCTGTCCCCAAACCCCTTTGCGTTTATAATCACCACTTTATGTATCAAAACCTACAAGCGCCTACCACCGTTCGTTCAAAGTCCCAACATCGCAAGGTCTTTTAATTCTAAGTTAAACACCTCCGGGCCTAATGTAACTCCGATTCTTTCTGGCCCACCGACTTATTTTTAGAAAAGTATTTTTTTTATTTCCAAAACAATGTGCGGGTTATCCTTTTCCCAAAACTTTCCCCCTTTGTCTTTGTTTTTATATTAAAAGACCGACCCTCCCCAAACTAATCTTTAAACGAAATTGGGGAAATTGTATAATTTCTAATCGCAATATGCAGCTTTCCCTGAGGGAAGAGCTTTTAAAACAGTTGAGGGCCCTTTCCCATCATATAATTTTCATAGGGCTCACTCACCAAAGAACTGAGTAATGAAGTAATGCAAGACGACGGTTTTCTCCTCATAAGTAGTTTTGTCTGGCGAACCTAAAACATGAATGTCCGATTGTCAGTTGCAAAGCCTAACATTTTGGGCCAGCTCTCCATCAAAATAGTAACCTATTTTTCTTCTCGGGCTTGAATTTAACATTGTTTTTAGTTTTCAGTTAAGTTTGAGAGTAATGCAAAGTTACTCATTGTTTCTTTTAGGAGAAAAACCCCGTAAAAACCATCAGGTATGGTTAACGGCCACTAATTTCCTTATTTTTAATTTTTTTAATCTTATTATTCCCCTTGGCTTTGCTTTATTTTAAACCATACACTTTGTGAAATTTTCTGAGCGCGCCGTTCTGTTCCGCTTTCGTTATTAATAGCTTTTCAAAAACGAAGGGCGGTCGGGGTTTTTTTTTACAATTTTTTTTTAAAAAAAATTAAAATGAGTGCATTAAAATATAGACAAAATATTTTTTGGGGGGCCGCACTACAATCAAAAAATATAACAACTGAACCCCGACATTTTCTGTGCCCCAATGACACCTTTCATAAAAAGGTAATACTCCATTAAGCAGTTTTTCTTAACCCCCCTAAAAAACGCCCGCATCCCAAAAGTGGGGTTTTAGCATCCGACAGTTTTATAGAACCATTAAACTTTGCTTTTTTTTGTGCATAAAGGGGTTTGGGGAGTGTGTATCCCGATCTTTTAAAACCCGACCTTTTGGGTTAGGTCATGTAAGATTTCATTTCTATTACCCCTTAAACGTATTTTGATGAACTGCAAGCACCTTTCCCAAAATGCAAACCTTTTAATCCATTTAGCAACCGAATAGACATGAAGGTTTTTTAAAAGAATCTGTAACGAATTCAATTTAACACCAAGACGACTTTAGACAAAAGTCTGATTTAACTGGCTTAGGCCCCCCTTTTATTGGGGCTGCACAAAAAAGTATAAGATGACTGGAATCCTCCTTACACATTTTTCTTTTCGGGACAACTGTTCACCTCGGGCCCATAGAGCAAGAGCATAAAACAGATGGACAACTTTATCTTAGACACTTTAAGGGCCTAACTAAAGGGGGAATAGAACGAAAAAACGACTCTATTCGAAACTTATTTTTTGGTGTTTGCTAGGTTCACAAGCACAGGCAAGATCGAGATAACGATCCTTCTATGGCTTTGATGCACAAAAACATACTTAGCAATTTAGAGGACGCCATTTTTCTACTGTTGATTTGCCTTCAAGATTAAAAGGTACCAAAAGTTTTACAAACGCAAGATCAAAAGTAACTTTGCTGTTGGCACGGGTTTATACATCTACTTTACCCAGACCCAGGTAGGAACAAAAATTAAACTAAAAAATGAAATTCTTATAGCAGGCAATGAACAAAAGGGTGGGAAAAACGACTAAATTCTGACCAGAAAATATACAAACAATAAAAGAACACCCAAGAATAAGTCTCAAATTTCCCCAACCCAAACCCCCCAAAGTCATTGAAGATCACAAAGCTGGGGACTCTGTTCCGATGCCATGAAAATAAAAAAGACGGGCCCTTTTTTTGGGTAACGGCATAGGATTACTTGGCTTTATTTTACTAAATGAAACCCCAACTTTAAAAACTAATCCCAAAGGGCTGGGCCAAAAAGCCACATTTTTGCTTGCAGTAGACAAAGCCACTGACAATACTCCCCCAATTTTCCCGGGTAAAGCGTCCACGGCTTTACCAGCAAATTTTTTTTTAAAAAACTTGCAAGATGTCAAGCTGTTTTTTCCCCAAATTTACAGGCGGAGGGCGATGGCGGCGGAGGCACTGGATTTTGACCTCCACCCCGCCTGTAATAGCCATCACCAGGACTTTTGCAAACCTAAGGCTGTTAAACCTTGCTAAGTGACTCCGCCTCTAAACAATGTTTTTTTCGTTCTGTAGGTCGTGTCTTCATAAAAATTTTTTCGATAGTTTCTCTTTTCTTTTCACTTGAGTTCGTAATTTGGCCCCGGTTAGTAGTCGCCCTTTCTAGTCTTGTGATCTTTTTTTTAAAGATCTTTTAGTCTTTGGGTTATTCTTTCTTTAATATCAGGCCCTAAATTGGCGCATCCCTAACGAGTTTTTCTTTTTCCCTTTTTTTATGCCCCTCAGTTCACCTAGTTTTGCTAAATTGTTTGTTAATTCGCCTTTTGATGGTTCTTAAATACGATAAGGCTAATAAATTCTCGCATAGGCAATGGGGAATCATTAATTTTTTTTAACGCGTTTCTTTGAAAAAAAAGTTTCTGCTTCTATTATTTATAATTTGCCTGCTATTGATTTAATTCTTTAAGTTCCCTGTTTTTCATTTGGTTACTGTCGGAATCTTGCAGTGTGTTTTTAAGTTTAGAAACGCTCCCCCCCTTAATTTTTGGGGCCCAACAAGGCCAAGGGATTTGATCTTTCACACTGAGTCTATTTTAATTGAAACCCCCGGCTAAAAACTTTGATGGGGCTTTTTTTGTTTTAAGCTGAAAAAGTTGTCCTTTGGGCCTCCCAAAACAAATGGTCATCTTTTTACTTCCAAAAACTTTTTGGGGCTTAAAATTTGGGGGGTTCTTGGCCAAACCCCTTTGGGATAAAAGTCTGACCTTACTTTTCTGTTAATTCACGGGGGCAAAAAAGGGGGGGTGGACCAAAGGGGTTTTTATCTCGTCTGTTTTCTAAATTCTTAAAATTTCCCTGTTTTTAAAAAATTTTTTTTTTTTTTTTATAAAAAAACTTTTAGGCCGGAGAAAAAAGGGAAAAAGGCCCCCTTTGGCGGGGGGAAAAAAAGGTATATTGTTCCAAAAATCCTACATTGGCAGATCAAACTTATTTTCAAATTTTCCCGCCTAGGGGCGGGGGCCGGGGGAAAAAAAAAAGGAAAAGGCAAAGCCCCAAGGGAAATTTTGGAACTGGGGGGGGAAGAAAAATTTTTTGGGGGAGAAAATTTTTTTTTAAAATAGTTTTTTAACCTTTTTATTTTGGGTAACCGGGTGAAAGGGGTGCCGGGAAAAAATGAAAAGAAACTAAAACATAGTAGCGCCCAGTTAAAGACAAAAAGTAAAAATTTTTCAAAACCTTTTTTCCCCCCGGTTTTGTTTTTAAAAAACCGGACTTTTTAAAGATTAAAAAAAAATTGGGGAAAAAATTTTTTTGAAAAAAATGTTTCAGAAACGCCCGGACAAATACGACTGACACTGTGAGTTTTCGTTGTTGAACCTATGAAACTGATTGGGAAATATATCTTTTGTAAAAATTCAAAAAGGCTATTTCCCAACAACAAAGCGGGCAGAACAAAATTGGAAATTTTAGTTTTTAGGTTTTTCCGCATAATTTTTAAAGGCATTTTTGCTGTGCGAAGATAAAAGAAAAACCTTCAAAAGAGGAAGTGAAAAGTTTTTTAATCAAAAATTAAAAGAAAAAGTTTTCAATGTTCGATTTAGGGTTTAGTCCTAACCCAAATCTACGCTAGCGGGTTAAAACCTTTTTCAGCATTTTGATGAAATAAGAAAACTTTTTTTTTTGGGGGGCGGGAGGTGTAGAAGCAACAGGGTGACCTTGTGTCTAAGATTTTTTAAACTTTTTTCACAAAGTTAGGGTTATGATTATTTAACAACAAAATCGGGTTTTTGGATTGACCTAAGGGCAAAAAGAGGAAATCAGTTTTATGGAAGCGGGGAATGTGAGAGACGTAAAAAACACAAATTTATAAAGAAAAGAAACCGATAAACCGCTTTAATGTACATTTTTTTTTATTATTGATGCGCAGCGAATATTAGATATACAGATTAAAAGAGTATATACTAAATTTTTTTTTCATTTTAAAAAGCATGTCTTCGGTTTTCCAAAAGTGCCTACACGCCGCCAAAAGAAGGATAGTGAAAGCCCTAACATAAAAAATTCAGATTAAAACCAAAAATTACACAAATGCAACAAAAACTAGAGCAAGACCTTCAAAACAGCAAAACCAAACAAGGTATTTTGCTGTCTTTAATGCGTTATTATGTTAAACTGGGGCATCAATAAACGCTCTATCAGCAGGAACGGGGTTTTTCTCTTTCAACGGGCATAGGCCCCGCACTTTTCCTCTAGGGGGTTTGTCTTTTAGCTTTGGCTTGTTCATTAGCGTAATGCGGGTGGGAAAAAAATTTAAAAAAAAACTCCAAAACACACAGCATGGTTCAACTAATTAAAAGCAAATTAGCTCGTTTAAATGACAATAAATAAAGCATGCGACCAAAAATCACGGATGAAGAATTTTAATCGTTTACAGGCCCGATTTTTATGCTACAAAAAACAAAAATTTGATCTTTTAAAAAAGGGAGGACAACTTTTTTCCACAGCCAGACCCGAGAGATAAAAAAGGAAAGCTAAAAAAAGTAAACAGACTTAAAAATTTTTTTAAAACTCACAGTAACAACACCAAAAGGTGTTTATACTTTAGTTTATGAGTCCAAGCACAAAAAGACCTGATATTATTCTGATTTGCCGGTGTATTTTTTTTAATTTTTAAAAAATGTTGGGTTAGAAAAGAAGAAGCATGGAAGATTAAAAGAAAAACAAGGGCGAATTGTTTGAAGGAATGTGAAGAGAGCGTTTACAAAAGCACGAATGATATTGATTTTTGAATTTTAATCCAGAAAAAGTGCGGGCAAGCGTTGTACATGTATTTCTCAATCCAGGTAAACTAAAATAGACCCCGTTAAAATAATGTTTCTGTTTTAATCGACTATGTAACAAAAATGAAGAAAATTGAAGTCTGGGGGCTCACCCAAAAAAAGCGACTATTCTTTTTCATAATGATTAAAACCCGTTGGCAGCGAACGCTTACAAGTTTACGCTGCCGTGAAGAAGCTAAAAAGAGAGGCTCTGGGTTGTCAAGGGCGAATCTTAGAGTAGATTAAAACAGGCTAAGTATCCCGTTTTGGGGAAAGGGTTTCTTGCTACCCCGGAGTTGGTTTTAAAGGGGGAGCAGTTTTAAACATAAAGAATTCAGAGACAAATGTTTATGTGGTGTGTTCTTTCAAGGGGTGCATCATGCCCCGAAACGCAGAGGAGTGACTAACATCGGGAATACCCAAATCTTTAAATTTTTTTTGGAAAATCCTTTCCGTTTGTGTAGACCCAAAAAGACAGTTTTAAAAACAAAACAAAAAAAATAAACTGTTAATGTAACACAGGGGTGAGGAAAAAAAAATTTGTGCCCAAATTAAAAATGCCAAGAACAGCCCCAAAAATAGGCGAACCGACAAAAATCTGTTCTTTCTCCCAAAGTTTCCCAAAGGCACCGCATTTCACATTTATACGAACAATGAGAACTAAACAGCATACTTCAAAAATCATGGCAAACAAGATTTTGTAGAAAAAGTTTAACAAGAAAGCCATTGTTCAAGCCGCGAGCGAAAAATAAAAACATTGTAAAAGTTTGTGATGAAAAACAGAACTAATTCGCCCCCCCCCGATCTAAGTTATTTTTAAGGACTGGAAAAGGATGCAAAATTCTCCATATGTTGTTTACGCAGACTTTGAATCGCTCATTTTCCCTTTTGAAGGGGCCCGCGCCAAAAAACTTCGAAAAACAGTTTAAAGTAATCATCAGATTTGTTCATTTGCCTTCATTGTTGTCAGGTCGGATGGCGCCCATTCAGCACCAAGAATTATACAGGGGCCCCAAATGCGGCTAGAAGATTTTTACAGCGCATGCAGCAAGTGCGTAATGACTGTTCTAATAATCTAAATTTAAATCTGAAATCATAATGACGCCTGAGGACCAACAACATATGACGCAGCCACTCACTGTTGGATTTGTGGTTTAGGCCTTCATCGGGACGCAGGAATCCAACAGTAAGAGACCATGATCACATTAGTGGAAAGTTCAGAGGTGCAGCACACAGTAAATGCAATCTTCAACAAAAAAGTTTGGATCCTAAGACATGGAAGCTTGCCCATCTTCTTTCAAATTGCGAGGTTACGGGGGCCTCATCTTTAATGAAAGCAGGGGGGACGATGCCTTCGGGGTGTCATGCATTGCACAGTCATCAAAAAAGTACATGTGCTTTATCTAAATAACATGTCTTTTTATGACTCTATGCACACATGAGGGGTTCATTAGAGTCACTGGCTATGTCCTTAAAGTCCTGCCCAATAACAGAAGAATATTTTGACCCAACGCTTGTTAGAAGGGTGTTTACCCTTATGAGTACATAACAGTTGGGAAAGGTTTGATGAAGACACACTTCCTCCTAAAGGCGCGTTCTTTTCTAGTCTCAGAGGAAAGGACATCAGTGATTCTGATTACCAGCATGCTCAAGATGCGTGGCAGAAGTTAGATTGTAAAACGATGGAGACTATCATGACTCATATTTGGGCTGATGTATGTTTTTTGGCAGACGTCTTTGAAACTATAGAAAGACCTGCATGAACATTATAGCTTGGATCCCGCGCATTAAAATTTCTGCCCCCGGGATGAGTTGGGATGCTTTCTTAAATTTACTGGAGTACAGATTGATTTATTGTCGGATTTACCAATGATCCAGATGATTGAAAACGGATTGCGTGGGGGAATTATATGGCGTCGCCACCATTACTGTAAAGCAAACAACAATACTTGGACGATTATGATCCCAGTAAAAGGTCTAACTATCTTATGTATTTAGATGCAAACAATCTGTATGGATGGGCAATGGCGAAATCATTTCCCATTACGTAACTTTAAAATGTACACAGGCGGCGATCCAAATAATTTTCAAAAAGCATTAAAGTGGTTGGGCAGTTTAACGCTGATCAAGCAGCGTGGTTTCATTCTAGAAGTTGATTTAGAATATCCTTATGAACCCCGGGACCTGCATAATGACTATCCATTAGCAGCAGAAAGTCTAAAGATGGATCCAAGAGAGCCACCTAAACTTGTGCCCAATCTTGGGGGAAAAAAAAAAAATTATGTCTGTCATTACAGACTTCTACAATTTATTTAAGACATGGTTTGAAGTTGACAGCTGTTCATCGCATAATTGCTTTGATCAAGAACAGTTCATAAACCCATACATCATGAAAAACATGATCTCAGAACTAAATCTGCAGATGCTTCAGAAAAAGATTTTTTTCAAGCTGATGAACAACAGCTGTTTTGGAAAGACTATGGAGAATCCGCAAAAACCCGAAAGATGTCAGATTAGTCACCGAGAGAACGAAGCAATTAAGCTGACTTCAAAACCAAATTATCAGGACTTCAGAAGTTTTTCATGTCAGCTTTTTGGCATAATGATGAAAAAAAAGAAAGTCAAATTAGACAAACCTGTTTTTATTGGGTTTTCTGTTTTAGAATTATCAAAGCTTTTGATGTTAGAGTTTCTTTATGACTACTTTAAGCCCTCGTACCTGAGTCCCGAGTACTTTACACAGATACAGATAGTTTTGTTATAGATATTCCTACTGAAGTATTTATAAAGACATGGAAATCGAAATGGCTAAAGGAGCGAGTGATGGTACGGGCACGTCCGTTATCCTAAAGATTCACCTTTGCATTCAATTACTAACAAGAAGGTTTTTGGAAAGATGAGGAGAATTATCTGGAAGGTGATCAAGGAGTTTGTTGGTTTAAGGCCAAAAATTACAGTATTCGAGCCAGGAGAAAATCATTAAGAAAGCAAAGGGAATATCCCGCAGCGTTGTGCGTCAAACATATCACATGACAACTAAAAGAAGCATTGTTTGGCAATTTGACTTTTCATCATGACAACGTAAAACTGCGATCTAATCTACATGAGATCAACACAACAGTTGTAACAAAGAAGTCATTAGATAGAACAAAACAAAAAAGGGTGTTTGTTAATCCGGAGTTTTCATATGCAATTGGGCACTGGAGGACCGCTATAAACAGGGGGTTTTATATTTTTCATCAACTTTTTTACAAGATCAATCATAGCTTCATCCAATTCATTTAAATCTTTTCTCATGTTTGCTTGACGAGTTCGATTTTTTTTATTATTTTAAGATATTCTTTTCCCAATTTGGGGGTTTTAGTTGTAGGTGATCGGATGATTTAGCATGCATTGATTAATCCTCGAAAATGTTTCCTTAATAGCATTACACGCCTGAAATGATTCCGTATCATTTTCAAGGTCTCTTCCTTTACCATTCTTGTTTCGTTCTGCGCTTCCTTCTGGCCTTCCATTTTAAACCAAAATATGTTTACGTAAATTAATTAAAGCGGAACTGTGTCTGGCGGAATTATCTGCAGTTCTTCTTTTTACAAAATCTTTGAGGAGCGGGGTTTTTTTGTTGTGTCAGTTTCTCGTAAATAATACACGGGCGGATTCATCTTTACAATTCTTTTTTTTTTCATATGGGGGCAACACTCAAACTGGATCGGTTGCCCTGATGCGAGTTTTCCCCTTCTGCTTCTCCCGGTAAATAAAGGTACCTTACTTTCAAACCAAACGGTAATAGTTTGCTGGGTGTACTGGGGTCTTCAGCAACATTTATTGTTTTTCTTTTGATTGCTTGTACTGGTTTTAGCCCTTTAAATTCTTCATTATTCATTGCGCGCAAAACTGAGGGCAGTCTTCTACCCATTCTGTGTTGCGAGAGTTGTCAATAAGCCTCTGTGATACTGGTAGGAGAAAAGTTTTCGGCTAACTGTTTGTTAAAGTTTTCAACTAAAGCCTGTATCTTGAACTCCCGGAATGCCTCTTCTAATAGTAACTCTGTGTTTTAACAATAATTGATTCACTTTACCTTTAAATTCTTTCCCCTCATCGACTTGAATCATGCGAGGGTAAGTTAAGGGGCCCCGTTGGTATATCAGTTGTATAGCAACAGCAGAAGCACTCTTTTGTGTTAATGGTTCCCATCTTTGTATCTTGGGAAACTACGTCAATGACTGTGAGTGCGTACTTAATTCTTTTTCGTCTAATCTATCAGAGGGTAAATAGAGAAGTTCCATTTGATGGGTGTCGTTTGGAGTTGTATTGACAAAAGTGTGGTCTATGTATTCGTCTCAGGCGCTTGGTAATATAAATTTTGCCAAACGCTTGGTTTAGATAAACCATTCTTTTTGCTGTTGGTTCACTGACTCCAGCTGCTTGGCTTAGCTTTTAATATGCTGTGATGCCCTTCAATATCCTTTGGGCGATAATAGATTTTGTTCTTTTTTTTTTTTATTCAGCCATTTTTATGCGTCAACAAAATACACAACGGTCATACCAACAGCAATTAACGCAATATTCTTGCATCTTTTGTTTTTCTGATGGATGATAAAGTCGCTAAATTTTGGTGGGGGCAATGTCACGATTGGGTTTGACTGTTACTAGATAATATTGTTTTATTGTTGATCAACAATCTTTAAAATGTGTAAGCTGCATGGACCTGTTTTTTCAGAGTATCATTAATAAAATCTAACTGCTCAATTCTCTGCTTTTCATAGCGATCTTGTGCTGCGGCTTGTTGTCCAACAGCTTTGTTATGTCTTTTTCTCTCGCCTTCATTCTCGCAGGTACTAAATGCGTAATTACTTCCACTAAAAGCGAGCGCTATTAACATCAGCGCCGCCTATCTTCATTACGAGCGAAGCATTTTTTATAAATGTATTTTTTATTTAAATAATTTATACTGGTCTGGAAATTATCCTTGCTTGACTAGATAATCTTTCGTGGAAACGGAAGCTGCAATGATAGCAATCAGCTTGGCGGAATCCACAAAGTTAGTTTTGCCAAGCTCTGCTGGTTATCTTAACAAGATGTACCAGCATTTGAGTATCCTACACTTAGACCTCCAATAACAGCAGTATGGTATACAAGGTTAGGTAACACGTTTTGCGGTGCTCATTTTTATAAAATAAAATAATTTTAAGTTAATAAAAACATGAACAGTGTGATCTATACAGCTACAAGCGCGGCCTAAACTTCCGAACTTATGAATGACCAAGTTGGATGGCAAGCTGTTATGCCCAAATGGAGAGGTTGTATTCTTTGGCAGCGTGTGGAAAAAACAAAAAACAGTTCTCGGAACTGAATTCAGCATAGAACGATTTACATGCCGGCCGCAAACATTTTAAGTATCATAACAGGTATGAAGCGCAGTGGGGTTTGAATGGGTGAAATGTGTGGGGCAACGGTTCTTAGTTTTGTTACACTAACTAGTCAGTAGATTTGCTCCCATTGATTTCTGAACAAGATCTTACGTATGATTTAACGCCAAGATCCAGTTTTAACAAAGTATGTAGTAGTCTCTAGGATGTGATCGTACTACAGATTTGGAACATTGGTTATCGCCATTAATCATGGGATTATAACTTTTAATCATATTGATTTTGTTTCCCTTCAAAATGAAACGAGCTTGGAAATTCATCAGAATCAGGAAAACATTGATCAGGTGGAGAAAGAACCAAGCCAGAAAATCAGCAGAAACACTGGATCCGGTGGGGGCCAGTGAAAAGTTGTCATCTCTGGTCGTGTTAAAGCTGGAAAAAAAATTAGCAGAGTGGAACAGACAAAAAATAATTAATGTTTACTGAATATAACTCATCATGAAACATAAAACACCGCTAACGCCAGAACAAGTTATTTCAACCTTGCCTAGCTATAAAAAATCCATGTGATACAAGGGCCCAATAGTTCTTTCATGGAATATTGAACTTAAAAACTGTTGCCATTTTTGGCGCCATTGCTGCTGTTGGGGGCAGTTATTACGGTTATAAAAATATATACACAATAGCATGCTGAAACAAAGCAATCAAAAAAATCTGAACAACTAAATACAGAAGGCAACTGCACGCCAAGAACCGCCAATAACAAAGATTATTTTGATCCATTTATAATGCAATAATATTTAAATTGTTTTATAAAATTTGATCATGGCGTATTATAAAATGATAAAGTCAATATATTAAAGACTTGGAGTCTTAAATGACATTTCCATAGACCAGAATTGTAATCAATGCGGGGTTGCTTAGGATGTAAGACCTTCATTAAGATCTATGCAGAGAACGCTGAGCAAGACATCCTCCCGATGACGCGTTTTTTGAGGGTTGATGTTGTTACTATATTAGACATTGCTATGTAAGTTAAAAATTTGAATTGTCTTGTTTTTTGATAATATAAGATTAACTCAAATAATATAAACTAGGTTGTACTTAAAGGATGACTTAATCAATAGAACTTATCAAGAACTTGATTCAAGAACTTATTAAGAAACTTACTACGACTTATTAAGAACACTGGGGCGACTTAATTAAATAACTTAGAAGTAACTTAAGTAAGAACTTGTGGTAACTTAAGGATGATTAAAGAAAACCTGAGTAGTAAACTTACTAGGGGTGTAATTAAGTTAAAAACTTAGAAGGAACTTGAGTGGATGCATGCGATGGGTGGGGGGGTGGGGCGGGGTGGGGACGGAGTGGGGTAGGAGGGTGTGCTTGCGTGGGGTAGGACAAAACAAAACAACAAACACAAACAACAACAAACACACAATAAAACAGTCCAGGGGTGGGGTGGAGGGTCGTGCGTGGTGGGGTAGGCCAACACACAAACACCAACAAACAAACAAAAAGTGAAACTACTAGGACACTTCTTGCTTTGTGACTAAACTGGTTGTGTGCTTGCTCGCACCCTCAATCAAACTAGGCCAGTGATCATATGTGCTCACTTGGCTAGTTTTGCGCTGAGCTTTGCTGGTGCTGCCGCGCTATGTACGGTCAAGTGATCATATATGAAATCACTTGGCCTAGTTTCCGCCGAGCTTTGCAGGGCTCGTGCTGACGTTCATTGGCGGCAGGCTGCCGCGCTTTGCAGGTCAGTGATCATATTTGATCACTTGGCCTTGTTTGCTGTGCTTCCTCTTTTATCAACCAGGCTTGCAACTGGCTTTGGCGAGTTACAGCAATTACGCTGTAGCGAGCTTTTATGGCGGCTCTAATCGGCAGTGTAGTACATCCGTATATTGGTTTTTGGAGCATTTATATGAAGTTACGTTGCTGGCCTCTCACGACCCTCTCCATACTGGTTGATGTATAGGACTGTTGCCTATCTAGTTTGTTTGTTGCCAGGAACAGTCCCGAAAAATCGTTATCCAGTGCATAAGTATAATAATGGTTTGGCAGACGTTTTGCTACCAGATCATTTTATCAATGATTCCTAGCTGATGAATTTAGTATTGTTATAAAAAACATAGGGAAAGTTGAATTAAAGTATTCTAGCATGCGAAATCAGCCATGTTTACTGCGTCTTAAGGAAATGAAACGCCATGTTTGATGCGTTTTTTGTTTTTTAAACATTGACTTGGGCTGTCTCAAGCCAACGCCCAACAATCACGCATGATTGGATAGTTTTGCTTTGGCCAATTTCAAACAATGATGCGCCATTGATTAAATATGGAAAACATCTCATCGATAGTCAAACAATATTTAAAAACATGGCTTTTCTGGTTCAACAATTGCCTTCACGTTTTCATTTTCTGAACCAATAAACCTTTAAGATAGTCGTCCCATTTTATTTTCCAAAGCAGTCGGTTCACTTTTTTCTTTTTCTGTTCCTTCTAGGAAAGCAATATTCTTTTCGGTTTCGGCGGCAACGAACATGCTTCACCTCGTTCTTTCTTTCAACAAATACTTGACACTGCAAGTATGGTTAAAACTTGTGGTTATCAATGGCTGAGAGCTGATTTCAGTTGATACGGGTAGCCATTTTTTTGAGAAATAACGCAACAGCACAGTACACAGCGCAATAAAAAACGCCCCATCGTCGGGAGCCAGTAGTAGATGATGAAACGAGTGTTGGTTATAGTCATGTAGAGCGTGTTGAGAGCGCCAGCCACGCGGCCAGAGAAGCTTCGAGGAAAGCTGATGAATTTATATTGTATTGCCGCAGGACGGCGTGAGGAGTGGGGTGAGGGGAGGAGCGGGGCGGACAGATTGATTTTTGGCCTCTCAGTTTGTCAGCAGCGTGAGGCGAGCTGCGCGCGTGTAGGAGTGTCGGTTGGTGCCCATGTGTGTGTGTGTGTGTGTGTGTGTGTGTGTATGTGTGTGTGTGTGTGTGTGGTGTGTGAGTGTGTGTGTGTGTGTGTGTATGTGTGTTGTTGTAGTGTGTGTGATGTGTGTGTGTGTGTGTGTGTGTGTGTGTGTGTGTGTGTGTGGTGTGTGTGTGTTGTTGGTGTGTCTGTGTGCGCATATTGTTTGTAGCTAATAGTTATTTTTTGGTTAATTGAAGTCTTACTTGTCAGAGAACTTATAAAATCCTTAATTCTGGGTCACTTTCAGCCCGAAATACTGGGTTGAGGCGAAAGAGGCCCAGAATGAAGGTTTTTTAGTACTCT
>CM031626.1:5945947-5958804 GCA_018398815.1 Conus ventricosus
CGTAAAACAGCAGGATTAAGCACTGTAAACTTGAAAGTTTAGTTTACAGAAAGCAGGACTCATTTGAAGAATGTTTGCGTGAAAATGATGTTATTGAAAACGACCAGGAAAAACACAGGATTAAGCAAAATGAAATCTGAAAAGTTTAGTAAATTAGTATTGAAACGGATAACCTACACAGTATGTTTGTTGTAGGGTCGTTATTTTTAGTTACTTGTCAGAGAACAAGAATAGGCGGCTTTTAGGTCACTTTCGCCCAAAAATGTGGTGGAGTAGCAAGTGAGTCTGAAGCCGCCTATTCCTGTTCTCTGCCTTTCTTTAAGAAAAGTGGCCAGATCTTTGCTCACGCTGTGGAAAAGTTGTTCTCTAAGAAGGAGATCTCGCAGTGATTGAAAAGATTTGTTCGTTTTTGATAATCGATCCATTGATCTAAACAATGACTCATACGAATTAGAAACGACGGAAACGATTCTCCTTTGTCAGGGCGCACAGAACGGAAACGTTCGCGAAAACGATCGGTAGAACATTGAAATTTCTTGAGGAGTTCTTCTTTCAACTGATCCCAAGTTAAATTTTGTTTCGCCGTGAGTGTGTGGTACAGTGCCAAAGCGCTACCCTTAAACAACGACGCAATATACAATGTCCACTTTTCCTTTGGCCAACCACAAGACGATGCGTGACTTTCAAATCGGAAAAGAAAACTATCGATGTCATCCTTTTTTTTCCTCGAAAGGTGGTAACTTTGGAATATATGCCGTTTTTGGTTGAGGCGCGCTTGCGGAACCGACTGGTGGAGCTGGTGGAGGTTTCTCGATGCCTGTAATCTTTTAATTTCAGCATCAGTCTCTAGTTCTAACTGCCTCAACTTAAATTGACGTTCTTTATCTTCAGCTTCCCTCTGTAATCTTTTTTCTTCAACTTCAGCTTCCCTCTGTAATCTTTTTTCTTCAGATTTAGCTTCCCTCTGTAGTCTTTTTTCTTCAACTTCAGCTTCCTCTTTAGTCTTTTTTCTTCAACTTCAGCTTCCCTCTGTAGTCTTTTTTCTTCAACTTCAGCTTCCCTCTGTAGTCTTTTATCTTCAAACTCTAGTTTCCTTTGGGTTTCTTCACTTTCTAGTTTCCTTTGATTTTCTTCTCTCTCTATTAGCCTGTCTGCCCTATCTATGCATTGTTGCACATAGTTTGTAAGTTTTTCTCCATCAAAACCCAAGCGTTCCGCTTGTTGAACATATTTATCAAAATCATCCATAACGAACCGTCAACAGATATAAACACAAAACAATCTCTAAGTATGAATAAAAATAAGGCGATATATGATGATGTTATATGTTTCACAAAACGTAATTATAATATATACAAATAAAGAATTCAATTTCCGGTGTAAACAGAAAACAGCTTACTAAAACAGGGTAGATATGAAATCCAAGGAATATATTTTTCCAAAAGTAATTGCAAACTGCTATCAATTTGGAATTAAAAGAAATTGAAGTTCATGCTAATCTGTTTTTCCTAAGAAAGGAAAAAAAACACAATACTAAAGTTTTCTGGAAATAAATCCTTTATAAAGTTTTAGTTCTTAAATGTTCTTGTTGTCAGTCTTTCTTTCTTACTTAATTTCAAATGAATTTACAAAACAGATGTATCGCTTATACAAAAATGAATATAAATTTACAAAACAAATGGAAGCACAAACAATTAAAAAGAGGGGAAGAAACACAAACTAGCGGAAATCCTACCTAAAAGATGAAAATGTAGAAAGAAAACTAGATAGGAGCTTATTGAGGAGAAGGTTTAAGAGGTTTTGAAAAAGGGGGTGAAAAGGAAATGAAAGGATACACAGGATCGGAACAGTGAAAAAAATCAAGAACAGCAAAAGAAGCCCTAGTGGTCACTGTCTCCGTGAAACTGGAGACGGGAAAAAACAATCATGCACAATATACACAACACTACAGTAATAATACAAAATGATTAACAATCAATCAATAAATGCACATTCACCAAACGCAAATCTCACAACACCAAAAAAAACAAAACAATAGAAGAATTTATTAGGAGGAGTCTTCCCCGCACTTGTCAACCTCTGTCCTGTTGAAGGAGACAAGGTCGGTTACAACTCTGGGAAAAGGGACTATTTGAAATGAAACGATAGGACAGAGAAAGAAAAAAACAACAAAATAACCTAATAAGGGCGATCACGGCTGCTCCCACTCTTGAAATAACCGCTCAATGTAGCGAGAAGCGGTGGGGCTCACCGATCGGGGGAAAAAAAATTAGGAACAAACAAACAAACAAAAACACTAGCAAAACTCAGAGTCAGAAATAAGAGAAGTCCTCACTCGCACTGAAAATAAATTCACTCACACACATAAACAGAAAAGAAAACAAATGCAAATACACAATAAATAATTAAACTTTTTTCCCCTTCCCTCAAACCCTTGAGGGTACAAATCAAAATCTTTTTTCTTCTGATTAAAATATATATTTTTCCAGGCCCCGAGGGCACAAATAGAAATCTTTCTTCTTTTTTTTTCTTTTGTATTCCAGGGGAAACAAAACAACGGCAATCACGTCGGGGTCACCACTGTCACACTGTCACTTTTGCACACAAGCATTCATGACAGCATTTACTCCATACGCACACGCAATCTTTCCAATCAACCAAAAGGCGCACTACCGAATGTTTTTTCTTCTCCCCTCCCCCCTTCGGGAAAAACACTTTACTAAATCACATCAAACAATTTATAAACAGATTTAAATACATGTATCTCTCTTTACACTGAGAGATAAACTAATTCATTCAAGATTCTATGCGCGTGCCTGTACCCATCGTCAACACAGCGCAGGCCTCCAAGGGTGGTACAGGACTGCTCTAAAGGCAGGTGAAGATGGTGCTTCTCTGGGTCCTCCCCAGCACCTTCGGGTGTTTCTTTTTCTTTTTTTCTTCTTTTCTAATTCATTCAAGATTCTATAAAGTCATGGCCTTCACATCACATTAGCCCAAATCCAGACCAGGAGAATAAATCATTCATGTAATCATTGATGTCATGCCTGCATCAGAGATAAGACTCGCTCCATACTGTCATGATTCCTTGTCTCTCTCAGACATCGTATCGCCCCCTTGAATTCTCCCGTCACTGGAGATATGAGTTCCGACTCCTCTCCCTCGACTTCTCCTGTCACTGGAGAGATGATGAGTTCCAACTCCTCTCCCTGGAGTATTTAATTGCTGGGGCTGAACTACCGGTGTGTTCCCCACACCATGGCCAACTTTAACCACCTCACGGGGTGAAAAGTGAAGGGCGAAGGGCGAAGGGCTGGTAATGACTGGTCAGCAGTGAGGACCAGCGTCCTGACAGGTTCGTGTCTCTAGGCCATCTGCTGGGCTAAAACTGATTCTTTCCACCGTCCTCCTAGTGAGTGCATACTCAGTGTTCAAACACATGACCAGCACCTTACCAACCCTTATTAAACTATCTCTCAGTGGTCACTTTCACCAATGACCACCCTTCTTTCTTTAATGAGTCATTCTCACAATTATTTGGGGATGCCCGCTACACTAGTCAAGCCACATAAATATTCTTCCTTTTTAGTTGTGGCATGGGGAAATGATTCATATCACTAAACTACATGTGATGGAGCGTCACATGCCTTGATGTGAGGCGACGTCACATGACAGTCATGATGAATTAATTAGAGTGTCCAAAGAGCCACTGGTCATGATGAATTAATTAGAGTGTCCAAAGAGCCACTGGTCATTATGAATTAATTAGAGTGTCCAAAGAGCCACTGGTCATTATGAATTCATTAGAGTGTCCAAAGAGCCACAGGTCATGATGAATTAATTACAGTGTCCATAGAGCCACTGGTCATTATGAATTAATTAGAGTGTCCAAAAGAGCCACTGGTCATTATGAATTAATTAGAGTGTCCAAAGAGCCACTGGTTATGATGAATTAATTAGAGTGTCCAAAGAGCCACTGGTCATGATGAATTAATTAGAGTGTCCAAAGAACCACTGGTCATGATGAATTAATTAGAGTGTCCAAAGAGCCACTGGTCATTATGAATTAATTAGAGTGTCCAAAGAGCCACTGGTCATGATGAATTAATTAGAGTGTCCAAAGAGCCACAGGTCATTATGAGTTAATTAGAGTGTCCAAAGAGTCACTGGTCATTATGAATTAATTAGAGTGTCCAAAGAGCCACTGGTCATTATGAGTTAATTAGAGTGTCCAAAGAGCCACTGGTCATGATGAATTAGTTAGAGTGTCCAAAGAGCCACTGGTCATTATGAATTAATTAGAGTGTCCAAAGAGTCACAGGTCATGATGAATTAATTAGAGTGTCCAAAGAGCCACTGGTCAAGATGAATTAATTAGTGTCCAAAGAGCCACTGGTCATGATGAATTAATTAGAGTGTCCAAAGAGCCACTGGTCATGATGAATTAATTAGAGTGTCCAAAGAGCCACTGGTCATTATGAATTAATTAGAGTGTCCAAAGAGCCACTGGTCATTATGAATTAATTATCGTGTCCAAAGACAAGCTCAGCAGATCGAAACATGCAGTGGAGTCAGAAATGTCAGAACAAAGAAAACACAATGTGAATGATGACTGTCACGATGTGAGTGTGAATGATGACTGTCACGATGTGAGTGGAACCTGCGGGAATACCGTGTATACGGTGTAGCCGCCAGCGCCACATTAAGTGTATACAGTGTAGCCACCAGCGCCACGTTAAGTGTATACAGTGTAGTCGTCAGGGCCACGTTAAGTGTATACAGTGTAGCCGTCAGGGCCACGTTAAGTGTATACAGTGTAGCCATCAGTGCCACGTTAAGTGTGTAGAGTGTAGCCATCAGGGCCAGATTAAGTGTATACAGTGTAGCCGCCAGCCCCACGTTAAGTGTATACAGTGTAGCCACCAGCACCATGTTAAGTGTATACAGTGTAGCCGCCAGCGCCACGTTAAGTGTATACAGTGTAGCCGCCAGCGCCACATTAAGTGTGTACACTGTAGCCGCCAGCGCCACGTTAAGTGTATACAGTGTAGCCGCCAGCACCATGTTAAGTGTATACAGTGTAGCCGCCAGCGCCACGTTAAGTGTATACAGTGTAGCCGCCAGCGCCACATTAAGTGTGTACAGTGTAGCCGCCAGCACCACGTTAAGTGTGTACAGTGTAGCCGCCAGCGCCGCGTTAAGTGTATCATTACTTCATTAACTCAGCCTTTATTGTATCATTACTTCATTAACTCAGCCTTTATTGTATCATTTCTTCATTAACTCAGCCTTTATTGTATCATTTCTTCATTAACTCAGCCTTTATTGTGTCATTTCTTCATTAACTCAGCCTTTATTGTATCATTTCTTCATAAACTCAGCCTTTATTGTATCATTTCTTCATAAACTCAGCCTGTATTGTATCATTTCTTCATAAACTCAGCCTTTATTGTGTCATTACTTCATTAACTCGGCCTTCATTGTATCATTACTTCATTAACTCAGCCTTTATTGTATCATTTCTTCATTAACTCAGCCTTTATTATATCATTTCTTAATGACTTGTGAGTTGATTTTAATGTGGTTACAGCCCTGATATGGCCCTTTGTGGTCGGCTGGGCTATAAGCAACATTACCTTGCCTTCATTAACTTAGCCTGAATATTAACTCTCCACACTCAGCCGACGTGTGTGTGTGTGTGTGTGTGTGTGTGTGTGTGTGTGTGTGTGTGTGTGTGTGTGTGTGTGTGTGTGTGTGTGTGTTGTGTGTGTGAAAGATTTTTTCGCATAACTGTACTACTGTACCTTACACCATATCTAACACTTGTAATTCTCATTGGTGGTTGCTCTGGGGACTTGTTCAGTTCCATTCTGATTCAGCCATGGCAACATGTCCTATAAATAGAAATGACCTTGAAAGACAGCAGCAGAATACCAGAAATCGGTACCAATGTGCGGCTCACAGTCAATCACAGTCCATCATACCCTTATGAGAAGATCGACATGACTGCCATTGGCTGGACACAGCAGTTTCACTCCGGTGATATGCAATTTAAAAAAAGTTTTTTTTCTCATTAGTGTAAGGTTACACTAAAACAGCCCAGCATGTGTTATATCGGAAGCGGTTCGTTGAATGTTAGTAAAGTATCTGTGTTCTGATAGGAAGGCTCTTGTTGATCTGAATACAGAAAGCTTCCTGGAGACTGCTGTTGCTGGGGCTGGGGCAGGTTGAGACCAGCGAGTCAGCATTAAGTAACAAGATAAGATAATGTTGCTTATAGCCCAGCCGACCGCAAAGGGCCACATCAGGGCTGTGCATTAAGTAACATGAGCTAATCCATCTCAGAGAACTCTGAGGACAGGGTGATTAAAACAAACTGTACTTTTTTCTTCCAGATGAGCCAACAAAGATGAAACTCATGGTCAACGATAAGGTCAGCATCACTGTCAACGAGGGTGAGGCGGTGACCTTGGTGTGTCAGTCACATGGTCGACCCACACCCCGACTTGAGCTGCTTCAGAGAGGCGTGGTGTTGGCCAGGGAAGATGGCGGCCAGCTGAGTCTGTCAAAGGAGATGAGTCGTCTGCCCCACAGCATCTCCGCCATGTGTAACAACACGGGGACCTTCGTCTGCCGAGCAGACAATGACGTTGGGAATGGCCAAGAGACCTCTGCTGAAGTCACTGTCAACTGTGAGTGTAGCTTATGACAGATAAGGAGTAGACAACTATTTCAAATGGCTTACTGTGAGTGTAGTTTATGACAGATAAGGAGTAGACTACTATTTCACATGGCTTACTGTGAGTGTAGTTTATGACAGATAAGGGGTAGACTGCTATTTCACATGGCTTACTGTGAGTGTAGTTTATGACAGATAAGGAGTAGACTGCTATTTCACATGGCTTACTGTGAGTGTAGTTTATGACAGATAAGGAGTAGACTGCTATTTCACATGGCTTACTGTGAGTGTAGTTTATGACAGATAAGGAGTAGACTGCTATTTCACATGGCTTACTGTGAGTGTAGTTTATGACAGATAAGGAGTAGACTACTATATCAAATGGCGTGATTTATTACTGTCTTTCTTTTTCTTATTCATGGTATCTTTTGTCATCTGGACGGTATGCTAAATGTCAGATTTGTGAGAGCTGGCCAATACAACAGGTATAATGGAGTCAGACCATTAAATACATCTGTGGATACTTCCAAAAGGAGTCAGAGACCTGAAAGCACTGAAACAAGCGATCCTTTTGCGTTGTGGACATGATCCCAGACTTCTTGTTCCTGGTAACTGTCTGATACACACGTGATGTCACCATCATGTAAGTCAGATGTTACAATCATGTGAGTCAAATGTTACTATCATGTAAGTCAAATGTTACTATCATGCAAGTCAAATGTTACTATCATGTAAATCAAATGTTACTGTCATGCAAGTCAAATGTTATTGTCATGCAAGTCATATCACTATCATTCAAATCAAATATTACTATCATGCAAGTTAAATGTTACTATCATGCAAGTCAAATGCAACTATCATGTAAGTCAAATGTTACTATCATGCAAGTCAAACGTTACTATCATGTAAGTCAAATGTCACTGTAATGTAAGTCAAATGTCACTGTCATGATAGTCAAAAGGTATTTCCACAAATGATGAGCCATGTCCCAGTTCAAACAGAAGTGTAAACCAAACACATGGTGAAAATGATCATATTGCATTGCTTTCTGTTGACTCACAACAGATCTTCATGTCTGACATTCAGACTGTTTCTATTGACTCACAACAGATCATCATGTCTGACATTCAGACTGTTTCTGTTGACTCACAACAGATCATCATGTCTGACATTCAGACTGTTTCTGTTGACTCACAACAGATCATCATGTCTGACATTCAGACTGTTTCTGTTGACTCACAACAGATCATCATGTCTGACATTCAGACTGTTTCTATTGACTCACAACAGATCATCATGTCTGACATTCAGACTGTTTCTATTGACTCACAACAGATCATCATGTCTGACATTCAGACTGTTACTATTGACTCACAACAGATCATCATGTCTAACAGTCAGACTGTTTCTCTTGTGAGAGTGTGACTCTGCAGACCTGTACCTCTCACTTTGAACTTTTTTTCTGTCTTTGGTTATGTATGTCTTGTTTATATCAGGGTGATTTTTCCCCAGAGTAATGCAGGGATATCAGTTCAACATGTCAGTTAAAAGGCTAGCATCCACATTAACCTACAGTTCTAATGGAAGTGAGAGGACTGTGTGTGTGTGTGTGTGTGTGTGTGTGTGTGTGTGTGTGTGTGTGTGTGTGTGTGTGTGTGTGTGTGTGTGTGTGTGTGTACGTGTGTGTGTGTGTGTATGCAACATGCATGTTTATGGTATGTGTTTAGTGTGTGTGTATACTGCATACATTCTTGTATGTGAGTGAATAGTGTGCACTGTGTGTTTCTGTGTGTGCATGCATGTGCTCACGTGCATGTGTGATTGTGAGAGAAAGAGAGCGTTTGTGTGTGTATGTGTGTGTGTGTGTGTGTGTGTGTGTGTGTGTGTGTGTGTGTGTGTGTGTGTGTGTGTGTGTGTGTGTGTGTGTTCACAGCATGCATGATTATGCGCTTGTGTAGTGTGTGCATGTGTGTGCGAGTGTGTGCATGCATGCATTCATGTATACATGCATGTGTGTGTGTGTGTGGATGTCAGTGATGAGTATGGCAGAATAAAGAAAGAGATTGTTCATTCTGTGTATTTTTAGGTAAGTGTCTCCATTGTTTTAGATTCTATGTTGATGGCTTCAGGCAAACCACGTAGCAGTGGAGGAGAATCTGAAGTCCCCAAGGTGAACGTCCGTGACAGCTCGGTCAGTGTAGCTTTCAGAATGGAAGCTTACCCCCTGCCAGACAGACATCGCTTCCGTTACCTTGGCAACACCCTTGGCCCTGAAAACAGCCAGCAGTCTGTGCCAGAGAACATTGAGCTGAGTGCCACGTGCACCAACACCAATGCTAAATACGCCGTCGAATGCAACGTCACTGTGGACAACGTCAAAGACAAGTCAGCTGAAGGGTTCTACTTGTACACTGCTGTCAACGATTTTGGTGAAGAGAGCTTTAAGTTCCAGGTCACAGTGAATGGTAAGAGAATGCTTTAGCAGGCTGTGAGCAATTGAGGCTTGTTTGGAATGTTTACTTGATATACTACAGTGCAAAACATCAAACAACATTCTGTTGCCATCTGTCACAGAAGATGTTGCACTAACCACCCATCAACCATTGTATCTGTAATCGGGTTATCTCTCTGCCTTGTGACGCACCCTCAGTCTGTATCATCTGGCCAGAGGAGACATGTCTGGCATAAGCTGTTCAGGGCAGACCCCTGTTTACCTGAAAACTCCCAGATCCTTTTCACTCCAATGCAGACCCCTGTTTGCCTGAAAACTCCCAGGTCTCCCTCACTCCAATGCAGACCCCTGTTTACCTGAAAACTCCCAGGTCCTCCTCACTCCAGAGCACACCCCTGTTTACCTGAAAACTCCCTGGTCCTTTTCACTCCAGTCCAGACCCCTTTTGCCTGAAAACTCCCAGGTCGTCCTCACTCCAATGCAGACCCCTGTTTACCTGAAAAATCCCAGGTCCGTTTCACTCCAATGCAGACACTGGTTTACCTGAAAACTGTCAGAGCTCCCCCAATCCCACCCCCATCAGATACCCTAGGAGCTAGGTGTAGTCACCTTAGTAATGTGTACAAGGCTTGATGCTGTACTTTGCAGGATTCGATGTTGCCTTACCACTTCTCACTTGGGGGGTGGGGAGAGGGATGGGGTGGAGGTGTGTAGGAAGGGGAAGAAGAGAGGAGGGGGGGGGGGGTCGAGACATGCCTACCGTCCCTGACCATCCGGGATTTGTCCCGGAAAGTTGATTTTAGAAGCCACTGTCCCGGAAATCCCGGATTTGCAACATGCATCCAGGAAAAAAAAATTTGGGCGTCTAGGAAAAAAAAATAATAACAATGGGGATTTATATAGCGCCTTCCCACGGCACAAGGCGCTTTACAAAGGCAGAAAAAATACAATTGCTAAATGTAAAGAAAATGCATTGAAAACGGCTCAGAAATGAAAAACAAAGGCTCTCTCCCATTCTCTCCCACGCGCACACCCCACTCTCACGCACAGACACACAATACACAACAGCCGCAACAAGCACAAACTACTAAGCGATCCACAGAAGCAACAAGAGTCAATCAACTATCTGGTAATGACTGTCTTCTTAGTATTGTTTGAAAAGGTGGGTTTTCAGGGAGGTTTTGAAGGAAGAAAAGGTTTTGAGAATGTCTTAAGTCATAGGGGAGTTTATTCCAGAGTTTGGGAGCTGCGTATGAGAAAGCTCGTTCGCCATGCTGTTTACGATGGGGACGGTAACTGGGAAAGCGGAAGGTCCTGGTGTCGGTGGAGGAGCGGAGCGTTCGTGATGGGACATATACTTGAAGGAGATCGGAAAGATAGGCAGGGGCATCGCCAGTGAAAATCTTGAAGCAGAGACAACAACATTTGTATTTAATTCTTTCTTCAACGGGGAGCCAGTGCAACTTTTTCAGGAGAGGGCTGCAGGGTTGGGTCCTAGGAGATTTGCAAATGAGACGGGCTGCAGAGTTCTGTACACGTTGGAGGGTTGGATGACAGTTGAGGGACAGCCAAGGAGAACACAGTTGCAGTAATCTAGCCTTGAAAGGATGTATGATGAAACCGAGAGTTTTTGTGGCGTCTTCAGTGAGATAGGGTCGAATAGCAGCAATTCGTTTAAGTTCCATGTAAGCTAACTGACAAGTTTTTGTGACATGCTGTTTCATTGAGAGGTCACTATCAAGGAGAACACCAAGGTCACGAACAGTGTTTGAAAATTCAATAGTGCTGGAACCTAATGTCAAAGAAGAAGGGATCGGATCAGGGCCATGATGTGACCGCTTTGAAAAACGGATGGCTTCAGTCTTCTCACAGTTTAATTTAAGCTTATTTGCTGACATCCAGGTCTCAATATCAGAAGTACAAGATTGAAGAGTAGAAAGAAGGGGTGAGTAGTCATCGATGACAGAGGAATGGAGCAGCTGAGTATCATCCGCAAACATTTCGTGTGAAACGGAATGGCCGTGGATGACATTAGACAATGGAGTGGTGTACAAAATAAAGAGGACAGGTCCCAGCACGGATCCCTGAGGCACGCCAAACTGGAGGTTAGATTCATCAGAACGGTGGTCACCTAATTGAATGAACTGTTTCCTATCTAGAAGATAAGAACGAAACAAATTTAAAGCTGTTTCCCTGATGCCACATGTGTATTTCAAACGAGAGAGAAGGATTTCATGGTCTATGGTGTCAAAGGCTGCCGAAAGATCTAGCAAAAGAAGGACAGAAATTTTGTTTTCGTCTAAGGAATTTAGAATATCAATGAGAATGCGAAGGATGGTGGTCTCCGTGCTGTGCCCAGGGCGATAGGCTGACTGATGTGGTGTGAGGAGGTTGTTTGAGGCCAGATGGTCAGAGAGCTGTTGAAGAATGACTTTCTCAAGAATTTTGGATAGGAAAGGAAGATTTGAGATGGGTCTGTAATTTTTAAGAACGTTGGGATCAAGACTGCTTTTCTTGAGTAGAGGTTTAACAAGGGCGGTCTTAAAGTCAGTGGGAACTGTGCCAGAAGACAGAGACTCGTTAAGAAAAAAAATCAGGAGTTAAAAATCCGTTCTTATCTTGCTGCACAGAACTGAGCCAAGAAAATCGTCTGCTAAAGTGAGTAGGCGTAGTATGAATGTGCGCGAGAAAAAAAACAGCCTCGCTTTCACTTTCAAGTCAGAACATGGCGTCGAAGAGGAGACATGATGTCAACACAGAGCCGGATTCTGACTCTTCGGATGGGGCAGAAAGGAGTGAAAGAAGAAGAAAACGATCGTGAAGTGAGGTTGTGTCTTCAAAAAGAATTCTCGGAAAAGTGGCCTTGTCTACAACAAGGGAGGAAAGGAGTTCTGTTTGAGAGAATGTAAATATCTTCGTTCAAGACCACCCATCTTATTTTGCACGAAAACCCCTTTTTCACATACAAATCACGTCCATCTCATATCAGTTTTAGCCAAAATTAACACCTGTTTTACAAAAAAATTAACATGCAAAAACCTCCAAAAATCGACGTAATAAGCACATTAAAATGGGGGCTTACGTGCAAGATAAGATTGGGTGATCGTGAACAAAGATATTTACATTCTCTCCAGGGACATAAAAATCTAAGTTTAGCAAAAAATAAATACTATTTTTTTAACTCACTGTGTTTGGCGGGACAACATGCAACTCTTCACGAACAAAGGATCTTTTAGGGGCAGGCTTTTTAGAAGAGAGAGTCTCTCTTAAATAATACACGGGAGGGGTTGTTTTCATGATTCTTTCAACTTCATATACATATACGCTCCATATGGGGTCTGTGGCTCTAATTCTAACATCACCTTCTGCCTCTCCAGGAGCATACAAGTATCTTACTTTTAGGCCAAACGGCAAGAGTTTTTGAGTCCCCTGCTCATCTTCAGTAATGCTTTTTTTTTAAAATTTGATCGCGTTTACTGGTTTAAGGCCTGTTGCTTTAAATTCTTCATTGTTCATGGCGCGTAAGACTGCTGGCAATCTCCTAACCCATTCTGTGTTGCGTTCTCTATCTATAATTTCTCTGTGATATTGATAGGTAAACAGGCGTTCAGCTAGATTCTTATTAAAGTTTTCTACTAGGGCTTGTGATCGATGGTTGCCTGGGATCCCTCTCTGTATACCTGTAACTTTAAACTTTTTTAAAAAACACCTGGTTTACAGCACATG
>CM031626.1:5959804-5978929 GCA_018398815.1 Conus ventricosus
TACTTTTAAATAGATTGGAAAACAAAAGAACAATACTTCAGTTCTCCAACCCCAATCAGGAGAAGAGTGAAAAGTCACAGGTTCGTCACGACCTTCTATGCTGATGGGTAAAACTTGCGACTAATGCAGTTTATAAATAGGAGGTGGGGGGGTGGTGGGGTGGGGGTGGGGGGTCGTCACTGTCCTTTTCGGTAGTGAAAAAGGGGCATGGATGGTTTGTGCTTTGCTTTGCTCATCCACTTCGCTGTTGGAACTCGCCGCTTCCCTGCCCTGACGTGGTCACACTGGGTGGTCTCTCCCTCCACAATCAGTCACCGTGTCACATCGATCCCTGGCGGCAGCTGATGGAGGGACACTAAGGTTGCAAGGTCTGCTGACATACAGGGCCACACATCTGTAGACCTCCCCTGGACCCCACCCTTCTGTCACCACTCATCACGAAGAGGACGCAGATTGAAACCAACAAACAAACAGATAGAAAAACAACAAAACAAAGCAAAAGGTCAAAGTAGAACTTATGACTGCCACCATCTTCCAAAATGTCATCACGAGTAGTTATCAGAGTTGAGGTCCACCAGGCAAAATTACTTCCCTTTGCCCATCTAAAACACACCACATAACTGCCATTCCAACTTATATCACCCTAAATTGCAACAAAACTTGTATCTCCGCAAAACCTTGTAGTTTTACTAATCTTAATCACACACACACACACAACACACACACACACACACACACACACACACACACACACACACACACACACACACACACACACACACACACACACACACACACACACACACACACACACACACACACACACACACCCCCACACACGCACACACACACACACACATTCCCATGTACAAGGCACTGAACCATTTCTGTAATGCATCCACACTTAACAATCTCGTCGCCAAACGACTAAAGCAATAACAAACCAAAAAGAAAATCATGGCCCGATTTCCCAAAAAGGACCAAAAAAAAAAACATTTCCCTTACGACAACTCCATGACTGTACATGGCCCCACAGCGCCCTTCGGGGCAGACCCCACCTGGCAGCCAACATTGTCGTCGCCACACCACGCACTGCCCCCCATCCACCACAGAATCGACGGGAACAATTCGGGCCCACAAGTGCCCCTGTCTCACACACTTTTTCAGGGTTATAGTATATTAAAGGTACCACAGACACTGTTGCAGATCTTTTTTTGGTCATCGCACTGTCTTATTTTTACCCATTTTTCATGTTAATAGATTAAATGTGACCCATACACTTGCAGATCTTCCCTTGCTCTATCATCACTGTCACATCATCCCCGTCATTAAAATTTTACCAAATTTTTCTGATCTTAATAGATTAAAATTGACCTCGACACTGTTGCAGATCCCCCCCTTTTCACCAGTCACATCGCACAGACGGCTGTCTTGCCCCCCCCGGGAAGGGTGATACGTGCCCTTTCCCCTTTAAATGACCTCCCGGATATCCCTCTGCGGGACACGGGCCAAGTGAAGGCCACTGAAACACCAACCCCTACACTTCTTTTTGACGGGGGAGACAACAAAGCGAGAGGGCCAGGCCACAACCATTCACCCAGCAAAAAGGGTTTAAACCAGAGATATTTTCACTCTGAAATCACTGTAATTGTCGCCCACCAACACACACACACCCACACACACACACAACACACACACACACACACACACACACACACCCACACACACACACACACACACACACACATGCACACACACACAACACACACCCACACACAACACACACAACCACACACACACACACCCCCACACCACACCACACACACACACACACACCCACCACACACACACACACATACAAAGAACTTTTGAAGAATCATTCCACACAATGTCTGTGTGTGTGTTTGTAATTTGTTCATACTTACCTTCCAATTTTGATTCCAAAGTCTTTACACACCTGTCAGTCTTGACGGCACACAGGCAGATGAGGGAATGTATTTTAATAGGACCGAGAGTGTATTAAGTCATTAAAAGGAAGGGGGGCTTCTGAGCACAATACCGTTTAGATTTTTACTGCTTTGGTGAACTCTGACAAAAGTCTTCACTAAAAAGAGTGACAGTCTTTTTTTTTCCCAGAAGTTAACTTGGGGAACACATTTTCCGAAAAAGACCAAATCAAAACGTGCAGTTTTTGTATTATTTTTTTGCCCCTTTGTCTGTTTTTTACGGTTTTTATTTTTTAAAACTGATTTAAATTAGTTTTTTTCATTGTATTTCTGTTTCATCCCTGTAGGGGGCAAAAACCCCAACCGGGGGGGATCATTTTTACTTTAAAAAGAAAAAAAGAGAAAAAGTTTACACTTCATCAGGTCTACGTTTTTGCTGTCAAGGGGGTGAAGTTTTGGGGCAATTACTCGGACAGGGCAATGCTTTGTTGATTCGGGTATAATATTACCAATGACGGGCAGATCCTGAGTGGGAAAAAGTCGTCATCTCTCAAACCCAGATTTTTTGACATTTATCAAAGGCCGGGGCATAAAAGGAGAAATTGGAGCTTGAAGATCCCAATAAAAAAAAGGGGATAAAAACCCAAAAACTAGGCGGGTCTCTGGGATAAAGCCTTCGAAAAGTACGAACTGATGTCCCCCCTTTTGGTTTGCAAACACACTCAAAAATCGACCCCAGACTATCCAAGACCCAACTCCCAAACTCCAACTACCCGAGGGCCTGATGAAGCAGATCGGAGCTCTGCCGGGCCCCAGATAGACTGCGAAAAAAATTTTCAGTTGTGGGGACGCATACAGGATTTGGGCCCCATGGACTTTCAGAAAATAATCCAGTGGGGAGGACTGCACACGGGATTTTGGCTATGGGCATTGCAGAAATAATATCAGGGTGGGGACTGCGTGGGGATTTGGCCATGGGCATTGCAAAAAATAATCCGGTTTGAGGACGCAGTGACAGGATTTTGGGGCCATGGGGCATTCCAAAAAATAATCCAGGTGTGAGGACTGCATGCAGGATTTGGCCATGGGGCATTGCAAAAAATAATCCAGTGTGGAGACTGCAGTGACGGGGGTTTGCCAGGGACTTCCAGAAAAAAATCTCAGTGTGTGAGACTGCAGTGACAGGAGTTTGGCCATGGAGAAAAGACACGGTTTCTGCCAGATCTCGCGAAGATATTGACAAAAAAAAGGTAATCTTCCAGTTAACTCTAAAATAAAAAAATTTTAAAAACAAGAGACCAACCTGAAAAGACGGGAAGACATTTTCTTCATTCCCTTTAATTTTAAGGGCGGAAATTTTAAAAAACCGGGGTCAAAAAAAGAAAGGCTCGGGTTCATGGCCTTGTCCTGAAAATAACGCTTGGAATTCTTGTGCATAAAAAAAGGGTGTTATCATGAAATGAATCGAGCTCGATTCGGGTTTTTTAAAAAAGGGAAAACGAAGCGGACCCTTGTATTCTGCAAGATAAGCTGAATGTGTCAGGAACTACTTGCTTTGTCCGAATAGGATAAAACATGGGGCAAAGAGGAAGGTCATGTTCAAAATTCCCCAAATGAACACGTTTTGATATTTCCCGTTTTAACAGATTGACGAACAAAATTTTTTGTATGCTTTTAACAACAAAGGCCAAAAACTCTGTTCCTGTTGAGCAGACTTTTCCCTCACCAACAGAAAAAGTTCACAGGACTCCCGTCCAGTAACCAACACATAAACATTGCCCTCAAAATTACCAAGATCTTTACAGACATGCAGCTAAAGTTTGGGCCCTTTTAGGGGTGACACTCCTGCAAGTTGAAACCCCAAACCACAAAAAAAATCGTGTCGCAGGGGGAAAGGAAAATGGGGACCCCGCCTCAACAGCAGCCAACCAGGCAGTTGTGACCGCCTACCTCCACCTGATCTTCCCGTCAGCCTGACCGCCTCAAACACTTCAAGAAAAACCAAAGTAAATAAACCGTCCAGCGCCCCGAAATAGTGCAAAAATTACCAAATATGGGGACAAAAAAAGAAAGGATGCTGATTTTACGTAGTAATTTAAACTTTTGATTGCCGATATTAGCCGAACAAACTTCACGCCCCACCCAACCACGGGCAGTCGTCCACTGCACTGGCTACTGAAATGAAATCCAACACTACGCAGTTTTTTTACATGGTCTTCTACATACTTCCCCCACCCGCCGCGTCTTTAAGGGGTGAAGACTCCCAAGAACCCGTCGGCAGCTTTCTTTTCAGACTTTCACCCCCACTTCTTGAAGGGGTGAAACTCATCCGAACCCCTGCGGACTTGTCTTGTTCATGACTTTTTACCACACTGCCGCTGCTTGAAGGGATGAAGACCACAAATCCCTGTCGCACTTGTCTTGTTTTGACTCACCACTAGCCACTTTCTTTAAGGGATAAGACCTCAAAACCTGTCGCACTTGTCAATTCTAGCAGACGAAGAATTTTTTTCCCCATCAGGGGTTTTGGTCCATTTTCATTTCAAAAAACCAAAAAAAACGCATTCCCAAACATTACATTCCCAAAAAGTACCAAACCCTTAACAAGGGAACAACGAATTTCCACCAAAAATGCTTACAGTTTAAAGCAAAAACGAGTGTTATACCTGACAGTACAGGCCTAATTTCAATAATCACAGATGGTTAAGGGACACACCCTGAGGGGGCAGGTATTTTGAAGAGAGGGGGCCAGCCAATGTTTTTAAACCCCCCAGTCAGTTACTTGATGGGAAATTTTAGAAACCACAAAAAAAGGAACAACAAAAAAAAACCCCAAAACTCGTGGTTGTAAGCACGGGTGAAAGAATCTTTTGATGAAAGCAGCTCAATGTGGCAGAAAGACATGGGAACCACATCAAGGAGTGGACCCAAACCGGGTCTCTGGGCCCCGGGAGGGCTGAGCTGTCACGGAAGCCGAATTGTACCTTTTTTCAGCAGGAAGACAACCTCAAAACCACCGTTAAAAACACGTTAACTGACGAGCAAGCATCCTTTCCTGGACGGGCCCCATGGGCCAGTGTATGTGTGTGTGTGTTGTGGGTGTGTGTTGTGTGTGTGTGGGGGTGTGTGTTGGTGTGTTGTTGTTGGTGTGTGTGTATAACCCAGCTTTATTTGATTTTTTTTTGATTTTTTCAAATCCCCAATTTCAAGCCCACTTCGTTCGTAAGTCTCGGGCGGGAGATTTGTACAAGAAAAGGGACACTCTCTTTCCTTCAAAAACAATGAAACCGGACCTTTCTAGAATTTCTAATCTTTTCATTGTTTACAATGTTATTTTGTGGTGTGCTTGTTCTTACATTGTTCCGTTGAACATGGTTTTTTTTTCTTTTTTCCCCCAGATGCACCAAACATCACCTTAAGTCCTGCAGCTGGCAATGAATGTACTATGACGTCAGACAGAACCTCCTGCTCCGTCGTTGAGGGGAACGAGTTCACCTGCAGTGTGGAGTAGAGAGCAACCCCCATCCAAAGGATTGCAGCTGGTGCCAGCCATGTCACCGGACCTGACCTTGACATTGTGTCAGCCAACAGACTCACAGTGGGGTGTACCAGGTCCAGGTGGAGACAACCAAACCTGACAACAGTGATGGTCGTCTGCCCCTGAGGGCGCACAGCAATCTGACTGTTCAGGTCAAATGTGAGTCTCCCTGTCTGTCTGTCTGTCTGTCTGTCTGTCTGTCTCTCTCTCTCTCTCTTCTCTCTCTCCTCTCCTCTCTCTCTCTCTCTCTCTCTCTCTCACTCTCCTCTCTCTCTCTCGTTTGTGTGTGTGTGTGTGTGTGTGTGTGTGTTGTGTGTGTGTGTGTGTGTGTGTGGTGTGTGTGTGTGTGTGTGTGTGTGTGTGTGTGTGTGTGTGTGTGTGTGTGTGATCTTGTATTTGATTGTTTTCCCCCAACCAGTATATTTTGGACAGCATTATTAGAATGAATTTGTGTGTGTATGGGTTACATATAAATGTCAATGCTTACAATTTTGTTTTAACTTGCATGAAAAGTTTGAAAAGGAAAATGCTTCATGACCTATTTATAATGAGATAACGTTCTTCTGCAGAGTCTTGATGTTTCTCCGTCAGCTATTAATTCCACCTGAGAGTGGGAGCAGCCAGCTCAATTTGAGCTGTGAAACAGAACGAAAATTAATTCATTTTGAAGTTTGATAGAGGAAATGCTGTAAAAGAAAGTCCTTGACTGAGTTTAGGTCCCCCACAAGGGAGGGAACAGTGGGAAGCTACACCTATCCTCCACAAGGGAGGGAACAGTGGGAAGCTACACCTATCCCCCACAAGGGAGGGAACGTGGGAAGCACACCTATCCCCCACAAGGGAGGAAACAGTGTGAAGCACACCTATCCCCCACAAAAAGGAGGGAACAGTGGAAGCTACCCTGTTCCCCACAAGGAGGGAACAGTGTGAAGCTAACACCTATCCCCCACCAGGAGGGAACAGTGTGAGGCTACACCTATCCCCCACCAGGAGGGAACAGTGGGAAGCTCAACCTATCCCCCACCAGGGAGGGAACAATGTGAGGCTACACCTATCCCACACAAGGAGGGAACAGTGTCAAGCTACACCTATCCCCCACCAGGGAGGGAACAGTGTGAGGCTACACCTATCCCCCACCAGGGAGGGAACAGTGGAAGCTACACCCTATCCCCCACCAGGAAGGGAACAGTGTGAAGCTACACCTATCCCCCACAAGGGAGGAACAGTGGGGAGCTACACTTATCCCCCACAAGGAGGGACAGTGTGAAGCTACACCTATCCCCCACAAGGAGGGAACAGTGTCAAGCTACACCTATCCCCCACAAGGGATGGAACAGTGTGAAGCTTCATCTATCTCCCACCAGGGAGGGGACAGTGTGAAGCTACACCTATCCCCCACAAGGGAGGGAACAGTGTGAAGCTACACCAATCCCCACCAGGGAGGAACAGTGTGAAGCTACACATATCCCCACAAGGGAGGGAACAGTGGGAAGCTACACCCACAGCAGGAGGTGGACAGTGATGATGCAGGAGGTGGACAGTGATGATGCAGGAGGGGGACAGTGATGATGCTGTGGACAGTGATGATGCAGGAGGTGACAGTGATGATGCAGGAGGGGAACAGTGATGATGCAGAGGGGACAGTGATGATGCAGGAGGGGACAGTGATGATGCTGTGGACAGTGATGATGCAGGAGGTGGACAGTGGTGATGCAGGAGGGGGACAGTGGTGATGCAGGAGGTGGACAGTGATGATGCAGGAGGTGGACAGTGATGATGCAGGAGGTGGACAGTGATGATCAGGAGGTGGACAGTGGTGATGCAGGAGGACAGTGATGAATGCAGGAGGTGGACAGTGATGATGCAGAGGTGGACAGTGATGATGCAGGAGGGGGACAGTGATGATGCAGAGGGGGACAGTGATGATGCAGGAGGGGGACAGTGATGATGCTGTGGACAGTGATGATGCAGGAGGTGACAGTGGTGATGCAGGAGGGGGACAGTGTGATGCAGGAGGTGGACAGTGATGATGCAGGAGGTGGACAGTGATGATGCAGGAGGGGGACAGTGATGATAGCAGAGGTGGACAGTGGTGATGCAGGAGGACAGTGATGATGCAGGAGGTGACAGTGATGATGCAGGAGGGGACAGGATGATGCAGGAGGGGACAGTGATGATGCAGGAGGGGACAGTGGTGATGCAGGGGTGGACAGTGATGATGCTGTGGTGCTCCATTCAGTCTGGGACTGCAGGACATGAAGTGCACTGCACCTCCATTCATCACAAGTCCCCAGGACATGAAGTGCACTGCACCCTCCATTCATCACATGTCCCCAGGTCATGAAGTGCACTGCACCTCCATTCATCACATGTACCTAGGACATGAAGTCACTGCACCTCCATTCATCACATGTCCCCAGGACATGAAGTGCACTGCACCTCAATTCATCACATGTCCCCAGACATGACGTGCACTGCACCTCCATTCATCACATGTCCCCAGGACATGACATGCACTGCACCTCCATTCATCACATGACCCCAGGACATGAATTGCACTGCACCTCCATTCATCACATGTCCCCAGGACATGACGTGCACTGCACCTCCATTCATCACATGTCACCAGGACATGACGTGCACTGCACCTCCATTCATCACATGTCCCCAGGACATGAAGTGCACTGCACCTCCATTCATCACATGTCCCCAGGACATGAAGTGCACGGCACCTCCATTCATCACATGTCCCCAGGACATGAAGTGCACTGCACCTCCATTCATCACATGTCCCCAGGACATGACGTGCACGGCACCTCCATTCATCACATGTCCCCAGGACATGAAGTGCACTGCACCTCCATTCATCACATGTCCCCAGGACACGAAGTGCACTGCACCTCCATTCATCACAAGTCCCCAGGACATGATGTGCACTGCACCTCCATTCATCACATGTCCCCATGTGAATCAAGCGCAAGCTGTGTCCCCAATAACACACTAGGGAGGGTCTAACAGCACATAGTTCAGATTGGCCCACCTGAACTTAAAAGGGGAGTCACAATGAGGCACAGATGTTTGAAACGTACCAGGTCCATCAATCCGTTTCCAAACTTCTGTGCTTTGATCGACAAACGTTGAAAGACAAAAGGCAAACTCATTTTGCTGTTCAGAAACGCAAAAGTGGTTGATTTCTTTATCGACTTGTGAAATTCTGTGCAGTAGTTATAATCCATTTTCAGCTGTTTTTGACAACTCCAGTTTCTTTATGAAAAAAAAAAAGATTATGCCCCTGCTAGCCCGGACAATGAACAGAGCATATAAAGGTGGCAGACTGAAAAAGAAAAAAAGACTTCTGAAGAAATTGTATCTACAATTTAGCAAAGACATGATAAACACAGAACTGTGTGTGGAGCTAATGAAACATACAGCTGTCAATGGAAGGCCTAACTAATGCTCATAAATGGAAAATACCCTGAAAATGGCATGACTGCTGCGAAACAAATAGCATGTATCTTCTGTTTGTCAGATATTCTGGTCATTCTTTTCTTCCTCTTTTTTCTTTTCTTTTCGTGACAAAAAAAAAAGAAAAAGAAAATACTCTACATAAGTTCAAACATCTCCCACCATTTGGAAAACTTCATTCTGCCTTTTTTCTCATTCCGTCAGTTGGCTAGACGTCTACCGCAAGAAAAGACGGTACCAGAGGTCATTATGAATTAATTATCGTGTCCAAAGAGCCGCTGGTCATTATGAATTAATTAGTGTCCAAAGAACCACTGGTCATTATGAATTAATTACAGTGTCCAAAGAATCACTGGTCATTATGAATTAATTACAGTGTCCAAAGAACCACTGGTCATTATGAATATTAGTGTCCAAAGAACCACTGGTCATTATGAATTAATTAGAGTGTCCAAAAAGCCACTGGTCATTATGAATTAATTAGAGTGTCCAAAGAGCCACTGGTCATTATGAATTAATTAGAGTGTCCAAAGAGCCACAGGCATTATGAATTAATTATCGTGTCCAAAGACAAGCTCAGCAGATAGAAGCATGCAGTGGAGTCAGAAATGTCAGAACAAAGAAAAAACAATGTGAATGATGACTGTCACGATGTGAGTGTGAATGATGACTGTCACGATGTGAGTGGAACCTGCAGGAATACCGTGTGTACAGTGTAGCAGCCAGGGCCACGTTAAGTGTGTACAGTGTAGCCATCAGTGCCAGGTTAAGTGTATACAGTGTAGCCATCAGTGCCAGGTTAAATGTATACAGTGTAGCCATCAGCGCCAGGTTAAGTGTATACAGTGTAGCCATCAGTGCCAGGTTAAGTGTATACAGTGTAGCCATCAGCGCCAGGTTAAGTGTATACAGTGTAGCCATCAGTGCCAGGTTAAGTGTATACAGTGTAGCCATCAGTGCCAGGTTAAGTGTATACAGTGTAGCCATCAGCGCCAGGTTAAGTGTATACAGCGTAGCCATTAGTGCCAGGTTAAGTGTATACAGTGTAGCCGCCAGCGCCAGGTTAAGTGTATACAGTGTAGCCATCAGTGCCAGGTTAAGTGTATACAGTGTAGCCACCAGCACCAGGTTAAGTGTATACAGTGTAGCCATCGGTACCAGGTTAAATGTATACAGTGTAGCCGCCAGCGCCAGGTTAAGTGTATACAGTGTAACTGCCAGCGCCACGTTAAGTGTATACAGTGTAGCCACCAGTGCCACGTTAAGTGTATCATAGACCTCACCGGAGAAAGGATTTTCAGCCAATCAGAAAATAGGTCACATTCGGTGCGCGCCTAGTCGCAGGCAGCATAGAAGGGGGGGGGGGGGGGGGGCACAAGCTACAACCGTAGCAACGCACGCGGCACAGAGAACCGACGATTTTGCTACTGTTTCTCGTGTGTCCTGCGTATTCAGAATGGTTCTTCATTGTCAATGGGGTGACTGTAATGGGGACGAAAGGTATCCTGACTCCATCAAAGGCAAGCTTTTGCGTTTTCCCAACCCTAAAACGAGAAAGGATGACGCAATGGCATGGATCAAAGCTTGCAACCGACTACACAAGGATTTGAATGTCAGCATACTGGAGGAGAAGAACAAGCGCAGACATCGAGGTGTTTGTAGTGGGGTAAGTGGGAAAAAAAACTTTTAAAAAAATTATATTTTCAACACTTTCACAGTTTCAGCCATGTAGTGTGTAGAGTGACCTGCAGTGTGTCTGTGTGTGTTATTCTGTTCAGTCATCAGCGTGGAGTGTCGGCTGCTGTGTGTGTGTGTGTGTGCTTGGCATTTTTACATAATGTGTGTGTGTGTTTTTCAGCCATTCAGTATCTTTTTGTAGTTTTGTGTTACTCTTACTCAAAGTGGGGTTGGTGTTATTTTCTGGTGGTGATTTAGAAGGGGGTGGGTGGGAGGGAGTGGTGAATTGTTGCTGAAGTGAACTGTGTTGATTTTGTGATAGTGGTTGATTGAGGTAGTGGCTGATTTGATATTGTGATAGTTGTTGATATGATATTTGATAGCAGTTGATCTGATTGTGATAGTGGTTGATTTGATATCGCGACTGTGGCTGATGTGGCTTTTGTGCTGTTTTTACTTTCATCGTGTTAAATTATTGCAAGTAGTATTTGTTTGATTGACTGTCTGAGTGTTGTTTTGTGTTTACGTATATGAATGGCTTATGTATGTACAGGCATGTGTATGTGTATCACTGCATATGTGTGACTGTGAGTGTATGTGTGTGAAGCTGATATTACTTTTTATGATTTGATATTTACTTATCTGTGTATTTTGTGTGTTGAGCTTGCCATTGCATTTGCCCAGAGGGGGGATACATGATGTATTGTATTGTATCAGTGTGTAGAGTGCCCTGGCTAGTTTATCGTCACTATGCATAAAGCTCAAGTTTAAATCTAGATTAGACTCGCAGGCATTCAAACACATATGCATGTGAAGCGGCAAAAAAGTTCTCATATAAACAGACACAAGTCAGATCAAGCTCTTCATTTTTTAAATTTTATTTGCTGCATGTTTCAGCATTTTGTGGATGGAGGACCCAGTGACCTGCATCCCTACCCCATCCCATTCAATGGGTCATCTGTCTACAAAGCCAGACCATCTTCAAAAAGAAGAGTGGAGAATGTGGACCACCAGGAAGCAAAACGCCACTGTGCAGATGTTAAGTAAGTGTACAGTACAGTGGTGTTCCATCAAGAGACTTGAGCTTTTTCACCTGATCTTGTGTCACCTCTGGGACTCTAGTAAACAGAGTAAAATTAATAACAAATGTACTTGGTGAGCAGCAAGACCTGTGGCTGTGTACTGAGAATGGCTTGTAATTCACAATATGTAAATCCTGAATGTCAATAAAATTTCTTCATCTACTGATATTTTTGCTTGTTATTACATTTTGGAGTAAAATGTGAAGAATGTGCATACATTCATGATACAAATCCGCAAAATAACCACTGCTGCAAGAAAACGTGTTTACATGTATACCATTTACTATAGCACACACATTAACAAAACATGAAGGGCCACAATATCAGTATGACAGATTTCTATAAATTAAACAGTTTTTAGAAATGAATGTATATGATGCTCACTTTCTGCTGGTGTCCAACTGGCATGTGATGGGTCTTTTCTTTCTGTTGTCCAAAGGCCTGGACAGCACCAGGTGGTTGATTGGGACTGGGTCAATCTTAGTTCCCCTTGGTGCTGCCGCTCCCCAAGCTTGGGGCATGCTGGTGCAGCTCAGCCTGTCTGGTACATGGGTCATGTTCTGCAGTTTGAAATACTGAAGTGTTTTCAGCAGGCCAATGATGTGTGAGCAGTGACCTTCCAGTCTGAAACAATTAGCAAAAAAGTGTGCAGCTATGCTGGCACAGCAATCCAAACTACCCACCCCCAGTTACAACACAGACAAGTATGCATTATTTTAGGTTAAGACATTCAAGGAAAACAAAAATGACTGGCAGCTACCCAAGCACCCCTCTCTCTCTCTCCCTCTCTCTCTCCCTCTCGGGGTTCCTGTGGTACACGAAGTTGAGAGGACGCGTTTCGTTGCGCTCTTAAGTTTTCTTCGTTTTCGTCTGCTTATTCTTTGTGTTCCGCATTGACAGTCAGCAGGGAGTGTTGTGAGGTACCATGCCTTCAGCACCACTGACATTTAGACCTGTGTGTGGAGCGTTTGCTCAGGTATTTGTTGTTTTCATGGCGAAACGGGCGAACTTTTTATCCGCCATGAGGATTTCAGTGTTGAAGATGAGGTCACGCATGGACGGTGTCACCCTAGTCTGCTACTATCCTTATTTTGCTACGGACATTTGCTTCAACGGTGCGGCGATGTTGAGATGAACCCAGAACCTCTACATGCTAGGACAGACAGCAAGCGGCAAACCCGTCTGGAGAGTGCTGGGAATACACGCAGAGACAGTGGACAAGGACTGGGTTCTGCTCCTGCTGCTCTGCTCTCCCGCCGGAACCTACTCTGAGGGATGTTGTGGCTATGTTGTCTGACTTGAACTGTAAGTCTGGTCATGTGAGTGAAGACGTGAAGGACGTGAAGCAGTTGTGTGTGAATTTGCAGAATGAACTGATTGATTTGAAACAGAAAATGTCCAGTTTAAAACATGAAAATGACCGGCTAAGAGATGAAAATACTAAACTTACTGGCAGGGTGGAAGCCTTGGACAGAAAGGTGGATGATTTGGAAGGTCGGTCAAAAAGAAACAATATTATAATACATGGCATTCCTCGTAGAGATAATGAGACTTGGCAGAACTGTGAGGAATTGGTGACAGATATGCTTACTGACAAAATGGATATTACAGATGATGTTCTTTTTGACCGGGTGCACCGTGTAAACGCGAAGCCAAACTCACCAATAGTTGCACGTTGCACGTTTTTCAAAGATAAAGAAAAAATTATGAAAGCAAAACAGAAACTGAAGGGCACTGAAATTTTTGTGGCTGAAGACTTTTCTTTCCGAGTCAGGGAGACAAGAAAGAAGCTCGTCCCACATTTAAAGTCCGCTCGGTCACAGGGCAAGAAAGTCACTATGGTATATGACCACATTGTAATTGACAGTAAGAAGTTCCGTTTAGATGTCAGTGACAACCTGGTAGAGTTAGGATAGGATTCCGGCCGGCCCAGTCAGAGGAAAATGCCCCTTTGGCAAAGTCAAAGGGAGGCGAAATCAAGTTGCCACCGCACGAGATGCATATTCCGACTTTACGTGCTGGCACTTTAACTGGGTCAGTGAACGATTCCGCCTTCATGGAGATAGGCTTAAGCGACGAAAATCCCGTGCAGTCTGTCACTGACATCGGTGTTGACGGCAAGTGTGTTGAATTTAGATGACACACGATCGGATGATGTGTTAACTGTGAAAAGGATGGATTTAAGTTTCGATCATCATGTTTCGTACGATTTGTATTCTGTTGTACATAATGATGCCATGTTACCTACAGCAAACAGTGGTGAACATCAGGATCATCTGAGTGTTTTAGAGAGAATGTGTGTGGAAGGGCAGGGAGACTGCAGTGGTGAATGTATTCAAATTGATGAAATAAATGAAAGTGTTGTATGTGGAAGTACGGGTGAAAGAAAGAAGGGTGATGGTATTGCACTTTTGCATGGACTGGTTGTGTCGATGACTCTGTGAATATTGATAGTAATTGTATTACAGAAAATGAAACTTGTGGACATGGTGGTGACTGTGTGACTAGTCATGGATATGTCACTCAGAATAGTGTTGGCTGCATGGACTTCACGTCCACACCTGTGGCCTCCTCTGTAAATAAATACAATAATACGGAAAATATTTGTCGTCTTCATAAGGATGCTCGCTCATATAGTGATAAAAGTATGAAAAGTCATACAGGTCAAAATGTACATAAACTCGTAAATAATGTGTCACTTCTCCACTGGAATGTTTGTGGTTTAATTCGTAAATTACGTGACAAAGATTTTATTAAGTTTATTTCTTCTTTTGATTTTGTCTGTTTGGTTGAAACCTTTGCTGAATCGTTCGAGTTGAACATTTTTCCGGAACATGAACTGTTTGTAAAACCGGCAGTAAGACTTACGAAACAGGGTCGGTGTTCAGGAGGATTGGTCTGTATGGTACGGAAAAGTCTTCTGCATATATTAAACAAGTGGATTGTGACTTTCAGTATGCAATGCTATTTATGTTTGATAAAGATTTTTTTGGTTTTAGTAAGAATGTTTTGCTCGTATGTGTGTATGTCCCTCCGGAAAATGCACCTTTTTACACCAGGTGTGGTTTCGATAATGGTATTGAATTGTTGGAAAATTGTGTTGTCAATAATTTAATGTCTTTTGTTGATGTAGAATTACTATTTTGTGGAGACATGAACGCAAGAACTTCTAATGTTTCTCCAGAATTTGTATGCGAAAGTGATTTATACGTAAACTATGTCAAGGAGGTTAACAGTAAACATGAAAGATGTTCTCAAGACAAAGTATTAAATTTGTATGGGAAGAAAATTACTTAGCATGTGCACTGTATTGGGACTGACAATTCTAAATGGAGTATGTAATGGCGACCTTGAAGGCCGTTTCACGTACATATCTGATGTAGGGAGCAGTGTAAATGACTACTTTTTAGCATCTGTTCAACTTTTCGAATTATTGTATGAAAGGATTACGCTTAATGTAATGGAAAGATATGATTCTGATCACTTACCACTAGTGCTGTGTATTGGAATGCAGACTGATCAAATACATACAATTGTGCTCCTAGTTTACAGAATAGTGAGTTCATTGTTCAGTATTGCTGGAATTCAGAATATGGTCAACAGTTTACGTATCTCATGAATTCACCAGGGTTCTAGAAACATTGAAAGCTGCTGAAAACCTTATTTGTGAAGACGTTAACCATGCGTTGTCTATATTTAATACAACTGTCAAAGAACAGGCTGAAAGTATGAGGAAAAACTAAACAAGTAAACAAGAATTTCGAACAGGGTTGGTTTGATCATGAATGCAGGGTAGCCAAAAGTAAACTACGTAAACTATTCAGAGTTTTTTTGAAAACATTGGATAAAGATGATAGAACAGAGTTTTGTATAGCAAGAAGGGAGTACAAAAATTTAAATAAAAGAAAAGAGAAAGAATACAATGATTCTTTGCTGAGTGATCTTATGTCTTCAGCTAAGAATCAGCAATTATTCTGGAATACTATACACAAGATATCAAGAAAGAAAACACAACCTGTAAATAGCATTTCAGTACAAGACTGGTTCTTACATTTTAAAAATGTGTTAGAAAAGGTTGAGCAAGAGTCCACAGTGATCAATGAGGCAATACATTGTGAAGACAATACATATGATAGACCAATTTCCAGAGAAGAAATATTACTAGCGATTAGAAAATTGAAAAATGGTAAAAGTGCTGGACCTGATGGTATTATTGGAGAGTTTTTCAAGAATTCTGGTGAGTTTGTCGTAAACTTTTTATGTAAACTGTTTAACTTTCTGTTTGACACCGGCATTTATCCCGAGGATTGGAAAGAATCCATAATATTGCCCTTGTTTAAAAAGGGTGATGCAAATGATGTAGACAATTATAGAGGTATTTTTTATGCAATATATGCAGTAAACTTTATAGTTCCGTTGTTAATAAGCGATTACATGAATGGATATCTCAGAATAATGTAACAGGAGAACACCAAGCAGGATTCAAGAAAGATTATTCCACAGTTGATCATATGTTTACTTTGTTAGCCGCAGTTCAAAAACAATTTGTAAATAATCAGAAGCTATATGTTGCTTTTGTGGATTTTGAAAAAGCTTTTGATTTAGTTTCACGGAAACTACTATGGCCTGTTCTATTAAAAAATGGAATTAAGGGTAAACTGTATCGTTGTGTAAAGAGTATGTATTGTGAGGTGAAGGCTAAGATCAGATCCGGAGCAAATTTATCAGATTTTGTCAAGTGTACCAGAGGAGTTAAGCAAGGGGACGTCTGTAGTCCAGTTTTGTTTTCTTTGTTCATAAATGAATTAGCGTTGGAAATTATTCAAAATGGAAAACATGGTGTAACCTTTGACTTCTTGGAGTTATTTGTGTTGCTTTTTGCCGACGATATAGTTTTATTGTCTACAACGGTCGTTGGACTTCAAAGGCAGCTGAAAAGCTTGTATTCTGCTGCAACCAGATTAGAATTAAAAGTAAATATGAATAAGACCAATATTATTGTCTTTCGTAAAGGTGGTTATTTGGCACGAAATGAGAGGTGGATTTATGACGGTCAGTATATTGCTGTAGTCAATGCATATAAGTATTTAGGATTCTATTTCACAACAGATTAAGTTTCACTTTTGGATGCCAAGATATTGCAAACAGAGCAAAGAGAGCAGTTACAGTTATACTTCACATTTTATATAAACTGAATTGTAGCGCTTTTACAGTTTTCTCAAAGCTGTTTGACTCTCAGGTGCAGCCAATCCTACAATATGGAGCAGAAATTTGGGCACTTGAGAAAAGCGTCGTAATTGAAAATGTGCATTTGTATGCCATGAAAAAATTTTTGAATGTAGATAATCGAACACCGAATGATTTAGTATATGGTGATCTGGGAAGATATCCGATTTATGTAATTCGTTTTTGAAATGCATTAAATACTGGTTGAAAATAACAAGAATGGACGAAATTAAAATACCTTTTAAAGCTTATAAGATATTGAGAAATTTGGATTCAAATGGCAAGAAGACATGGGCTACCAATGTTCGTCACTGTTTAAATTCATATGGCTTTGCTTATGTTTGGGATAACCAGGGTGTTGAAAATATTGTAGGGTTCTTGAAATGTTTTAAACAAAGAATTATTGACTGCAGATGGCAGGACTGGCATGATCATATTTATAGCAGTGACAGATTTGCGCAGTACAGACTCTTTAAAACAACTAATGTGATAGAGCCATACATTAAATGGATATGAACAGATATATTAAGAGTGCGCTAAGTAAGTTTAGATTTGGTGTTTCTGATATAGCGTGTCACCGTTTCAGATACAGTGCTGTGAGTGATAATGAACTGACATGTCGTTTATGTAACCTGGCCAAGGAAGATGAAATCCATTTCTTTTTTGCTGTCCTGCTTTTCATGACCTCAGGATAAAATTCATAAAGCCAAAGTTTTATTCTGACCCTTGTATTTTCAGAGTTAATTTACTCCTGGCATCAAGAAATGAAGTCATTCTCTTTAACCTTGCTATGTACATTTATGAAGCACAAAAGAGGTTACGTACTGTGTATTCCTAATAACATTGTATGATGCATATGTACTTGCTTTCTCTTGTCATTTTCCTCATTTCAGTAATTGATATTGTATATATTGCGGGTACCACCCCTTCAGTATGGGCTATGGCCTTAATCTGAATAAATATTCGCATTCGCATTCGCATTCGCATTCGCATTCTCTCTCCCTCTCTCTCTCTCTCTCTCCCTCTCGCTCTCTCTCTCTCTCTCTCTCTCCTCTCTCTCTCTTCTCTCTCTCTCTCTCTCTCTCTCTCTCACTCCCTCTCTCACTCTCTCTGACAGCTTGTAGATCTGTATATATGTAACAGAATTTCATTCAAAGACCTAGAACCATGGCCTGTATCAGTATATTTTCATGATCAAATGCCTTGATAATAATAATGATAATAATAATAATGTTATTATATTATTATTACTATTATTATTATTATTATTATTACTATAATTATTAATAATAATCCACAAGCTAAAACCAGTTAGGGCTTCTTCAGGAGTATGGAAGGAAAGTCGCTACACGTGTGACAAACCTGATCAGTCGTTTACATAGGCTCACTTTTGCAGTACTTGGTACAAAGAAAACACACATTAAATATGTTAGAAAACAAGACACTTACCAGCTTTGCATTCACATTTAGCTTCCACGACAAGCTGCCTCTTGTTGTCGATTTCAAGGACCATTTTGTGGGGTGCTGCTTTCTTGTGGTAGGAGCGGTAACACGTGGCACACACTCTACCTTCTCGCTTCCATTTGTATGGAAAATCTTGATGTTATCAATAAAACAGGATGCAAACTTGTTTTTTCCTCGATCAAGTACAGTTTTTGAGAGCGTGCTCTACTTTGGAAGGTAATGAGGGCCGACGGAATCATGGATGCCTTCGAGCGAGTCTGTCGCGCTGTTCGTATCAGCCGCCATTGTTTCAGCCTCCCGCGAGAGCTTGTGGCCCCCTAGCAACTCTATGATAATGAGGCCCGCGCGAGCCGCGAGCCGGTGAGGTCTATTTCTTCATTGACTCAGCCTTTATTCTATCATTTCTTCATTAACTCAACCTTTATTGCATCATTTTTCATTTACTCAGCCTTTATTCTATCATTTCTTCATTAACTCAACCTTTATTGCATCATTTTTCATTTACTCAGCCTTTATTGTATCGTTTCTTCATTAACTCAGCCTTTATTGTATCATTTCTTCATTAACTCAGCCTTTATTGAATCACTTCTTCATTAACTCAGCCTTTATTGTATCATTTCTTCATTAACTCAGCCTTTATTGTATCATTTCTTCATTAACTCAGCCTTATTGTATCATTTCTTTATTAACTCAGCCTTTATTGAATCATTTCTTCATTAACTCGGCC
>CM031626.1:5979029-5981529 GCA_018398815.1 Conus ventricosus
TATGGAATATATCACGCGTATTCAAGATAAACTGGGAGTACGTTTACATGCTTTACATCGTGTTCTTTATCAAACATCTGAAAAACTACTTGACCGATTGTCAAGTGGTTTTGACGAATTTGTGTCAAATCATTGTGTTCCTTCAGCTATGGGATATGATTGTGATAAATTGTTAACATTAAAAACCGTCTAAATGCTGGATAAATATATCCCACTCATTTTAGAGAAAACTGATCGTTCTGAAAATTGGCAGGTGTGTTCATATGGGTGAAGGCCGACATTTTATTTTTCCATATTTTCAACGACTTCCCCCATAGCGTCCTTTATCAGTTTTTTTTCCCTTTTCGAATATATCAGAAACCACTTGACCGATTTTAAAGCGATTCTGGAGAGTCTGTGGCAAAGCAAAGAGCTCTTGATATAAAAATGTTAGAAAACCGTTGCTATTCAAGAGAAACTGGGAGTACATTTGTATACATGCATCTTGTGTCCCCTTCCCCTCCCCCCACTTTTTCCAAATTCCGGAGAAAGTGTGGTTGCAACCCTCGCCCTTCGGAAATTCGGAGAAAGTGTAGGAAGTTCCTTACAAAAATTCATCACTCACAGGTGACTACTCTGATTGTGTAAATGGAGAATCAAAGACCTGGGGTAAAGCCAGAAAGTGCACTTGCAGATTGCATGTGTATGGTGTTATATTTTAGAACACTTTGATTTTCGATTTGACGATAACGAGTTTCTGTTTTAAAAAAAAAGTTGCATTGTTTTACATTGGGGTGTTGTTCAGGTGACAACGATTTGATTTTTCTAGAATATATTTGTGACGAGTAGTGTTTTATGGTCTTTTTATGTCACTCTCTTTATCATTATTACGTGATTTTGTCGATTTTTTGTTGTTTATTTTCTATAAAAAAAAATAAAAATAAAAAGAGATCTGTGGCTGAATTGCTGGCTGAGTGTGTAAATTTAGAAAACACTGAAAATTACAGTACGGAACTCGATAATATTTTCATTCTAGTCGTGTCAAATCACATACTGGCACTGTGTGTTTGCCTGAAAATCAAAACAGCCGTATGTTGTAGATTGTGTAGTTCTACAATGTTGTTGGATTTAGTATAGGAGGTTCTGGTGTAACTAATCTTGAAAACAGTATAAGTTCTTTGATTGCAAACGCGTTAACATTTCACTGTTTATTATAAACTGTACATAACCCTGGATCTGACATGATTTTGAATGAGACAATTGCTACAAATTTAAATGTAAATTATTTTTTATTGGGAGGAAAAACCACTGTCTGCTCAAATTGTCTGCTGTAGCTGTTTAAAGTTTCACATTTGAATTATCTTTTTTGTTTCTCCTTTTGTTATATTCTAGCTTTCTTTGAATGATGATTAGACGTTTAAATACGCCTGTGTTTCCCTGCTGATGACAAGTTGGATAAAACGGTCTGCAGAAAGAACCTTCCCATTGTTTTGTAACTTGTACTTTAGAATTGTCTTTCTTCTGTTCAGTGTGTTTGAACGCAGAGTTTTTTTCCTGTCTAACCTATTTCATTTCTGTCTTCAAATCTCTGTCCTAAAACGTAGTGAATTGTATGTTCTCAGACAAATTAAACCCATTTCGAGCGCCTGAGTTTACACTAGAAGCACACAATTCAGTTGATGCCACACGAGGGCCTCATTTTTATATTCCCAATTTCATTAAATCTAGTTTTGTGATATCCACACTCAACATGGACAAGCTGGATATTCGAACATAATACTTTCCAGTGGTGTGTGGTGTAGGAACTGCGGGACGCCTGTCAAAGGCTAAAGCGCCACACTCAGATACTTTGGCGAAAAGTAGCACCTTTTCTTTACCCCCAGCCCCGATACATATAATCCTTATTACTCATGCGCTTGCCAACGACAAACACTGCACACACGAAAATTCAGATTCATCACGAAATGTGATTTGTTGTTGTTGTTGTTGTTGTTGTTGTTGTTGTTGTTGTTGTTGTTGTTGTTGTTGTTGTTGTTGTTGTTGTTGTTGTTGTTGTTGTAAATCGGTCAAAATAGGCACTTCATGAAATAGAGGTAAACAGACCAATGATAACGGAAATATTTATAACAAGATGCAAATCATATAATTGTACTCCCATTTTATCTTGAATGACAACGTTTTCTAACGGTCACAAATATAGTCCAATATCCATGTTTGTATCATGAGCTCTTGGCTTTGCCACAATCTCTCAAAAACCGCTGAAAATCAGTCAAGTAGATTCTAAGATATTCAATAAAGAAGAGAGAGAAAAACAATTATGGTCGTTATGGCGAAAGCCGGTGAAGATCGTGGAAAAATAAAATGTCGGCATCAGCCTTCAGCCATATTTAACATACCTACCAATTTTAACACACCTACCAATTTTAACATACCTACCAATTTTAACATACCTACCAATTTTCAGAACAATCTGTTTTCTGTGAAAAGACTGAAATTTACTTTCCTGATATTTCCACGGTTT
>CM031626.1:5991529-6005787 GCA_018398815.1 Conus ventricosus
TGGGTTATCCTGCAGACTGTTTTACCTGGGTTCTCCTGCAGACTGTTTTACCTGGGTTTCTCCTGCAGACTGTTTTACCTGGGTTCTCCTGCAGACTGTTTTACCTGGGCTCTTCTGCAGACTGTTTTACCTGGGTTCTCCTGCAGACTGTTTTACCTGGGTTCTCCTGCAGACTGTTTTACCTGGGTTATCCTGCAGACTGTTTCACCTGGGTTATCCTGCAGACTGTTTCACCTGGGTTATCCTGCAGACTGTTTTACCTGGGTTATCCTGCAGACTTTGTTACCTGGTTCTCCTGCAGACTGTTTTACCTGGGTTCTCCTGCAGACTGTTTTACCTGGGTTCTCCTGCAGACTGTTTTACCTGGTTATCCTGCAGACTGTTTTACCTGGGTTATCCTGCAGACTCTTTTGCCTGGGTTATCCTGCAGACTCTTTTGCCTGGGTTATCCTGCAGATTGTTTTTACCTGGGTTAACCTGCAGACTGTTTTACCTGGGTTATCCTGCAGACTGTTTTACCTGGGTTATCCTGCAGACTGTTTTACTGGGTTCTCCTGCAGACTGTTTTACCTGGGTTATCCTGCAGACTGTTTTACCTGGGTTTATCCTGCAGACTGTTTTACCTGGGTTATCCTGCAGACTGTTTTACCTGGGTTATCCTGCAGACTATACAGCTCTTGAGCAGCAGCTGGGTGTACCACACGAGGAGCAGCAGCTGGGTGTACCACACGAGGTAGCAGCAGCTGGGTGTACCACGCAAGGTATTTGAAGTGCACGCCAATGTTGAAGGCAGGCGTGTCAGAAACAAAGAACAAAGAGCCTAGGGGGCTGCGGGTCATTAATCAATTCTACAGAACAAAAGACGCATGGGGTGGGTGTGGCGGCGGTTATTATGAGACCGATGTGCGGCTGGAACAATGGGACAAAGGAGACAGTACCTCAGAGAAGGGAAACAAAGCAGACGCAGATTGAGGAGGCAGAGCACTTCCTGACCAAAAGACAAAGGGTCTTAGTCGTGCATCAGACGCACAGAGACTGTCGCTGAACTTACTTCCTACCCAGCTCCCGTTGCCTTTCATCAACGAATTACCATGAATGATCACAGCTACACGAGTGCCAGAAACATGTACTGCACAGAAAGAAGAAGATACCAGACTTCAGCTTCCTCTTTTACCTGCCCTGAGTGTCCTGCTGTGTTTACCAACAGAACCAACCGCAACCGCCATGTCCGGGCTCAACACGAACGACTGATCAGTCATGTGTGCCCCGTGTGTCATGTTGGTTTTGGTCGCAAAGACCACTGGACCAAACACATGCGGACCCATTGACGGTGGTAAACCAACACCGGGGAAGACGTCGGGGGTACACGCTGTGGGAAGGAAGCGCAAAAGTGACATCAGGGGGAGATGGGCACCAAGGCAGCTGGGTCTTCTTTTGTCTTCTTCCTTTTTTTGGGGTCCACAACACCAGCTTGGACTGTGGCTGTCTTCACAATGCCCAGTCCACCCGTGATGTCAGGGCTCTGCTCAAACATGGTGGAGGTTGGGTGGAAGTCGTCAGGTTGTTCACACTGCCAGAGATATCCAGCTGGAGTCCCCAGAGTCGATGAGGAGGCGGGGTACAGGGAGGTATGGTTACCGTGGGATTGTTGGTACAGGATGGCACGGCTGCTGATGATGTTGGGGTAGATGCGTTTGATTTGTCCATTGACAGAGCTGATGTTTGGTGACTGAGTCTGCCACCATTTAAAATCTGTACGTTTTGCTCAAATCGCACGAACTTTGGTAGCAACTCTGTGACAAACAGATTGATAAGAGTCAAGCGCATCTGAGCTTTAAATTTTTCCAATCCCGACTTTAACTTCCTCCAGAATCTTCTCCTTTGTGAGTCGTAGTAAAAACGTATTTTGTATGTGACGCACTCATACGTTACAACGCTTTTAAAAAAGACTTTTTCTGTGACAAGAATGAATAAATGATATCACTTTTTTATCATTGGTCCTCAGTTATGGGGGTGGAACACCGACAACACTTGGGGAAGACTGTGACCGCGACTTTTCTTTAAAAAGAAATACAGCACATGCTACCCACAGGCTGAGGTGGTCAGTCTTGAATAAGGGCTTTGATTAAACGATAACTGAAACTGTGCTTCAACATAAGCTTTTCAATGTCGGGATAACACGAAGGAGGTAGACCAAAACTATCAAAATATTCTGCTTTACCAGACCATCAAACCAAACACTGACCCCCAAAGTTTCCAGGTCCATAGCTGTAGTCGGCGATAGGGTCATTGGGTGGTAAGACAGAGTGGGAGTATAGGTCATTGGGTGGTAAGACAGAGTGGGAGTATAGGTCATTGGGTGGTAAGATAGAGTGGGGGTATAGGGCCCTTGGGTGGGGAAGACAGGGGTGGGAGTATAGGTCATTGGTGGTAAGACCCAGTGGGAGTATAGGTCATTGGGGGGGGGGGGGGAAGACAGAGTGGGTGTATAGGTCATTGGGTGGTAAGACAGAGTGGGAATATAGGTCATTGGGTGGTAAGACAGAGTGGGAGTATAGGTCATTGGGGGAAGGACAGAGTGGGAGTATAGGTCATTGGGGGGTAGGACAAAGTGGGATATAGGTCATTGGGGGGTAAGACAGAGTGGGAGTATAGGTCATTGGGGGGTAAATAGAGTGGGAGTATAGGTCACTGGGTGGTAAAAACAGAGTGGGGGTATAGGTCATTGGGGGGGTAAGACAGAGTGGGGGGTATAGGTCATTGGGTGGTTAAGACAGAGTGGGAGTTAGGGATTGGGTGGTAAGACAGAGTCGAGTATAGGTCACTGGAGGGTAAGACAGAGTGGAGTATAGGTCATTGGATGGAAGACAGAGTGGGAGTATAAAGGGGATTGGGTGGTAAGACAGAGTGGGGGTATAGGTACAGGGGGGTAAGACAGAGTGGGAGTCTAGGTCATGGGTGGTAAGACAGAGTGGGAGTATAGGTCACTGGGGGGTAGTAAGACAGAGTGGAAGTATAAGTCATTGGGTGGTAAGGGCAGAGTGGGAGTATAGGTCATTGGGGGGTAAGACAGAGTGGGAGTATAGGTCATTGGGTGGTAAGACAGAGTGGGAGTATAGGTCACTGGGTTGTAAGACAGAGTGGAGTATAGGTCATTGGGTGGTAAGACAGAGTGGGAGTATAGGTCACTGGGGGGTAAGACAGAGTGGGAGTATAGGTCACTGGGGGTAGTAAGACAGAGTGGGAGTTTGTTCCTGTGATATACCCCCAAAGACACGCAGAGCGTGAATTTCTTTAGTCAACACAGTGGCGATGTCCACACTGTTCATGTTGAAAAGTCTGTCAGCACCTGGCGGGAACGATCGATTTCGACCATATTGTCCAACTCTGCGTACACAATCACATGGACAGGCTCATTCAGAGCTTGAGAGAACTTCAGTTCCAGACAAAATGCGCCACTCCTGACCAGTTCAAACTGCTGGTCTCCATCCAACAGACTGGGACACAGATCAAGAACATAGGGGGTGTATCCTCGGTCATAATCTTGACACTTGATGGTGTGCCCAGCATCTTTGTTCACCACCCCTGTGCCCAGCATCAGACTGTGGTGATACTTGATGGTGTGCCCAGCATCTTTGTTCACCACCCCTGTGCCAGCATCAGACTGTGGTGATACTTGATGGCGTGCCCAGCATCTTTGTTCACCACCCCTGTGCCCAGCATCAGACTGTGGTGATACTTGATGGCGTGTCCAGCATCTCTGTTCACCACCCCTGTGCCCAGCATCAGACTGTGGTGATACTTGATGGCGTGTCCAGCATCTCTGTTCACCACCCCTGTGCCCAGCATCAGACTGTGGTAGGCCCTCACAAACAGCCAATGTTTAAAATCTGGAGTCAGGGCCTTGGCAGGAATCTGGCGCCCGCCCATATACAGACACAGGAAGTTAAAGTTGGCGTGTGGAAATTGAATGGATTTCTGTTGTACCGCCATTGAATGCTGCGCTGTTTACAAGAGCGACTACGATCTTGTTGGGGTCTGACTGAGAAAGAGGTTGTCTTGGACAGCACTTACGTTGCCTTGGGGGATAGCGAAGGTCTTCTGAACGATTCTCTTTAGATGGTACTTGCACGTACCCCTTTCCAGCGCCTTTTTGTGAGCCAAGGAAACAGCCAGGTTCAGTTTCACTTTGCAAACAAACAGGTGAGTGATGACACTTTCACAGGGCGCCCCCACACCACCATCATGAGCCATGAGGTTGAAGGCGTTTTTGGAGGGGGGTGAGTCTGATTTTGACATCCACTCCATTGATCAGGTAGCGTTCCTGGAGCATAATATGTGTGTGAAGGCGCCCCAACATATCCACTTCACCACTCCTAGCTGTCAGCTCACGTCGAATCTTCAGGCCGACATTGTCATCTCCTTGGGTGTCCTCAAGATGGCCGGATGTGTCGGAGAAATACAGACTACATATCAAATGGCTGTCTTTAGCATCCTTGCCATAGTTCAATGTTGTCTCGATGTACGCTCGGCAGGGGTAAGTGTTTGTGCTGGATGGAATCAGGGTGTCGTTCAGGGAGACATCCTCTTCTCCATGATTGTCTTTGAGAATGTAAGTCACTGGGATGATCTTTTTTATTCCACTGACTGTGAAGAGTTCTTCAGACGAGGATGGCAAATAACCTTTATCAAATTTCTTCCTGGTTTTACTGACGCATACGCGGTCTCCTATTTTCAGTTTAGAGTGAAGAGAGGAGGGAGTAGGCTGGTCGCTGTTGCACAGAGTTTCCCACACATTTTCTTGGTTGTGTGTTGTCACTTCTGCAGGAGCACGCTCGATGCTATGGTGAAACAGAGGGTTGTGTGCATTTACCAAATGTGGTAAGACTTCCACAAATCTCAAAGTATTTTTCTGGTAAAGTAGCGCTAAATCTTCTCTTTAAAAGTACGATTCAATCTCTCTACAACATAGTCTTTGGTGTCCTCGTTTTCTGTCACAAAAGTGTATTCTTCTTTCCTTCAAAATGTTTGAAATGTTTTGTTCAGAAACTCTGCCCCTTTGTCTCTTTGAAGTTTGAGAGGTTTCCGACCCTGTTCAAGGATGCGTTCAAAGGCCTCCACCATCACACGGTCCTGTCTTGTTTTTCAAAGGAACGACCCAAAGCATATTTAGACAAGACATTGATGACTGGGCAACAGATACCTAAAACCATTATTGTTTTTCTTCAGGTGTTGGACGTCAATCAGATCAGCTTGCCATTGATGGTCCATTCCTCCTACAACAACACGCCTCCTCTCAAACTTGTGTCGCACAGGTTTATGAAGAGTGTAAGGATCTTCGTGACTCAACCATTCTTTAAGCACAGACTCTTTTGCCTTCGTTACATGTTTCAATGCGTAAACAGGGTGCCAGGTATTTGTGTTTTTCATATACTTCAAACGGTCAGGGTTTCCAACTAAATCTTGGGGATGTTGGCATCACTGAGAGCAGCAGCAAAGGATTTCCACCGAATGGGTTGCAAGTGGCGACGTTTTCTTAGCACATCATTGACCAAATCAACGAGGTTCGAGGTTTTAATCAGCTGTCCTCGCCAAATTATTTCACCTTGCTGGTTCCATTTCAGATCTGGGTGATTCTGAACGTGATGTAAAAGTCGCTCCACTTGCTTTCATCGTTTTTGGTACATGCTCTACAACATCCTTCTCTATGCTTGTCAACACCCGGAGCTGACACGTCATCAACAGTCTCTGTTTTCTGATTTGGGGTGGGTTGAACAGTCACTACTCCCAGTGGTTTTTTTTCCTTAAACTGATCAAAACGTTTCAAATATTTCCAAAATGTCTGATGATACATAGCTTGTCTTCAATACTTGTACCATTTTTCTCTAATATATCACGCATCTGCTGATCCATGTCCCGAAGACTGTGAGATGTCGCATCAGGAACTGGAGGTCCGCGAACAGAGTCTAGCACACGAGCATCCACTAAAATCATTTTCTTCGTATGCTCCATGATGTGGTTACAATCCCCCCAGTAATCCTCCGAGCACCCCAAGGACAGGTTTGATGAGGGCACCGAAAAATCCTCCCTTCTGCAAGATCTGCGTCTTTCTCTTGCTGGATGTTCCTTTCTTCGCCAGTGAGCGTAAGCTCTGCTTGTATCTGCACAGCTGTTTCTTCTGGGCAGGAGTCAGTCTTACGCTGCCTTTTCAGATATTGAGGGAACATTATTTTAGGGCGTTGATCAAATCTGGCGAGAGTGGCTACTCCATCGTAGATTGTATCAGAGACTCCACAGTGTGTTAAAAAAATCTCCACACATCCTTCTCTCCATTTCTCCACCGAAAAGAAAAATATTGTTGCAGGTAAAACATTGCATATTGGAATACGAGAATCATTTCTGCACGTACACGACTTGGTGAGCCGGGGGTATGCTATTTGTTCTCAGACGGAGATGATCGGGTGTCTCCTGACGAAGGTCAAACAACAAATAACAGTGGGATTTGGATGTAGCATCTTGAAAAGCTTCCTGAACATACTTGAGTCTTCCAGGACACATCGTTTAGCTAAATGGGTGATCTATGAGGCGTCTCTTAGGTTCTTAAACACCACCAGGTAATGACTGTTCAAGCTGATGGTACGGTGGTCTTTGTTTTTCCCAAACAGATTCTGCACGATGTACATGACACTCATGTTGTGATGATGACTGCCTTTGGTGAGTAGTTTTGTCCCCCTGTCATCTGTTTCACTCATCAAGTCATCAATCACCACCAAACGTCGTTTCCGATCATCCCATTCTTCTATTTTGGGTAGTCCTTCAATAAAGTTACTCCTTTCAAAGGATTATATCCAGACTGTAGCACCACACAATCTCATCGGGAGGTGGTGTCATTATTTCATTCATGTGATTTATAAACTTAGTGACCCAAACAGTTTTTCCATTTCCTGTTGGACCAGCAATCAAACAGGTAAAGGATGTTTCCACCTTGGATCCACAGATTTTTCTGTTAGTGTCTCAAATTCACATTCTCCTTTATACTGGTCTACAGACTTTACATGCGTATTCCCTGTCATCCCATGCTAATCACCATCACTGTCATCCCGCCATCTATTTTTAACATGCCTACGTCAGGCGACAACCCACGCGGCAACAAGAAAACACCCTCATCTATAAAAAAAAAGAGAAAAAATGGCGTCGACTAACATCGATCCGCTCCACGCAGCAACACGAAACACCCCCAACTATTTTAACCCCTACATCAGCGGACAACCAAGCCACCAAAAACAAAGAAAAAATCTATTTTTTAGCACATGACGTCAACACTATCGATCCAATCTCGATCATCACACACCGTGACCTTGACCCTTCCACCTACTTTCGAAATGACCACCACCACTTCCGGTACACGCCACCTGCCTCCTACTTCCGGCACGCGCACCCCACTTCCGGTGGAGATTCCCTCCGAGATCCCTTTTGAGGCATCAAAAGTTCTTACCACTTACGTCCACTACCAGATAGAGTAGCTTCTCTTCAAAACAGTTTCTCCGCCTACTGATTAAGCTGGCCTTCAGTGGTTCCTTGGTTTGACGAACTATTATCATCGTTTCATCCCACACGTTGCTGACATCCTGGACCCACTTCATGCTCAAGCAAGCGGAGAAGGACAAACCATTGTGTGGTCTGAGGCCTGCCAAACAGCATTTGAACAGGCAAAGGAAGCCCTCAAAGATGCTGTGCTTCTACATCATCCTCTACCAGATGCACCTATAAGTCTCACAGTGGATGCTTCCAACTTGGCTTTGGGTGCTCAGCTCGAACAGAAACAGGGCCAAACTTGGGTTCCTCTTGTCTTCTTCTCTGGAACGCTGTCTGAAGCAGAAAAGAAATACAGTGCATTTGATCTTAAACTACTTGCAGCCTACGGCACTGTCAAACACTTCAGATATTTTCTTGAAGGAAAACCATTTATGCAGTTCACAGATCACAAGCCACTGGTATCAGCTCTCACGAGTCAAACTGACCGCTCAAATCGACAAACAAGGCAACTCATCTACATAGTCGAGTTCACCACTAACATCCAGTACATCACAGGCAAATTCAATGTGGAAGCTGATGCATTTTCGCGCTTCAAAATGAACTCAGACTCTGAGGAACACGGCATCTACACAGTTGGTAGTTTGAGCCAACTCACTCAGGATCAAATTCAATCTGGTGAGATGGACTCCTATCGTACAGCTACCACAGGCCTCAAACTTGAAGACATCCACTTTGGTTCACCAACCCTGCTGTGTGATACTTCTGCTGCTGTTCCAAGCCCAGTTCTCCCAAATACCTGGACTCTGAGAGACAGCCTATCCAGTCTTTGATCAAATACATGGACTCTCACACGCAGGTGTACGCCCCACACAGCAAGCCATCAGCCAGAGCTACGTGTGGCATGGCATGAAACGAAACATACGTAGATGGTGTAAGGAATGTCACGGCTGTCAGTCCTCCAAAGTTCACCGGCACACTCGAGCACCACTTGTGGAACGGCCACCACCAACTACTAGATTCAGCAGCCTCCATGTAGATCTCACTGGACCTCAGCCTGCCAGTCAAGGCATGGTCTACCTGTTCACGATCATTGATCACTTTACCAGGTGGCCGAAAGCCATTCCTCTCCCAGATGCCTATGCCTCTACCTGTGCTCAAGCTCTGGTGCATCACTGGATTGCCAAGTTCTGCATTCCTGAAAACATTACGTCTGACCGTGGGAGGCAGTTCACCTCAACACTTAGGTCTGAGTGCAACAAGCTCTTGGGAATCGGCGGTTCACACAACTACTGCCTACCACCCACAAGCAAAAGGCATCATTGAACAATTCCACCATCAACTGAAAGCAGCACTCAAGGCCCTCACTACCACTCCCGACTGATATGCAGAGCTGCCCTTGGTCCTGTTGGGGATACGATCTTCTGGGCGAATGGACCTTGATTGTTTTCCAGCTGAACTTGTTTACGGCTCAACGCTTCACCTGCTGGGTGAATTCCTTCAGCCGCTGGATGGTCGCACTATGGAACCTGACTCGATGTCTCTCAAACATCTCCAGCACACGATGTGTTCCATTCTACCACCAACCTCAGCATTCCATGGAAAACAACCTACCTATGTTCCTTCAAATCTGGCCTCCACTGGGTACGTCTACATCAGAAACGACGCCCACAGACATCCTCTGCAACGACCCTATGGTGGCCCATACCGCATCATTGACACGAGTGACTAATATCACACCATTGACATCACAGGCCGTTCAGAGAAAGTGTCAGTGGACCGTCTGAAACCTGCATATGTCACACAGCTCACGACTACAGGAAACAAGACTGTGGTTCCATCCGGTGCTGAGATTTCACCACCTCTGACAGAGCCAACACGCGCTACAGCAAAAACCACAAAACCATACACTGTGTCTTCACCATCTCCTGTCAAAAAACCGTCGGGTGTCAAGACCCACTCTAGGTGCTTCTCACGCCTTTCCCCAAGATTTCAATGAAAATTGGTTTGATGTTGTTTTGTTGTTGTTGTTGTTGTTGTTGTTGCTGTTGTTTTCTTTTTTTCTTTTTTTTAATGTTAACATTTCGCTTTGTATTTGTCATACGCTAGGAGGGGAGTAATGTCTTCGAATTCGCCTAAGACTTGAGAGTTGCGTTTTCTAGTTTTGTCTTGACAACGTGTTAGAGTTACTTCCCTTTTGTTTTGGAGCAATGGACAATGACGATCATTGATTACCAAGGCTGAGTTATTAATACTTCAGCTTAGAACCACACTGGGGTCAGTTTTTCCTGCTTTATCAACAAAGACACCGGCACTGTTCAACTTTGCACCGGAAGTTTGGAAGCTGTTCAGACAGATCTCGCACTGTGTGCAGTGAGTGTGGTTGTCAGCCAGCGGGGGCTCTTTGTTGCCATGCTGCCACACAAGGCAGAGCTTCATACTTCGCCTTGCTTAGAGAAGAGAGGTCTAGTGTCGGGTATCTTGTAAATAGAGAGAAGTATTGAACAACATGTTACATGGATCAAACCGGCTTGTGGTTCTACTGTTTCACTGGAAGGGGACAGAAGAGTGTTTAATCTTGACAGAGACATTATTTAGTTGCCTATGACGTTGTACCACTGTATCGTTCGACGAATTTGGCAGATGGAATTTCAATTGTAGTAGTAATCCATATCCAACTATTGGGCCCACATGAAGATGACGTGTTTGCCATAATAACTAGTGATGTAAGTACCAGGACTAGTAATAAGCGAGCTTATTAAGAGGGTGTGGTCAGTTATGTTAATCACTTTCACTATGTTGAGACAAAGGAAATTATTGTACGAATCTCTAAAGACAGTACTGTCAATAACGTTGGGAAATCTTTACTCAAGTTTTTTTTTTTAAGTTGACGCTGTTATCTTTAATGGTGCGCGTCATGGTGGTAGATATGGTGATCACACATATGTTTTCTGTCATGGCTGAAATGCCATAATGATTATAATGTTTTTTAGCCTGACAGGAAGAAATTTTACCTAAAATTTGCTGACAGACTTGAATCAGTGCATTTCCTTTTGAAATGGTATGAAGGCAAGTGTTCGATGATGTATGTGCTTCGACTGAGAAACCGACTGTTCTGATTGATGAATGCACTGACACATATAAAGATGACATTAATAGTGCGAATTTCATGACTGTAAAGATGAAGCTTATCAGATGCTGGATGTTTGAATGAATTTGTTTTTAGAACAGTTTGCAACTGGTCTGTATTGAGCTGTAGCCTGTATGATGAGAAAGATGGGCAGGGGAATTAAAAGATAAGTGAAGCTTGTTCTCCAACTGATCTGTTTTTGTCAAGGCAACCTGGCCCAGAACACAGTGTTGACAGAAGAACACAGTGTTGACAGAAGAACACAGTGTTGACAGAAGCGGAGGTAACAGTCCAGACTCCTTTCATACCGGCAGCAGCCATACTGCAGGTGGTGACATGTTCACAGCAGCCATACTGCAGGTGGTGACATGTTCACAGCAGCCATACTGCAGGTGGTGACATGTTCACAGCAGCCATACTGCAGGTGGTGACATGTTTACAGCAGCCATACTGCAGGTGGTGATATGTTTACAGCAGCCATACTGCAGGTGGTGACATGTTTTACAGCAGCCATACTGCAGGTGGTGACATGTTTACAGCAGCCATACTGCAGGTGGTGACATGTTCACAGCAGCCATATTTGCAGGTGGTGACATGTTCACAGCAGCCATACTGCAGGTGGTGACATGTTCACAGCAGCCATACTGCAGGTGGTGACATGTTTACAGGAGCCATACTGCAGGTGGTGTTATGTTTACAGCAGCCATACTGCAGGTGGTGATATGTTTACAGCAGCCATACTGCAGGTGGTGACATTTTTTACAGCAGCCATACTGCAGGTGGTGACATGTTTACAGCAGCCATACTGCAGGTGGTGACATGTTTACAGCAGCCATACTGCAGGTGGTGATATGTTTACAGCAGCCATACTGCAGGTGGTGAAATGTTCACAGCGTGACAGCAATCACCCTTCTTTTACGTAACAGCCTGCACGAGACACACATCACAGTGACGCTCATCTGGAAATCAACTTGGAAGAGTGTGACAAACACACAGCACAGTGACACTCAACTGGAAATCAACTTGGAAGAGTGTGACAAACACACTATGACCATCGCACACGATGGAGCCTTCTTATTGGGTAGTGTGTCTTTCAAGCCAAGCGGTGTGATCTGTGACCATAACAGGCCACCCATTACACTGAAAAGCTAGGTATCCGAGAGCGATTAAGATTCAGGGCCCAGACATAAATACATTTCTCAGGATTACTCTTTCAGACAACATTCCAACCAGTGACATACCAGCATATCTCCAGGAAATGACAAGAAGTTCATGCCATATCTATTTAAAATGTCAAACCGCAAGTTTCAGGTTTGAGTCTGTATGGTCTTCCGAAATGCCAACAGTATCGTATCAATGTAGTATCCATGCTTCTTCTCTGACATGGTATTAAGGAAATTTTACACGGTTCACTGCCTACAGTGTTAGTCTCAAACCCATAACCTGCTTTTATTAAAATCAGTTTATATCACGATTTCGACTTGATTTCTCGTATATGCTTTTTGCCACTAGCAACTCGAGTCACAAGAAAACTTTATCTGTTCAAATATATTTCTCTTTTTAAATACTGTACACTAAGTGCTGATGTTAGAGGCTCCTACGCACATTCCTGTTTGTACCCCTTTCACGCCCTATGATTTCAAGTCCTTCATACCTTATGTGTATTTCCACTGAATGCAGCCCTGGTGGGGCCCCTCTTCATACCTTATGTGTGTTTCCACTGAACGCAGCCCTGGTGTGGTATGTGTATTTCCACTTAATGCAGCCCTGGTGTGGCCCCTCTTCATACCTTATGTGCATTTCCACTGAACGCAGCCCTGGTGTGGTATGTGTATTTCCACTGAATGCAGCCCTGGTGTGGTATGTGTATTTCCACTGAACGCAGCCCTGCTGTGGCCCCTCTTCATACCTTATGTGTATTTCCACTGAACGCAGCCCTGGTGTGGTATGTGTATTTCCACTGAACGCAGCCCTGGTGTGGTATGTGTATTTCCACTGAATGCAGCCCTGGTGTGGCCCCTCTTCATACCTTATGTGTATTTCCACTGAACGCAGCCCTGGTGTGGTATGTGTATTTCCACTGAACGCAGCCCTGGTGTGGCCACTCTTCATACCTTATGTGTATTTCCACTGAACTCAGCCCTGGTGTGGTATGTGTATTTCCACTGAACGCAGCCCTGGTGGGGCCCCTCTTCATACCTTATGTGTATTTCCACTGAACGCAGCCCTGGTGTGGTATGTGTATTTCCACTGAACGCAGCCCTGGTGTGGCCCCTCTGCATACCTTATGTGCATTTCCACTGAATGCAGCCCTGGTGTGGCCCCTCTTCGTACCTTATGTGTATTTCCACTGAGCGCAGCCCTGGTGTGGCCCCTCTTCGTACCTTATGTGTATTTTCCACTGAGCGCAGCCCTGGTGTGGCCCTCTTCCTACTTATGTGGATTTCCACTGAACGCAGCCCTGGTGTGGCCCCTCTTCCTACCTTATGTGTATTGCCACTGAACGCAGCCCTGGTGTGGCCCCTCTTCCTACCTTATGTGTATTTCCACTGAACGCAGCCCTGGTGTGGCCCCTCTTCCTACCTTATGTGTATTGCCACTGAACGCAGCCTGGTGTGGCCCTCTTCCTACCTTATGTGTATTTCCACTGAGCGCAGCCCTGGTGTGGCCCCTCTTCATACCTTATGTGTATTTCCTTTGAACGCAGCCTTGTGTGGCCCCTCTTCTACCTTATGTGTATTTCCACTGAATGCAGCCCTGGTGTGGTATGTGTATTTCCACTGACGCAGCCCTGGTGTGGCCCCTCTTCATACCTTATGTGTATTTCCACTGAACGCAGCCCTGGTGTGGCCCCTCTTCCTACCTTATGTGTATTTCCACTGAACGCAGTCCTGGTATGGGCCCTCGAGGTCGGCTGGGCTATAAACCACATGACTTGAAACGAACTCAGAATACGTACTGGGTAACAGGCATCTCCTTGTCTCTATGTTCCTTCTGGCAGTTGCGTTCATCTGCCGACACTACTCTGCTCAAAATCCCTCGATTTCGGACTGAAACCTATGGCGATCATTCTTTTTCTTTTCAGGGTCCTGTTTCTTGAAGCAAACTCCCAATATCGTTAGGTAAATGAAACTCTCTGTCTTCCTTCAAGACATCTCTTAAAACAACCCTCTTCATCTCAACATGGGGAGTTTGTATTATACTCCCTGTTTGGCTAGTATACTTACCATGTCAGACAATAGCATTCACGGCAGTTAGTCTGCTCTGCCAGGCCGAAGTTTTTGTGTGGCTAATGCAGTGATAAGACAGTCACGTGGTGCCCAACCCACTTCCGCCGTAGGGAGAAGCCAGTGTAAGTCTCCCATACGTCATTCATCGAGGCCTACGCGCAAGGTAACCCAGAACCTTGCGCTAGCGGGAAGGTAGGGCGGGCATTAGAGTCTGACATGGTAAGTATACTAGCCAAACAGGAGTATAATACAAACTCCCATTTTGGCGTCATATACTGTACCATGCAGACAATAGCAGAATTCATAGTAAAAGGAGGAGGGCGAGTGCCCTAGTGGTTCCTGGGGTTACCCGATTGGACATTAGC
>CM031626.1:6006787-6031787 GCA_018398815.1 Conus ventricosus
CCAGCAATAAACTGAGTGGTGTTAGAACAGTTTTATAGACTGTTTGAAGGAACGCAAACACTATTTATTATAGATGACTGTTCGCAGAAAGAGACATAGTTAAAAAGAGAAACACTTTGTCAAAACTAGCTTTCAGCGGAAGACATGCTGGGATAAGTGTGTGGATTTTATGCCAGAAATATAACTCGGTTTTAAAGACTTTAGAGAACAGTTAAAGACTGTAGTTTTATTTCACATGAAAGACAGAGACTCATTGAAGAATGTTTGCGCGAAAATGATGTTATTGAAAATGACCAGGAAAAACATAGGATTAAACAAAAACTGAAATCTGAAAGTTTAGTAAATTAGTATTAAAAACGGATAACCCTGCACAGTATGTTTGTTTGTAGATAATCGTTATTTTTTGGTTATTGAAGTCTTACTTGTCAGAGAACAGTAATATGCTGATTCTAGGGCACTTTCGCCCGAAAACTGGTTGAGGGCGGAAAGTGGGGGGCCTAGAGTCGGCATATTACTGTTCTCTGAAGCCATGATTGATCCTTCGCAGGGTGACGAGTCTGTAAACTCTCGCCACATTCCTGCACGTTCCTTGAAGAAAAACTGGAAGAGTACCTCCACGAACTGCCCGTGGTGGGGTTTAATTCTTCCAAGTATGACCTCAATGTCATCAAACCTATTTGATTCAGAGGTTTATGGATATGACTGCTATGACAGACAATGTAGAAGAGATTAGTCAGTCCATCCCAGACAGGTTTGATTTTGCTGAGGAGCTTGAGGAGAGGAGAAGGGAGAATACGAAGAAGAGGCAAAGGAGGGGAAAAAAACAAAAAGGAAAAGTAAAAAAACAAAACCCCTTCAAGTTTGTGGTGAAACGCAACAATTAATATATGTGTATCGCCAGTCAGAAACTCAAGTTTTTGGACATTTCAACTTTTTGGCCCCTGGATTTTCATATTCAAAATGTCTCAAAGCGTTTCGGGTGGAGGAACAAAAGGATACTTTTGCTATGAGTACATGACCAGTTTGGGACAAAATGAAAGAAATCTCCTTCCCACCTCACACCGTTCTTCTTTAGCAAACTTAAAATGAAAACATCACAGAGAAAGAGTATGCTTCTGTCAACATGTGAGGGAGGAAAACCATATGACCAGTCTGCAAGATTTCCTGGTGTGGTACAACATTACGGATGTGGCCCCATTCATGCAGGCTCTTCAAGCCCACATTGACATGTATTCGCGTTTAGTCATTGATCTTTTGAAAGATGGCATCTCTGTTCCAGGCATCACTCTTAAATACTTGTTTCAAACCCTATCTCCTGATGTGTACTTTCTCTCTCAATGAAAAACAAGAAGACCTACATACGCTCTTGCGTGACAATCTTGTTGGTGGCCCTCCATTATCTCTCACAGATACCATGAAAAAGACAGAACATTCATTCGTGGCAATTCGAACAAACCTGTTCAATCAGTTCGAGGCTATGACGCCAATGCGCTTTACCTGTGGGCTATCATGCAACCCATGCCCCACAAAAACCAACTGTTAGAAAATGTGAGATGGGCTTTAAGGCAGAAAGAACAGACCTTTATGGTCAGCAAGCGTGAGAATGGTTAGAGTGGACGGCGTTCACACACAAGATACACACACAACACAAGTATAGTGGGAAAGAACATAGATTAGGGCACAGACAATCCGTGTAGACGGTTGGGACTCGAAGCATTGCACTGTGTATCAGTTTCATGGCTGTTTGTTTCATGGACATGACTGTCATCTCACTTGTGGCAATCACATTAACCCTGTAAACAGGAAACCACTCACAGACCTCAGAGAAAACACACAAGACATTACCAGCTATCTTCATGAGGATACGAAAGTGACTGTGGCAGAAATGTGGGAATGTCAGTGGCAGGAAGAGAAACAACACAACCCACACATCAGACACTTCTATAAAAACACGTTTCCCATCTCTCGAACCCTTTCAGGGTGTCTTCTATCACAGAACAAGGTATTTTGAGTGCTGTCAAAAATGACACTCTGCTTGGTCTTACTGAATGTGACATGTGTGTGCCAGACAGTCTGAGGAACACTTTTCCAAACTTCGACCTATCTTTAAAAATACGACTGTTGGGAAAGACAACATTGGTGAATACATGCGTGAATACGCAGAAAGCACAAAATCCCGTGTCGGCCACGTCGCACTTTGTTGGCTGGCTACTATGGACAAAAAAAATTCTTCTCGACACTCCTTTACTCAAATGGTACTTGGAGCATGGGTTGAAAGTATGCAACATCACACTGATCATTGAGTACACACCCAACTCGTGTTTCAGACAGTTTGGTGAACGGTGTCTGACGTGCGTAGAAAGGGGGACCTTGATTCATCCCAACAGTCTTGGGCTGAAACGTTCAAGTTGCCACGGTAACAGCGCCTACGGAAAGACTCTGACTAACATCACCAAACACAGGCACATTCATTACGTCCAGCTGCCCAAGTACCCAAACTGGTGAGCAGTGGTTCCAGCTGGAGGCCAGCTCAGAACACACCGTGCTTTTCCAATGCACCACAGAGTGGAGCTACTGTGGAACCCGACATACTGCCCTGACTGTCTTGACCAGGGGACAATAGGGACAAACGAACACTGGGTTGCTTAAAACAGAATACACAGGGGACTCGTGTGTGGGACTGTTTTAAAAAACCTGTTTCTTTTTCCGGGAAAAGAGAAAAACAATTTCAGTTGCAAAGGACTCGGCAAAAATCAAAACACTCTCACCAAAGATGTTTATCAACGAGTGCTCGCACACAGGAAAGTGGGGGTGGTACAAACACTGGTTTCAGGACGGAGGGGAAAAGCTATGTTTGTTTTATCCCCCAAATCACAAGTCTCTTTCCTTCTTCTACAATAAACGCATCATCGCTTCAGACGGAATCTCCACCTTTCCTACTCCGTCTAGCTTTCTCGGTGTAAAGTCATGTCTGGTATGGTTCCAATGCTGTCTTCTCTGTAAATGGTCTGGTGGCTGTTTGAAAACTCTTTTTCAAGTTATATGACGTGTGGTGTTCAGTCTAAACATTTTTTTAAAAGAAACGTTCCCCCACCTGCTCGTTGGTGTTTCTTGGGTGATCCTTTCTTCTGTTGAGGTGTTTAAAGCTTACGTCTGAATTATTTCATTCATAGCTTTCTTCAGTTTCATAGTTTTTAAGGGTCAGTGGATGGGGAAAAAAAGCGCTAGTTATGCTGTCTGTTTAATTTTTTTATATTTGGTTTTGTTTTCCAGATGCGATTCAGCCATGGTACTACCGAAAGGGTTAGCGGACAGGCGAGCAAATATTTAATATGATACTGATTTTTTTCTATATGTTTCGATGGCTGACACAATGTTAAAATAAATTTAAACACACACACAAAACAACACACACACAAAACACACACCACACACACACACACAACACACACACACACACACACATGCAGACCCACTGTTTCATGACCTCAACCCCTTCCGATTGTGGTTGTTGTTGTTCACCATCATCTTTTTCTTCCCCTTCTTCTTCTTCTTGGGTCTCTTCCTCCTCTCCTCACTACTCAAGTCAGACATGCTTATTGGCACCCAACCTGTAATTATTTTTGGTGACGTATTCAACTCCCCCGTCTCCTCTTCCCCTTTTTGATGTCTACACTCTTGAAAAATATTATTGTCGTCTTCTTCTTCTTCCCTTTTTCTTCTTTCTTCTTCTTCTTCTTCTTCTTCTTCTTCTTCCCACTCCTCCCATTCTACTTCTACTGCTTCTTCTTCTTCTTCTACCCCTGCATACACTTTTTCATTTCTTTTGGATATGAGCAATCATTTTCTTTTCGATATGAAACAGATTCACGATGGGGGTTTGGGGCGTAGATGATGGTTTTTTTCCGCCAAACACCCGTTGGCACTAAAATTCATCTTTGAGCTGCTCGTTCAAGCCATCAGTACCAGACAAAGAGAACAGACTCCATGGAGGGAACCAACAAAACACAAAAAAAAAGAAAAAAAGGAAAGAAAGATAAGCACCACCCCTGGTACATCTGCTACCGAGACAGATGATAGATGACAGATGATGATAGCAGCCAAGTGGAGGATCAGACAGGAGGCCATTAAAAATGAATGACGCTCTCTGACTGATAACCATTTGGGGTCTTGCCCCTTTATTCTCTCTTTTTAATGACGCTCTCTGACTGATACACCATTTGGGGGTCTGCCCCTTTTTTCTCTACCATTGGGGGTCTTGCCCCTTTAATCTCTACCATTGGGGGTCTTGCTCCTTTATTCTCTACCATTTGGGGTCTTGCCCTTATTCTCTACCATTTGGGGTCTTGCCCCTTTATTCTCTACCATTGGGGGTCTTGCCCCTTTATTCTCTACCATTGGGGGTCTTGCCCCTTTATTCTCTACCATTTGGGGTCTTGCCCCTTTATTCTCTACCATTTGGGGTCTTGCCCCTTTATTCTCTCTTTTTGGGGGGATCATACACAGCTTAGGGAGGACAATATCCATAAAATAAATTAATTAAAAAAGGTAGTATCAAAAACAAAACAAAAAAACCTTCAACAACGACAACAAAAGTATGGTTTAGCAAGATAATATTGTTTTCATAACACATATGAACATAACTGTTATACAAAGTCTGTACAGGCAGCAGAATTGCACACTGTTATTCAGGAGTAGACACCACACTGTATACACATCAGTCTTTCTTCAAGGCCATGACATAGAGATCCTCACTGGGGCAGTAGTAGTCGCACTGTGAAGTGTACGGTTCCATTCTGGGACTGCGTGGCTCTGTCACAGTGGTGTGGGGCTCCACCACTGGGGGTGTGATTCCACCATCACACCGTCTAAAGTTCTGACATCAGGGGGAGATGGGCACCAAGGCAGCTGGGTCTTCTCCTTCCTTTTGTTTTGGGTCCCACAACACCAGCTTGACTGTGGCCGTCTTCACAATGCCCAGTCCACCCATGATGTCAGGGCTCTGCTCAAACAGGGTGGAGGTTGGTGGGAGGTCGACAGTTTGTTCACACTGCCGGAGATATCCAGCAGGAGTCCCAGAGTCGAGGAGGAGGCAGGGTACAGGGAGGTATGGTTACACCCGTGGGATTGTTGGTACAGGATGGCACTGCTGCTGCTGATGTTGGGGTAGATGTGTTTGATTTGTCCATTGACAGAGCTGATGTTTGGTGACTGAAGTCTGCCACCAGTTTATTCTTCAGTGTGACCAGTCTTTCAAACTCCCGCAATTCCAGCGACAATCCTCGCTGCGCCCTGACCAGACGACCACCCTTGGTGTTGGTTGGTCTCTTGTAATGGTGCACATAATTATATTCCAACAGCCCTTTGCAAGTTTGATGGTGGCAAAGATGTTGCATCCCAGTGGGTAGAGTGCAGGCTCTGGCTCCTTGTTCTTTATGGTACTGGTCGGTAAAGACGCTGTTGTCAGCGTGAGTGTCATAGAGAAGGTAATGATGACGAAATGGTTGAGGCCTCTTATAGAGTTCCTGTGTGTATGTATATACAAGGACTGGATTAAATCCGTTCAGACCACCTTAAACTGGATATTTAAACAAACCAATCAGGAAAACAAGTGGTTATCCAATCAAAAGTTCAAGATTCTGGTTGTGTTTGATTTAAAATTCATGAACGAGAAGACTGACGACTTCGTTTTGAAACCCTAGGGATTTTGTAAATTCCCAGGCTTGGGCCCTTCAAACTCAGCCAGTTTAAACCTTCTGACACGTTATACGATGACACAAGATGAGACCACGAAGAAGAAAGATGGTCCCTGTCGAGTCTCGACCACACGTGGTCTCCAAGAGTATGAAAGAATCATGTGACACATTCTCCTTCCGCAATCTGTACATTTTTCTCAAACTCGGCACGATACACTGGTAGCAACTCTGTGACAAACAGATTGATAAGAGTCAAGCGCATCTGAGCTTTCATTTTTCCAATCCCGACTTGAACTTCCTCCAGAATCTTCTCCATTGTGAGTCGCAGTGAAACGTGTGTTGCATGTGACACACTCACTACGTTACAATGCTTTTAAAAAGACTTTATGTGAACAGAATGAATAAATGATCTCACTTTTTGATCATTGGTCCTTAGTTTATGGGGGTGGAACACCGACAACACTTGGGAAGACTGTGACCGTGACGTTTTCTTAAATTGCAATACAGCACATAGTACCCACAGGCTGAGCTGGTCAAGTCTTGAATAAGTCTTGATTAAACGATAACTGAAACTGTGTTTCAACATAAACTTTTCATGTCGGGATAACACGAAGGAGGTAGACCAAAACTATCAAAATATTCTGCTTTACCACGACCATCAAACCAAACACTGACCCAGTGTTCTCCCAGCCCAGAGCTGTGGTCGGCGATAGGTCATTGGGTGGTAAGATAGAGTGGGAGTATAGGTCACTGGGGGGTAAGACAGAGTGGGAGTATAGGTCACTGGGGGGTAAGACAGAGTGGGAGTATAGGTCACTGGGGGTAAGACAGAGTGGGAGTATAGGTCACTGGGGGGTAAGACAGAGTGGGAGTATAGGTCATTGGGTGGTAAGACAGAGTGAGAGTATAGGTCATTGGGTGGTAAGACAGAGTGGGAGTATAGGTCACTGGGGGGTAAGACAGAGTGGGAGTATAGGTCACTGGGGGGTAAGACAGAGTGGGAGTATAGGTCACTGGGGGGGTAAGACAGAGTGGGAGTATAGGTCATTGGGTGGTAAGACAGAATGGGAGTATAGGTCATTGGGTGGTAAGACAGAGTGGGAGTATAGGTCACTGGGTGGTAAGACAGAGTGGGAGTATAGGTCATTGGGTGGTAAGACAGAGTGGGAGTATAGGTCACTGGGGTAAGACAGAGTGGAGTATAGGTCACTGGGGGGTAAGACAGAGTGGGAGTATAGGTCATTGGGTGGTAAGACAGAGTGAGAGTATAGGTCATTGGGTAGTAAGACAGAGTGGGAGTATAGGTCATTGGGTGGTAAGACAGAGTGGGAGTATAGGTCATTGGGTGGTAAGACAGAGTGGGAGTATAGGTCATTGTGTGGTAAGATAGAGTGGGAGTATAGGTCATTGGGTGGTAAGATAGAGTGGGAGTATAGGTCACTGGGGGTAAGACAGAGTGGAGTATAGGTCATTGGGTGGTAAGATAGAGTGGGAGTATAGGTCATTGGGTGGTAAGATAGAGTGGGAGTATAGGTCATTGGTGGTAAGTCAGAGTGGGAGTATAGGTCACTGGGGGGTAAGACAGAGTGGGAGTTTGTTCCTTTGATGTATTCCCCCAAAGACACGCAGAGCGTGAATGTCTTTAATCAACACAGTGACAATGTCCACACTGTTCATGTTGAAAAGTCTGTCAGCACTTGGCGGGAACGATCGATTTCGATCATACCGTCCAACTCTGCATACACAATCACATGGACAGGCTCATTCAGCGCTTGAGAGAACTTCAGTTCCAGACAAAGTGCGCCACTCCTGACCAGTTCAAACTGCTGGTCTACATCCAACGAACTCGGACACAGATCAAAAACATAGGGGGTGTATCCTCTGTCATAATCGATACTTGATGGCGTGTCCAGCATCTTTGTTCACCACCCCTGTGCCCAGCATCAGACTGGTGGTAGGCCTCACAAACCGCCAATGTTTAAAATCTGGAGTCCAGGCCTTTGCAGGAATCCGGCACCCGTCCATATACAGACACAGGAAGTTTAAGTTGGCATGTGGAAAATTGAATGGATTTCTGTTGTACCGCCCATTGAATGCTGTGCTGTTTACAAGAGCGACTACGATCTTGTTTGGGGTCTGACTGAGAAAGAGGTTGTCTTGGACAGCGCGTAAGTTGCCTTGGGGGATAGTGAAGGTCTTCTGAGCGATTCTCTTTAGGGGGTACTTGCACGTCCCCCTTTCCAGTGCCTTTTTGTGAGCCAAGGAAACAGCCGGATTCAGTTTCACTTTGCAAACAAACAGGTGAGTGATGACACTTTCACAGGGCGCCCCCACACCACCATCTGAGCCATGAGGTTGAAGGTGTTTTTGGGGGGATGAGTTGATTTTGACATCCACTCCATTGATCAGGTAGCGTTCCTGGAGCTTAAAAATCTGTGTGAAGGCGCATAGCAACAAAATCTCCCTCTTCCGCAAAGTTAAACCACAGAAAAAAAAACATTTCTTTCTTCTTTTCCTGAAGACCACTTCCATAACACCCAACTTCATTTATTCATTTTTTCCAAAATAATTTCGTTTTGCTCCCCTATTAAGTCATAGGATAACAGAACACAACAAATACTTTTTTTTTTCTAAACAAAACCTTCACAGTGCGCTGAGGAAGTTTCAGTCGTTCTGTCACGTGTGAGTACACCTGACAAGGGGGGTTCTTAAACAGGTAATGTGCAGTGGCAGAAACGGAGCGATCACTCAATCCCTCACACCACCAGACCACAAGAGAAGAGGTTTCAACAATATTTTACTTCACATTAAACCATTCACTCACACTAGCACCCCAGATGGGGTATGGGTCATAAAAAAGGGAGAGGAAAAAACAGCCGAGAGAGGAAAAAAAAGAAAGAAAAAAAAAACAATGGGGCCCATAGAAGAGAAAAAGCACTATTCAGAACTAACTGACCTAGGGAAAAGTAAATTAAATAGACCACAAAAACCCGCCAATATCCTGGGATCCCGCTACCGTCCCAACCTAACCCGCTAAACCGCTACAAAACATTAACATAACAAAGAAAGACAGTACTAGAAAAAAATATACATCAAACAGGACCTAGTCAGGTTAAACAAAACAATAAAAAAAAACGAATCAGTGACCGGCTTCAGGCCCACACACACACACGCCAAAACCCACACCCACACCACACACGCTGACGACTCATCTTTTCCTGTGCCCGAGGAGGTTCACCGTGGGAGGTGGATCCTAAGAAGGGCGAAGCCCCCAGTGGGCTGTCTTCCAGTCCGAGGCGAAGATGTCCCAGTGAAGGGTGAGGCAACCTTCAACAGTCCTCAGTGCAGGCCCGTGGGCTGGTCTTCCAGTCCGAGGTGAGGTGTCCCAGTGAAGGGTGAGGCACACCCTCAAAAAGTCCCCCAGTGCAGCGACTGGTGCCTGGATACCGGATGGTCTGCCAGGTCCGGGATGCTGGTCCTTCAGCCAGTCCAAGACCGGAGCTGCTGGAAACAAAATGGCAATTTTTCCCGCCCTACGGCGGATCAGTCTCCAGATGAGAAGTCATCTCTTTATCGTCTTTGTCAGTGTGTGGCAACAGTGGGTCCGGCAGTGCGTCAGTGTGAAGGGTCACAGTGCCGTAAAAAGGTCAACAATGTCTCACTTTAAAAGGGTAAAGAAACTATAATAACTTCTTTCACTTTTTCCTTTGCTTTTAACCTGTACTCATGGCATTCCTTGCATCCTGTACCCATGGCATACCCTGCATCATGTACCCATGGCATACCCTGCATCCTTACCCCTGGCATACCCTGTACCCATGGCATACCCTGCATCCTGTACCCATGGCATACCCTGCATCCTGTACCCATGGCATACCTGTACTTTAAAGGGTAACTTCCTTAGCAAAATCTCAATGAATAAAACTAACTAAAATCCATCCATACGTCTGTCACACAAACATATAGGACAAGGACACAAGAACGGAACCACATGCGGGCGATACGGCCGGGAAATTCCACACTCCGTGGTCCAAGTGTCAAGCCGTTCGAACGCTCATGCTTCCACATCCGTCTCGATCTACGAAACAACAAGGAAAAAAGAATACTAACATTTACGTTTCCTCTCCGGTCCAAAACACATATTAAGCAAGAAAAGCACTGACTCAACCCGTGTAATCTGAAAACAACCAACACAGCTTCCTTTGACCGGAATGAAGGGATATCATATAGTAAGCAATTTTCAACTCAGTTCAAAGTAACCGAATACCTAGCCGCTAAGGACCGAAAAACACAATTAAAGATAATGCGTTCTACAACTCCACCACAAAATGCATATCTCGACACACATTTTCATACTGCGTTCCCTTCTTTGGAACAGTTACACACAGAAAGGTGTGTCAGAGCTAACAGCACATTAAGGCAGAAGAAAAACCGCAACCACTGAGGGGTTTAGAAAAACCCAAAAATAACAAGACACTGTCCAAGACAGACCATATAGTTACCAAAATGGCGGGTGGGCGAGGTAAGAAAACGGTCCGCTCCCCAATCCGATGAAGGATGGCAGCCGGAAACCGTGACGGTCCCCAATGAAGTGGACCCCAGGTCAGGGATGACTTAAGGTGCTTCTTCCAGCTGGCAGGGATAGGGATCCCAGAGGTTACAAGCGGAATTCTTTCCTTCCCCCCGAAGGGTGAAAGACATTTTCCACGCAACCCACGTCGAAGTGGATTCAAGCAGGAAGGCTCCAGCTGGCAGAGATAGAGATCTCTCCGACTCCAAGGTTCGTAAGCGAGTGCCAACCACTCGCCTAACCAAGATGGCAACCAGTAACAAAACAGCTCACCTGTGTCACCTGACACAGCTGAGGGAACACGTGAAAAACGATAAAAAGAACAGAAAAAGAAGGCTTTAAAGAAAAATATAAAGAGAAATATTGGAGGATGGGAGCGAAATGCCGGACGTAGCGCACCCAGGATGACAACGAATATCAAATTGGTCAACACCCGGTCAATGTAGTGAAGATGTCATGGCCCAGCACTCCACTTTATTCAGGTTTGGAAGAATGAATTATCTTACAAACAAAAGTATTCACGTCCGTGACAAAAACCCCCCAACCAAAGAGGCTTGTGCCACTGAGACACAGCCTATCACAGCCTCCAATACGTTAGGGTACACCCTTACACTCTTAACACTGAAAACCCTTTCCCTCACTTCGGAAACCCTTGACTTGTTCGCAATCCGGCTGAGGTATCACCCTTTTAAATCATCATCTTCACATTTCATCTATGTCATCATCCAGTGCCTCTTGGGCACATCATTGCTAACTGGGGCACTGGAGATGGGTGTCCTGACGCACTGCATCAGCTGGTTCATCTGTATGCTTGAATTCCTCCAGGCCACCGCCTGGGTCGATGACGTTCAGCTAGGGTCTGGAAGCACAGCGCGCAGAATTTCCGGCCTTGGCAGGGAAAAACCCGCTCAGTGTTGGACCAACTCTGTCAGCACTTTCTTCTGTCAGTGACCTCGGCCTGAAAGCTTGTAAACCCGTTGCTCCAAGGGGGTGCTGACTGAAAGAAGCTTCCTTGGACAGGGCATGGAAGGGTTTCCTTCAAGTCATCCTTGGTCTGTTCCCCACAACGTCCGTAGCCACTGAGATTACACACCACTTTCTTTTCTAACCGATTCACCTGAGCCTCCCTGTGGTTGAACAGCCGAAGGACTTTCAGCAAAAGGGTCATGCCTTGCCTTAGAGAAGGGTTCCATTTCACATGTTTTGCATTCTCTGCCGTCTTCATACATCCGTGGTCACCTTTGCCACAGGGGATGTGTTTTTTACGCTTCATGGCTTTGAAGCGGTCCTGGTTGGTGTTCGACTCCCTCTCACTCGCTCTCATTTCAGCGCATGTTCGACTCACTTTGGGTCTGCTCCGTCGTTTCCCTTAACAGTGGCTTTTTACCCTCAAGGGGATGCAGAAACCTGTTGAGTTTCAACAAGGGCCACAGGCATCCTGGTGTTTCCGGCTCTTCAGAGCTGTTCGGCGGCAAACATTGTAGCTGCAAACCATACCTTGGATGTTCTTCGCCACCCCTGGGCAATGAAAGTCCTGGAATCAGGGGCTTCAGGAGGGGTTTCAGTGCCTCTTTCTCTCTCTGTGCTTGGGAACGCATGGTGGCAGCCACAAATACCTCCGCCGGCAACTTGATGAGATCCCCCGAGTTGCCCATCCCAAAGCACACTGAATTGCAATCAGTAGGGGTACGCAGGTCGCTGAAGGCTACTGCCCACACCTTCCCTTAAAGTAATGGGTAGAGACATCTACCAGTGCTGTAGATCGGGTTGCCCTGAAGGATGACTCGATTCCTGACACTTGGCTTCTTCTCCTCGAGGTGCATCATGGGGAAACTAACTGCTCGTCGATGAAAACCGCTGTGGCCCCTTGTGTCCCTAATAGCTTTCACTTTCTGCCACCACCACGATGGAAAGGTTGGTTATGAGGGGTCGTGCCCTCGCTCTCCCCAAAAATGCCACCCTAAGTGCGAGATATCGGATTTTGCCTTGTCCTTCCTCTTGGGACAATCCCGAACGAAAATGCCCTTTTCCCCCACAGAGGAAGCAAAGCTTGAGTTTGGGTTTCCCAACTTTCCCTGGAATTGCTGGGACATCGCTTTTGGAGGGGGGACGACGGTTTGAAGTCATGCGACTCCCGATCGGCGGGTTTCCTACTTTTTCCCTGGCGCAGGCATGCGATAGTGACGACGCGCATTGCGAAGGCTTCAGCCACCTCGTTTGGCCCGGCGAATGTCTTTGGTTTCTCCTCACCCAACTTGAACTGCAGTTCCTGAGATACGAACTCATGAGTTGCTCCAAGAGGAAACACAATCCTTCAAACCCATTTCTGAGGCCCCAATCCAGTATTCCATGGTGCCCCGGAGGCGTTCCCGAAATGGTGAAAATTTCCCCTCTGAAGGTTTCCTCATTGTGCGAAACTGCTTTCTGTAGACTCAGCAGTCATGTGCATCCCCGGCGAAGAGCCGCTTTCAACTCGGTATGGGAAGCTCCGGGTGGAATGTCGACAAAACCCCTCCTTAGCCTTCCCTGTCAGGCTACTGATGAGGTAAAGGGCTTACTCTGGTCGTTTAGCGGGTACGCCGCAGCAACCGCCTCAAGTGCTCAATGTAGGTGTCTATGTTATCGCTAGCACTGTACACTGGCATTTTGTAGCTTGGGCGGAGCCACCGGAATAACCAGGCCCTGATGAAAATCCGCTATTTCTCGAGGGTCAGAACCATGTCGGAAGCAACCACAGATGCGCTTCGGGTTATCTAACTTTTGGGAACAGTTCGGCCGGAGTTTTTCTTTTTCCCCCACCAAACGAGCCTCAAGTCCAAACTCTTTCTGTTTTTGACCTCCCTTTCTAACTGTTCTCTCTGTTCTCTAGACTATCCGCTCCATCCCCTTTCTCCATCTCCTTTTCCATCGCCGTTCCTTCTCCTCTCTCTCCATCCTTCTCTTTTCCCATCTCCAACTTTTTTTCCCTCTCTCTCCATCCTTCTCTCTTCATCTCCAACTTTTTTTCCCTCTCTCTCCAACTCCTCTCTCCATCTCCCTTCTCTCTTTCGCCTCTCTCTCTCCCCTCCCCACCCTCTTTTCCTCCATTGCCCATTTTCCACCGTCTTCTTTTTGGCTTCTTTCTCCTCCCGCTCTCTTTTTCTCTCTTGCCTCTCTTTCTTCCCTTTTCCCTCTTCTCCTTGGCCTCTCTTTCTTCTCTCTCAATCCTCATAACATAAGAGGATCCATGGGCGCTGGCCCAGGGGATGAGGCATAGGCGAAGGCCGAAAAGCGGAAGTCATCCCGAAGATACGGTGGAGGCGAAGTCCCGAGAAGGGAGTGGGCAGAGGTCGTCTCGGAGAGAGTGCCCCAGGGGGGTTCATCCCTTGTATTGTGGACACTGCGGTGACTGGAGGACGAATCCCCAAAAAGAATACACGCCCCTGGGTAGTTGGGCAGTCATCGCCTGAGTCATGGGGCTCCCATCCCTGGCAGAATTCCTGCACCGCGAGTCTGAGAGCGAGTGATCCGGCGCCCGTCGTCTACGTGTTCCATAACTTCCCAGTACCCTCACAAGACACGAGTCACCGAATCACTAAGTGATACACAAGATTTGCAAAAACCACCCCAGAAACCTGACGAACGAAATCCCACGAAGGTTCCGACGAGTGTGTCCACTTCACACTTAGTACCCGGTCGACTACTTCGAAGGTCAAAGTATTTGAACCCACCAAGCCAATAGTACAGGACGATACTAAATGGAAATATATCCAAGATTCTGTGAATAGTCACTAGGTTTGAAGAGAACTATCCCCAATTTCCAAAGGGAAGAAATACACTATCTTAAATCAGTGGGTCATAAAGGGTGACACCAGTACGATGGTTAACCCACCCTCACCGGAATGACAACACTCACTGAAAGATCGGGAATGAGAAATGACGTAAGGGTTTGAGTTAAGTCACGCATGGACAACCCTACAAAACACGAAAAAGTGCTTTCATCCAACGAACCAAGGTTGGTCCCCCAAACCCTATTTTTTCCCAAAAATTTCCTCCAAAGTCCATGTTCTACAAGGTAGAAACACAAGGTTAAAGTCCAAGAATAGGAACCGAAAACTGTATAAGCTCACAACGTATCAGCAACTCCAATCGCTAAATCGCAGCTGTATTCCCAGAGAAGGAAATACGGAGTAGTAACGTTCCACAAATGTAACTATGACTAAGGGTAGTCAATAATGTACCAATATTCCCCAACACGGGGAAAGGGGAGAAATGACAAAGTCTACGTGCGACTTTTTGACTAAGTGTAGTCAACACCAACAATCTACAACCGTTAGGTTACAGTCTAAGGTATGTTCACAAGACAAAAAAGTTGTTTGAACAACAAAGACAACATGTATGACTTTATGACTAAATGTAGTCAATCCACAAACCGTTCAAACTTCGAAGAGAAAGAATGCTTCCACAAACCGAATTGCAGTTTAAGAGTACTGCCACATAAGCTAGCCCAAACGAACTGAATCGATAACCCTGGCTAAGCTCAATAGGTTAAAGCAAACTAACCTCTTCTCACCAAAGAACACAGAGTATCCAAATTCAATAACTAGCCAAGAGCTGGAGTTATTTCCCCTGAATTCCAACGAAGGAAATACCCAGTTATGTTTTTTTAAAACTTCAAAGCGTTGAGAACAACAATCTTCAAAAGAAAACGCTGACCAGAAAAAAAGTGGTTCAAGCACAACAGTTTTCCCTGTATGGTAAACAATATCCAAACATGAATCAATTCCAACCCCATGTGGAATTAATCAATAAATCGACAAAGCACATATCATCAAGTATAACAATGACTGCCCCTTTTGCACCAGCGTGCCAAAAACCCAAAATTACCACACCTGGGTAACAAACCAATATCCGGATCAAAATGTTGATTTCTCAAAATAAAAACTTCAAAGACGTTTACCAGCAAAAGGGCCGAAGAATCACAAACCTATACAACTGGAATTTATAAATTTAACGCGTTACTCCAACCCGCAACCAACTTATCAAAGAGAAAAGCAACAAGAATCCCAAACACGTAAAAAGGCAGGGACGGACAATAGAACTTACACGAACCGTTTCCCCAAGCCAAACAACTAACTAAATCCACTGGCGACTGACGTAAACCCGGAAATACACGTGCACCAACACGGTTACTGGACACCAGGACAGAACTGACTCGATCAAAACAGTGGCCCAATGAACGCCGAAATTCCCCCGCAACACGATTTAGTTCCCCGACGGGGAAAAACGTGCTAAAATCACTGCTCTGTCACTGAATGGGGGACGGAAGAAAGAGGGAGGGGGCACCCGAAAAAGGCACAAGTGGCTCTTTGGAAAGACACTGTGTATCCACAAACGCTACACTCCCATTCTCAACATTTCGACTGACAAATTTATTATTTCCAATCAACACCAGTCACACAAATTAGGTTGAACAATTAAGAAAGCCTAACATCAGCAGCTAGATAGAAAAGCAAATACACTGCTTGTAAAGTGCGCTAGACAGAAGAGGAAACGCCTATCAACTTAGGGCTAATCCCCTTAGACTAAAAACAACACAGATCCTATAACTAAATGTTAAAAAACAATATAACACACCAAGAATAGTCTTTCCTTTTTTTTGGTAAACTAAGTAGGTAAACTTACACAAGACCGAGTTTTCGCGCAAACACGGTATCGGAACGAAGTGTCAAAGTTTGCCTTGTAAACAAAGCACCCAATGCTTGGCAAGCCTGCCTACACTTACCTTTACTACACAGTCGGCCCTCTTGGGTACAGGCAAATGCCCGACCAAAATCCTAAATCAGTACAAGCACTGACATGGGTGACTCTGCACAAGCAAGACCTATTAATCTAGAGTTCAAACCCCCTTCTTTCTCCACCAAGTACCTATTCTAACTAAGGTAATGAGAAAAACGGAGGGGAAAGGGAAATTAGAAACAAAGCCGGGGGTACTAGACAAAACAAACAAACGCGGAGACGAACGCGGAACGGAAGGCCGAAGGTCCGACCCCGGAGCACGGAACTCACCTGCCGACAGCACCCCAAAACCGGGGCCGCTCCATTGGGTCCCTACTAATCTAGAACCCACCCAACCAAACCACCCCTCAAATACACGTAAGAGAGATAGACAGATCACTCAAGGGTCGGGCGGTAGTGAGTTCAGAGTGTCGCTTTTAATACTCCACATACACATTCCTGTACCCGCCCTCTCCACCATAATTGTCACGTGGGAGTACACCTGAAAAAGGGGGGTTCTTTAAAAAAGGTAATGTGCAGTGGCAGAACGGAGCGTCACTCAATCCCTCACACCACCAGACCACAAGAGATAGAGGTTTCAACAATTTTTACTTCACATTACAACCATTCATCACACTAGCCTCCAGATGGGGTATGGGTCATAACAAAGGAGAGGAAAAAAAAGCCGAGAGAGGAAAAAAAAGAAAGAAAAAAAAAAAAATGGGCCCTAGAAGAGAAAAGCACTATTCAGAATAACTGACCTAGGGACAAAGTAAATTAAATAGACCACAAAAACCCCCCCAATATCCTGGGGGTCCCGCTACCGTCCAACCTAACCCGCTAAACCGCTACAAAGACATTAACATAACGAATGAAAGACAGTACTAGAAACAATAATACATCAAACAGGACCTAGTCAGGGTTAAACAAACAATAAAAAAAAAAACGAATCAGTGACCCGGGTTCAGGCCCACCACACACACATGCCAAACCCACACCCACACCACCCACGACTGACGACTCATCTTATCCTGTGCCCGAGGAGGTTCACCGTGGGAGGTGGATCCTAAGAAGGGCGAAGCCCGCAGTGGGCTGGTCTTCCAGTCCGAGGCGAAGATGTCCCCGTGAAGGGTGAGGCAACACCTTCAACAGTCCTCAGTGCAGGCAGTGGGCTGGTCTTCCAGTCCGAGGTGATGGTGTTCCCAGGAAGGGTGAGGCACCCCCCTCAACAGTCCTCAGTGCAGCGACTGGTGCCTGGATACCGGATGGCGGGCTGCCAGGTCCCGGATGCTGGTCTTCAGCCAGTCCAAGACCGGAGCTGCCGGAAACAAAATGGCAATTTTTCCCGCCCTACAGCGGAGATCAGTCCAGATGAGAAGTCATCTCTTAAACGTCTTTGGTCAGTGTGTGGCAACAGTGGGTCCGGTAGTGCGTCAGTGTGAAGGGTCACAGTGCTGTAAAAAAGGGCAAAAATGTCTTCACTTTAAAAGGGTAAAAGAAACTATAAAAAACTTCTTTCACTTTTTCCTTTGTTTTAACCTGTACTCATGGCTTCCTTGCATCCTGTACCCATGGGATACCCTGCATCCCGTACCCATGGCATACCCCGCAAACCTGTACCCCTGGCATACCTGTACCCATGGCATACCCTGCATCCTGTACCCATGGCATACCCCGCATCCTGTACCCTGGCATACCCTGTACTAAGGATAACTTCCTTAGTCAAATCTCAATGATAAAACTAACTAAAATCCATCCCTACGTTGTCACCAAACATATAGGACAAGGACACAAGAACGGAACCACATGCGGGGCGATACGGCCGGAATTCCCCCACTCCGTGGTCCAAGTGTCAAGCCGTTCGAACGCTTTATTGCCTTCCCGATCCGTCTCGTATTACGAAACAAAAGGAAAATGAATACTAACATTTACGATTTCCTCTCCCGGGCCAAATCACATATTAAAGCAAGAAAGCACTGACACACCTGTGTAACTGAAAACAACCAACACAGCTTCCATTGACCGGAAATGAAGGGGTATCATAAGTAGCAATTTTCAACTCAGTTCAAAGTACCGAATACCTAGCCGCTAAGGACCGAAAACACAATTAAAGATAATGCGTTCCTACAACTCCACCACAAAATGCATATCTCGACACCCTTTTCATTACCTGTTCCCTTCTTTGGGAAAAGTTACACCAAGAAAAGGTGTGTCAGAGCTAACAGCACATTAAGGCAGAAGAAAAACCCCAACCACTTTAAAAGTTAAAACCCAAATAAACAGACACTGTCCAAACAGACCATATAGTTACAAAATGGGGGTGGGCGAGGTAAGAAAACGGTCCGCTCCCAGTCCCCATGAAGGATGGCAGCCGGGAAAAACCGTGACGGTCCCCCAATGAAGTGGACTCCAGGTCAGGGATGACCTAAGGTGCTTTCTTCCAGCTGGCAGGGATAGGGATCCAGAGGTTACAAGCGGAATTCTTTTCCTTCCCACGAAGGGTGAAAACAGTTCACGAACCCACGTCGAAGTGGATTCAAGCAGGAAGGCTCCAGCTGGCAGAGATAGAGATCTCTCCGACTCCAAGGTTCGTAAGCGAGTGCCACACCACTCGCCTAACCAAGATGGCAACCAGTAACAAAACAGCTCACCTGTGTCACCCGACACGCTGATGAACCACGTGAAAAACGATAAAAGAACCCGAAAAAGAAGGCTTTAAAGAAAAATAATGAAGGAAATTTGGAGGATGGGAGCGAAATGCACGGACGTAGCGCACCAGGATGACACGAATAACAAAACTGGTCAACACCCGGGTCAAAGTAGTGAAGATGTCACTGGCAACACTCCCCTTTTATCAGGTTTGGGAAGAAATGAATTATCTTACAAACGAAAGTATTTACGTCCGTGGGCCGCTCCTAAAAGGGAATAGGGCCTTCGATTTGCTAATAAACAAATATTGAATGATAAATGCCTGACTGCCACCAAAAACAGGTAGGAGTCCATCTTTGGCTTCTGGGTAGTTGCGTTGCTGGAATCACTGCAGAGACTGCCTAACCGTTTCAGCTCACTCGGCTTAGACAGAGCGCATATGAGCAGCAGTCAAGTAAACTTTTCAACCGGCTTCCGGAGACTACCTTGCGGTTAGCACGGCTGCACAAAAATTTGTGACTGTATGGGGAACGGTCCGTCACAGATGTCAATCAGATCAGCTTGCCATTGATGGTCCATTCCTCCTACAACAACACGCCTCCTCTCAAACTTGTGTCGCACAGGTTTATAAAGAGTGTAAGCATCTTCGTGACTCAACCATTCTTTGCGCACAGACTCTTTTGCCTTCGTTACAGGTTTCAAGGTGTGAACACCACCAAAATATCCAGAGCGTTGTGGTGTGTAGTAAGTCTGCCCCAACATTCTGTTCTGTTTCGAGATGTTTTTATTTTCCCGTTGAGCCATTTCAGGTGTAGTTTTCCTGCTGGATGTTCCTTTCTTCAGTAGCGAGCATAAGCTCTGCTTGTATCTGCACAGCTGTTTCTTCTGGGCAGGAGTCGGTCTTACGCTGCCCTTAAGCTCTGCTTGTATCTGCACAGCCGTTTCTTCTGGGCAGGAGTCGGTCTTATGCTGCCTTTAAGCTCTGCTTGTATCTGCACAACCGTTTCTTCTGGGCAGGAGTCAGTCTTACGTGGCCTTTAAGCTCTGCTTCTATCTGAACAACTGTTTCTTCTGGGCAGGAGTCAGTCTTATGCTGCCTTTTAAGATGTTGAGGGAATATTCACACGAGGCGTTGATCAAATCTGGCGAGGCCCTTTCAGGACCGCCTTAACAACAGCAGGCTTTGCACCACACAACAACTGCAGCATGGGTAGATTCCTTCTCATACGTGCTGACATGATGGTGAAGAGTCAATGTTCCAGTCGCAAATAACCACGTGTGTAGATGACCACTCGCTTTTAAAAGATCCACAAAGTCTCAGTCTCACTGAAGGACTACCACCGCGACACGGAGAGTGGTTACTCCGGCGTAGATTTATCAGAGACTTCGAAGTGTGTTATACAATCTCCACACATCCTTCTCTCCATTTCTCCACCAAAAAGAAAAATATTGTTGAATGTAAAACATTGCATATTGGAATATGAAAATAATTTCTGCACATGCACGACTTGGTGAGTCGGGGGGTATGCTATTTGTTCTCAGACGGAGATGATCGGGTGTCTCCTGACGAAGGTCAAACAACAAATAACCGTGGGATTTGGATGTAGCATCTTGAAAAACTTCCTGAACATACTTAAGTCTTCCGGGATACATCTGTTTAGCTAAATGGGTGATCTGTGAGGCGTCTCTTGGGTTCTTGAATACCACCAGATAATGACTGTTCAAGCTGATGGTACGTTGTACTTTGTTTTTCCCAAACAGATTCTGCACGATGTACATGACACTCATGTTGCGATGATGACTACCTTTGGTGAATAGTTTTGTCCCCCTATCATCTGTTTCACTCAAGTCATCAATCACCACCAAACACCCTCATCTGTTAAAAAAAAAGAAGAAAAAATGGCGTCGACTAACATCGATCCGCACGCACGCATCAACACAAAACACCCCAACTATTTTTAGCCCTCTACAACAGCGGACAACCCAGCCACCAAAAAACAAAGAAAAAAATCTTTTTTTGGTTGTTGCACATGACGTCAACACTATCGATCCAATCTCGACTCGTCACACACCGTGACCTTGACCCTTCCGCCTACTTTCGAAATCACTACCACAACTTCCAGTACACACCACCTGCTGCCTACTTCCGGCATGCGCATCACCACTTCCGGTGGAGATCCCTCTGAGATACCCTTTTGGGGCATCAAAAGCCCCTTACCTTACTGCTTACATCCACTACTAGATAGAGTAGCTTCTCTTCAAAATAGTGTCCGCCTACTGATTAAGCTGGCCTTCAGTGGTTCCTTGGTTTGTTGAACTACTATCATCGTTTCATCCACACGTTGCTGACATCTGGACCACTTCATGCTCAAGCAAGCGGAGAAGGACAAACCATTGTGTGGTCTGAACCAACCAAACAGCATTTGAACAGACAAAGGAAGCTCTCAAAGATGCTGTGCTTCATATCATCTTCTACCAGATGCGCCTATAAGTCTCACAGTGGATGCTTCCAACTCGGCTTTAGGTGCTCAGCTCGAACAGAAGCAGGGCCAAACTTGGGTTCCTCTGGTCTTCTTCTCTAGAACGCTGTCTGAAGCAGAAAAGAAATACAGTGCATTTGATCTTAAACTACTTGCAGCCTACGGCACTGTCAAACACTTCAGACATTTTCTTGAAGGACAACCATTTACGCGGTTCACAGATCACACGCTACTGGTATCAGCTCTCACGAGTCAAACTGACCGCTCGAATCGACAAACAAGACAACTCACTTACATAGTCGAGTTCATCACTAACATTCAGTACATCACAGCCAAATTCAATGTGGAAGCTGATGCATTTTCGCGCTTCAAACTGAACTCAGACTCTGAGGAACACGGCATCTACTCAGTTGGCAGTTTGAGCCAACTCGCTCAGGATCAAGTTCAATCTGGCGAGATGGACTCCTATCGTACAGCTACCACAGGCCTCAAACTTGAAGACATCCACTTTGGTTCATCAGCCCTGCTGTGTGATACTTCTACTGCTGTTTCACGCCCAGTTCTCCCAAATTCCTGGACTCGGCCAGTCTTTGATCAAATGTATGGACTGTCACACGCAGGTGTACGCCCCACACAGCAAGCCATCAGCCAGCGCTTCGTGTGGCATGGCATGAAACGAGACATACGTAGACATACATACATACATTCACTGTGGCTTCACCATCTCCTGTCAAAAAACCGTCGGGTGTCAAGACCCGCTCTGGGTGCATCTCACGCCTTTCCCCAAGATTTCAATGAAAACTGGTTTGATGTTTTTTTTTTTTGTTTTTTTTTTGCTTGTTTGTTTGTTTGCTTGTTTTTTTAATGCTAGCATTTCGCTTTCTATTTGTCATACGCTAGGAGGGAGGTAATGTAGGCACACCTTCGAATTCGCCTAAGACTTTTCTAGTTTTGTCTTGACAAGGTGTTAGAGGTATTTCCCTTTTGTTTTGGAAAAAAGGACAAGACGATAAATTGGGGACCAAAGGCTGATTATTAACCTTCATTTTTGAACCACGCGCGGGGGGTCAGATTTTCCTTCTTTTTCAACAAAGACCGGCCCCCTTTTTAAAACTTTGCCCCGGAAGTGCAAGCTGTTTAGAAGATCGGGCACGGTGTGCGTGATGTGGTTCCCGGGCACAGGGGTCTTTGTTCCCATCTGCCACACAGGGGTTTTTGTTGCCAGCTCCCACAGGGGCTTTTTTGCCTGCGCCACACAGGGGCTTTTTTTTTTGCCTGCTGCCACACAGGGGCCTTTGTTGCCATGCTGCCACACGGGCTCTTTGTTGCCATGCTCCCACCAGGGGCTCTTTGTTCCCATGTGCCACACGGGGCTTTTTTGTTGCCTTGCACCACAAGGGGCTCTTTGTTTCCCTGCTGCCCACTGGGCTCTTTGTTGCCATGCTGCCACACAGGGGCTCTTTGTTGCCAGCTCCACAAGGGCTCTTTGTTGCCATCTGCCCACGGGGCCTTTTTTGCCCTGCTTCCACAGGGGCAAGTTTCACTTCGCCTTGCTTAGAGAGAGAGGTCCTGTCGAATACTTGAATAGAGAAAATATTGAACAACATTTTACATGGACAACCGGGTTTTTTTTTGTCTATTTCACTGGAAGGGGACAGAAATTTTAAAATCTTCCCAGAACATTTTTTTGTTGCCTAGCGCTGTACCACTGTATCGTTCGGTTTGGCGGGGAATTTTCAAATTGTAGTAGTAATCCTTACCCAAAAATATTGGGCCCACATGAAAGGAGTGTTTGCCATAAAATGTGTTTAAAGTACCCGGACGAAAATAAGGGGTTTTATTAAGGGGGTTTTGGGGTCATTTATGTTAATCCTTTCACTAGTTGAGAAAAAGGAAATTTTGACGAATCTTAAAGAATTTTCTGTCAAAATTTTGGGGAAATCTTTACTCGATTTTTTTAAAAAGTTGACGTGTTTTTTTAATGGTGGCGTCATGGTGGTAGTAGGTGACACACATATTTTTTCTGTCATGGTAAAATCCCATATGATTTGATTTTTTTAAGCCTGACGGGGAAGAAATTTTACCAAAACATTTGTGAACACTTGACTAAATCATTTCCTGTTGAAATGGTATTTGGGCAATTTCGATGATGTATGGGTTCACTGAAACCGAATGTTCTGTTGATGTGCATGAAACATAAAAAGATGAAATTAATAGTGCGAAGTGTGACTGTATGATGATGCTTATCGAGTGGATGTTTGCGTGGATTTGTATTTAGAACAGTTTGCAATGGTCTGTATTGACTGAGCCTGTATGATGAGAAGAGGGGCAGGGAAAATTTAAAAAAAAAAGTGAAGCTTGTTCTCCAAAATGATTTTTTTGCAAAGAACCGGCCCAAAACAGGTTGACAGAAAAAACGGTTGACAGAAGAACAAGGTTAAGAAAACACAGTTTTGACAGAAAAACACAGTGTTACAGAAGAACACGGGTGACAGAAGAAACGGTGTTGACAGAATTACGTGTTGACAGAAGAACCAGTTTGACAAAGAACACAGTGTTTACAGAAAAACAGTGTTGACAGAAGAAAACGTGTTTCGAAGAAACATTTTGAAAAGCGGGGATAAAAGTCCCGACTCCTTTTATCCGCAGCGCCATACTGCAGGTGGTGACTTTTTCAGAGCCTATGCAGGTGGTGACATGTTTACGCAGCCTATGCAGGTGGTGACTGTTCCAGCAGCCTTATGCAGGGGGTGACAGTTTACAGCAGTTTATACTGCATTTTTTGACATGTTCAAGCCATACGAGGTTGGGGGACAGTTCATCATACTGCGGTGGGGACATGTTCACGCAAACCATACTGCAGGTGGGGACTTTTTTCCCCACCTACTGCGGTGGTGACATTTGACAGCGCCATCTGCGGGGGGAAATGTTTACAGCATCATACGCAGGTGGGGACTGTTCAAGCCATACTGCAGGGGGTGACTGTTACTAAAAACTGATTGGTGCATTTCCACCCTATGCAGGTGGTGACAGCACAGCCATACTGCGGTGGGGGCTGTTTCGCAGCCAAATGCAGGTGGGACAGTTACAGCTACTGAGGTGGGGACAGTTACAGTCTTTCTGCAGGGGGGTGACAGTTGACAGCACCATATGCAGGTGGTGACATGTTCACAGCACCAACTGCAGGTGGTGACATGTGAAGCAGCCATACGCAGGGGGTGCATTTGACAGCGCCATCTCAGGTGGGGACATGTTACAGCAGCCAAACTGCAGGTGGGGACATTTACAGCAGCCAATGAGGGGGGTGACATGTTACAGCCTATGCGGGGTGAGGTTTTCATACCATACTGCAGGTGGTGACGTTTACAGCGCCATACGAGGTGGGGACTTTCCAAAAGCCCTCTGCGTGGTGAGATGTTCCAGCAGCCAACTGCGGGGGTGACATGTTTACACCATACTGCAGGGGGGACATTTCACAGCGTCTTGCAGGTGGTGACATTTTCACAGGCCATACTGAGGGGTGAAATTTCACGCGCCATACGGGTGGGACATGTTCACGCCATACTGCAGGTTTTGACATGTTACAGCGCCATACTGCAGGTGGTTTAAATTTCACAGCAGCCTACTGCAGGGGTGAAAAGTCCCACCTACTGTGGGGTGAATTTCAAGAGCCTACTGCAGGTGGTGACATGTTTACAGCAGCATAGCAGGGGGACTGTTCACACAGCCATATGGGTGGTTTTAAAAGTTCCAGCAGCCTATGAGGTGGGACATGTTCACGCCATATCAGGGGGGGTGACATGTTCACAGCAGCCATCTGCAGGGGTACAGTTCAAGCATCATACTGA
>CM031626.1:6036787-6039287 GCA_018398815.1 Conus ventricosus
ACAAAGAGACAGGTCTTTCTAGTGTATGTCAGTGAATCTCTCAAACTTCAAGAGAATTTCCCCCTAGAACAGCATGACGTAAGAAAACAGTGTGGAAACAAATCCACTTGAACAAATCACGATCCATTTTAAATCGGGTTTTGCTATCGGAACCAGGCAGAAAGAGTCAGCTGGGACTGATAAATTTGTTACTATGATGGGACGCAATTTCCTTAGAATGTAAAGAGTAGTTTTTAACTCGGTTGACTTCAATGTAGATCTTTTAAAATCAAACAGCCAATGGAGCCAACGATAAGTTGTGGGTTGAATTTACATCAGATTATCAAAACACCCACCAGAGTAAACACCAACTTCCAAGACAATCACTTGACCATATCTATATCTCAAATGAAAATAAACATACTAGAAGCTTGTGTTCCAGTCTTTCTCTTTAGTGATCATTACTAGTGTGTGTTACCATGTCTAAACATGGAGTGAAAATCCCAAAACCAGGCACAAAACCATAACCCTATCGTTGCTCTCAAAATTTAGCGAACAAAACTTTTTGCTTGATTTTAATGAACTCAGAAAATTAATACAGTATACAATATTGCTGATCCAGATTCAGCGATTGATTTTGCGATCGAAATTGTTACAGAGTCTATAACAGAACATGCTCCGTTAAAACAAATCAGAGTAAAGCATATTCCCAAACCACCGTGGTACACGAAAGAATTACAGGGAGGCGTGCTACCTTAGAGACCTTTTGAAAGAACATGGCTATGAAGAAAGAATCAAGATCACTAAGAATGCAATAAACTTCTCAGAAGCGCAGGGAAAAAAAACTAAAATACTATCGCGAGTTATAAACTTCCAAACAAAAATCCAAAACTGGTTTGGCAAGCAATAAACCAGCTTAACACAAACAGTTCTTCTTCAAATCAACTGTTATCAAAGGTATTTCTGCTGAACAACTTTTAACACTCACTTCTCTACCATTCTTGATTACAGTTGTCTACTACAGTTGTTGCTCCATCCCGGGGACAGTCTGGTTTTCAGACAGAAAATTCCTGCCATTCTGCATTAATCAGTCTGTAGATGTGTGGCTTAATTAACATTATAACTAACAGATATTGTGGTGTCTTATTCGTTGATTTTAAAAAAAGCATTCATGTCTTTGACCACAATCTCCTTATTCGAAAAATGGACTGATTACGTATTTCAAAATCGCCCTTATCCTTCTAAACTATTACATCACAAACGACAACAATGCGTCTTTCGGGACGGATGTCTCTTTCTATAACAACTCTTAAGTATTGCGTTCCACAAGGGCGTTCCATTTAGGCCCGCTTACTCTTCTCAATCTACATTAATGACGTACCCCTACATGCTTGAGATCTACAGGCGCTCTTTGCCAGATGACACCACAATTCTAACCAGCCATATGATCCTTCCCAGTCTTTCAAAACATTTGCAAGCAGAGTACCAACGACCTTGTTTAAATGGACACGACTAAATCATTTTGTCACTTCACCCTCTAAAAACAAAACTCATGTACATTACAAACTAGGCAAAAAAGACAAAGCTCACCAATGATTTCCTCCTATAACCTCAATAATGTACTTGTGGAAGCAATCCACTCATCCATTAAAAAAAGTGTTAGATATAATTGACAATAGTCTCAGCTGGAATCCCCACATAACGTTACTATGCCAAAATGCTCTCCAGACAAGTCTATCAGCTCACCAAAATCAAACACTTTCTTGACCTTCATTCACGAACTTTTTTCCATGCCTCATATTCAGTCTAATGTTGATTATGCATCGACCTATATGGATTCTGCAAGTGCAAACACAATAAAACCATTGTTCAGCCTACATTAAACGGCGCTCAAACTAATCCTTCTGAAGAAAACTAGCCTCGAAGCTCTGATTATAAACATCTGCACTTCTTCCATTCAGCCAGAGACTTCAAATACAACAAAGGGCTAATGATGCACAGATTCTGACCCGCGGAATGCTCCAACAACTTAATGAGAGACGATTCTCAAAAGTCTCGTCCGAGAAACTCCCACAAAACTTCCATTATCCCAATCCCAAGAATTGACCTCATAAAATCAAGTCTACGTACTCGGGAAACTTCTTTGTGGAACTCCCTTCGAATACATAAAACAAATCATTGTACCACAACTTTCAAAAACATTACCTTACCCATCTTCCTGCGGTTAAATATAATTAAAAAAAATCATAAATAAAATAAAATAAAAAAAAACATAAGTAATGCCAAGTAATCTCAAAGCATAAATCATCCATTTTTCATGTACTTAACCAATTTGTCTTTTCTAAATTTTTTCTTTTCCTTCTTCTTTTTTTTCAGGTATCAAGTATCTTGATATATATTATATATTATATATATATATATATATATATATAGCTGGTAATATATTTCCGGCTTTTCTTTGAATAAAGTGCCTAAACCATGGGGAGCAGCTTAAAATAATGATTAAAAGCAATCTTTAAAC
>CM031626.1:6044287-6052569 GCA_018398815.1 Conus ventricosus
CCAATCGTCCACGTACTCCTCTCTCTCTCTCTCTCTTCTTTTCTCTCTCTCTCTCTCTCTCTCACACACCACACAACACACACACACACACACACACGCACACACACACACCCACACACACACACACACTCACACACACACACACACACACAAAACCCCCCCACACACACACACACCACCACACACACAAAATACGGCGTACACACATTACACACCCACCGTTTCACACACACACGAACAACGACACACACGCCACGCACACGCACAACACACACACACACCCTTGACACACACACTCACACACACATACCGCACATGGGCATGCAATTGATCATGTGGGAACCAGTCGGTTATTCCTCACTCAGTCAGTCCTTGCCCGTTCACTCCTCCCGAAGCATAGGCGCCGACAACAGTCCGCCAAAGGTCCTCGCTCCGGGGCTGCCCCCTTAGTTGTTTTCAAGTGTGCCAGTTCTTCTTGCTGTCTGACTCCAGGGTCCCATGCCAGGGTTTCTTGGCGTCCTCTTTTTCCGTTTTCCCTCGGGGGTTCAATGGATAACGCCTGTCTGTTGATGTTACTTGCTGCGCTTCCTCAGGGTGTGCCCAATCCATCCCAATCTTCTGCGCCGGAACTCTCATCTTCGGTTGACAGTTGGTTGGTACGCTGCCACAGGCTGAGTTGCTGATGGTTTGTTGGGCAGTGGATCTGGAAGATTCTTTCAGGAATATGTTGATGAAAGTCTGCACCTTTCCTGGTGGTTGGTCGTTGTTGTACCTCCATGTCTCAGCTCTACAGTAGCACTGACTTGACGCTGGAGTTGTTTGATACAGGCTGATCTTCGTGCGAGTCGAATGCCACCTTGGATCTCCATATGTTCTTCAGCTGCAAGGTATTGCTGCCCTTGCCTTGCCGATTCTTGGCTCTGACGTCTGCGATCTGCGCCACCTGCTTGTCAATGAATGCTGCCCGGGACCCAGATATATAAGGCCTCACTTCTTCCAGCTCGCCTTCCATGCAGTGAGGAATGGGTCCTCAATGTTCGTGTTGATCTTGAGGATCTTGGTCTGGCCTTCATGGATCTTGAGACAAACTTGTGAGGAGGTGGCTTTCCAGCTATTCTGTTGTCTTGTCCTGCATCTGTTGGTGGCGTGGGAAAACAGGGCTATGTCGTTCAGCGAAGTTCCAAGTCATCAAGCTGGTTCCATAGATGGCACTGGATTCCATTTGTCTGTGTGCTGTTGACCTCTTCATGGTCCGTCGTTCAAGGTGGAAAAGAAAAGGCAGAAAGGTGGCCAGGCCTTGTCTGACTCCAGTCCTTCACCCTGAAGTGTCTGGGAGCTGTCCACATGGGACCACCTGCAAGTCATTCTTCGTAGGAGTTCTTGATCAAGGTGACAGTTTAGTTGGCACTCCATAATGGCGTAGCAGACTTCCAGTAGCGTTTCGCGGTTTCAACGCTGTCAACGCCTTCTCATAGTCGACGAAGTTCATGTACAGTGATGAATTCCACTCTTAAAGACTGCTCGACGATGATGCGCAAGGTGGCAATCTGGTCGATGCATGATCTGTTCTGGAGGAAAGATGGCCTGCTGGTTCGGAGGAGGGGGGGTTTCAAACTGCACTTTTCCATTCTCTCAAGAAGGATCTGTTGAAGATTTTTACTGGCACTGACAGAAGCGTTTTATTCATCTGTAGTTGCGCCGTGCTGAAGGTCTCCTTCTTTGGTGTTTGATGAGTAGCCTCCTTCCAGTCTGTGGTACCTCTCTCCAAATCTTCTAAGAGGGTAGGCATCTCTACGGTTGCTTTCCAGGTTACTTGAGTGCTTTGTCAGGGAATTGTTGTCTTCTGTCTGCCGCCTTGAACGTTCCTTCAGTTAGCATTGATGGCTCTTTCCTGATCTCCTCTCGCGTTGGTTGCTCGCAGTTGATGTCCTAGGTATCTGTCGGCTGGATCGATGTCAGGGGGATTGGTGGAACGGGTTGTTCACAGAAAAACTCTTCCAAAAACAAGTGCCCATGCCCATATTGCTCAGTGTCTGCTCCCATTCCCTGGACGTGTTTCCTACCTTGTCCTTGACTGGTCGCTCGGGTCTGCTGTACTCAACTGATGACAGTTTCTTGGTGGTGTCGTGCAGCTGCTTCTTGTTGTTACTGGCTGCTGCTTCTATGCTTCTTCGCAGGCTCACTGTCACATACTTCTGATTATTGTTCTTGCGCTATTCTTCACTTCTCTGTGGCTTTTGTGTAGTCTTTCTTTTGCTTTGGCCTTTTGCCGTTCAGCCTGTTGTTGAACTGCTGCCGTCTTCTCCTTTCTCTCCGTATTTTGAGCAGTGTTGTTCTCTGCGGATGTCCATTCCTTCTGTTAGTATCTCTTGGGGCCCCACTACTTCCTGACAGGTTGATGTGAGGTGTCTCCTTCACTTTTTGCCAGTGGGTCTCCCGAATCAGCCTCATCTCTAGCAGTTCTTGTAGCACTTGGTATTTGTTGAGTGAGGGACTGCTTGAATTCTTCTTAGTTCGTTGAATCTTTCAGTAGGCTGATGTTGTACGTACTGCATCTTTAATAGTTGTTTCATCCAGTTCTCAGTTTCAGCTTAGTTCTGGGCCGACCAGTAGCGTGGTGGTTCACATGCAACGTCTGCTCCTCTTCTCAACCCTTAACTCCTGTAGGGACCTCCTGAATTTCTTGGCCATACAGATGTAAGTCAAATTGATTTTCTGTCGCTAGATCTCGGTGGATAACCACAGTGTGGCCTTGTGTACTCTTCCTTGAGCCCGGGTGAAAATGCAGCCACGATGACCAGGTTGTTCATAGCCACAGAAGCCTGGCAAATCTCTCGCCATTCTCGGTTATATTTCCACAGTCCGTTGTCTTTCTCCCATGTCACTCCTCATGAACCGGTGTTGTCTTGTCGATTTTGCATTAAAATCGCCATGAGGATGTTGACGTCTCTCTCTGGGTATTTGGCTATGACGTCCTGTAGGTCTGTCGTAGAGCGGTCTTTGCTTCTTCATCGCCGTCATTGGTTGGGGCATTGCAATGGATGGACCATTCATCTTTATCTTCTTCTTCTTAGTTCTGAAGGATTGCTGCAAATGATTCTTGGTCCGTGAGGCTTCCCTGCTATGGAGCTTGCTGAGCAGGTCCAGACAGCATGTGTGCTAATCTTCTGTGTGTGGAGCGCTCGTTGTCTTCTTCATGTCCGGAACTACAGCAAATTCTCCGCTGAGCAGTTCTTTTGTATGATTGTGTCCAAACGGTCTCGCTGATTCAAGCAGACAGAGTGGGGGTGGTTAGCTTTTCATTTTCTGCCGCTACGTGTGACTGTTTTTCCGTCTCACACATGGTCCTCACGTTCCATGTTCCGAGTTGATGGTCCTTAGTCGATTAGAAGGGAGGTCGGCACTTGTAGTTTCCGTTGGACTGACGGGGCCCCTTTCACACACGGCGTCACTACGTCCTCCTTGAGGAGGACCCTTCTCTCCCAGGGTGGAAGATCCTTGGTCTGCTGTTGGCGCTTCTGTAACAAGTTGGTTTTTACGGGATGGGGGTGTTAACCCCATGGCCAACCCTCCTCTTTATCCGGGCTTGGACCGGCTGGGCATTCCCCGAAGGTTAAAACCAGGCGGAGTTGTTATTCTCACTAGAGTTGTACAATTCAAAGACTTTGTCGTGACTGCTCAATGAACACAGCGGTGTAGTAGACAGCGAGAATAGGCCAACACAGATTGGAAAGAGGAAGTTTTTTGACTGAGTAGTATAGTGTGTGTGTGTGTGTGTGTGTGTGTGGTGTGTGTGTGGGTGTGTTGTGTGTGTGTGTGTGCGTGCGTGCGTGCGTGCGTGCGTGCGTGCGTGCGTGCGTGCGTGCGTGCGTGCGTGTGTGTGTGTGTGTGCTGTGCGTGCGTGCGTGCGTGCGTGCGTGCGTGCGCGCGCGCGTGCGTGCGTGCGTGTGCATGCGTGTGTGTTGCGTGCGTGCGTTGCGTGCGAGTTGCGTGTGTGTGTGTGTGTGTGTGTGTGTGTGTGTGTGTGTGTGTGTGTGTGTGTGTGTGTGTGTAAGGGCAAGAGAGAGAGAGAGAGAGAGAGGAGAGAGAGAGAGAGAGAGAGAGAGAGAAAGAGAAAGAGGAGGAGAAAGAGAGAGAGGGGAGAAGGGGAGAGAGGAGAGAGAGAGAGAGAAGAGAGAGAGAGAGACAGAGAGAGCGAGAGACGGAGAGAGAGAGAGACTCGAGACTCAAGACTCAAGACTCAAAAACTTTTTACTCAAGGATAGAGATTTTAGGCAGTGCCTATTCTTCCAATCTGTCCTTGCTATTCTACAACATTCAACTAAACAACACAGCACATATTAATAATGGCAGAAACAATGAAGAATATAGCAACATTATAACAATAACAATAACAATAGTAATAAGAATAATAATGATAAAAAAAATTCCATTAAAAAATGACACAAACATAATCAGAGACGTACGTGCGCGCTCACATGCACGCGCACGCCCACACATGCACGCACGCACGGTCAAACACCCACCCCCCAAACACCCACCACCCCCCCACAAAATACAACACATTTTCATCAGCTAAATTTGGAAAATAAAAGGGGCTTTTGAGACATGATAAAAGGGTTGATTTTTTGTTCAAGAAAAAGTTATTATTGCTGATTTGAAGGGGGGAGTGTGCTTTTTTTGGCAGATGGGGGGGGTTCCCACACAGAGGAAAAAAAAAATCAAAAAAGATTTGAACAAATAAATTTGCGGCACGTGGAAAATGTAATTTTTTGAACAACGCGTTGTTCCTTTTTGGTAAACTCAGCAAGATAGTTGGCGCCTGTTTTGCATGGCTTTAAACTTTAGTTGCCTTATTATAGATCAGTTGGCTCTGCAGTGGTAGCTCTTGTTTGCGAATTTGCCCTGGTTGTAGAAACTTTGTCGGGAAAAATCAGTTTTAATCCCGCATGCATAGAGTGTTTTTTTTTGTGTTTTCACCGGCACCACCCCCAGCAGTGGACCATAGTTGATGGAAAAAGGCAAGGGGCTTCAAAAAAATTAATTTCCCCGGTGTGGGGGTTTCAACATAAAAAATGAGTTTTTGAGCAAAAAAAAATTTGCGAGCCACTGTTTGCAAACATGATTTTTTTTTTGCCATTTAAAATTACATCAATAATCACGCCTAAGACACGGTTTTGGGTAACCTGCTCGATCAAGGTTTCACCTTTTTTAGGGGCTAAAATAAGATGGTCTTTGATTTTTTCTGTCTCGATGTGGGCCAAATTTTTTGTTTTGGGGGATTTAAGGACCTTCGGTTTCGGTTGCACCATTCAAAGACTCATTTTATTTTTGTTGAACGATATTTGTACAGAATGATTTGTATCACTACAGGAAGAGAACTGTCGCAGCAACGTCACAGATCATCATTGTGAGATGGGCAACGGTAGGTAAATTTTTAAAAAAAGAAAGAAGGGGTCCAAGGGCAGAGCCCCGTGGAAAGCCACAGCTCACTATTCCTTAAAGGGGGAAAAAGTCCGTTTTTTAAATAAACCCTGGGTTGGTTTTTAAATTTTGACGAAAAAAAAGGTGACTACTGCCGGTTTTGAAATTGCGTCATTTTGTTTAATAATTGTTGTGGGCTACAAGATCAAAAGGGTTTTTTAAAAACGGGGGGGAAAACGTTCCAGTGAGTTTTCCGGTCTGAAGCCTGTTTCAAGAGGGGTGTTTAAAAGGGTGGATGAGTGATTTCGCGAAAAGCCGACTGAAATGGGGGGGTTTGGGGAAAAGGTTAGGGGGGGGAAAGATTAAGAGGTTTGTTCAAGGGGTGGTATGGTTTTTAAAATTTTTTTAAATTTTTATTTTAAAATTTTTTTTGGTTTTAAAAGGAGAATTTTCATCCAAATTTCATCAAGGGATAAAAGAAGGAAAAAAGTTTTAATGAAACTTTAATTTGGGGGAAGGGTTTTTTTTTTTTGTTTTGAAATTGGAACCAATTCATTTAAAACCACAAATTTTAAAAATCGGTTTTCCCAAAGTTTAAAAAATAGAAAAGTGGGTTAAGCATAAAAATGGACCTGGGGCCGTTTGTATTATTTATTAAAATGAAGGAAAGGGGAAAAGGTTGAAAGTGTTTTAAGACCCACATAGTCCCGGGGTTATTATCTGATTTCTTTTCTCGACTTGTCTTTTTTTCATTAACAGACGATAATGATCTTACCCGTTTGCGTTTTTCGTTTCCAAAAAGCTCAGAGTTTGATTTTCTAATAGATCTGTTTTCCTGTTTTTTTCCCCGCTTTTTTTTTCTCTCTTTTTTTCGGTTTTAAATAAAAACAGCATTTTACCCAAACCCGGCCATTGCTCGATCAACCATTTTCGGGGGCGAAAATGCCTAAAAGCCACCTTTTTTTTTTTTTCCTGACAAGTAACCAAAAAAAACGATATTAAAAAAAAAAATAGTGCAGGGTTACCGTTTTTAATTAATTTACTAAACTTTTTTGAGAGTGGTAGGGGGGGTGCCGGGACTCAACCCCAAATAGTAGGGAAAAAACAGCCGTGTGAAAGCGCTTCATAACAAACGGGTTTTTCTGTTCCCACGGGGTCTCTTTTTAGTCTGAATCTGTCGGGGGGTGTAAACTTTTTTTTGCTATTGCCGGCCCCACCCGCCCACACTCGGGGGGTTTTTTCACCCATGTGTGGTGGTGAATTTTTGGGATGGCAATATAGTGCAGTTTTAGAAAACGTGGGATTCTAAGTTGAAAAAAATTTTTTTGAATCAAAAAACTTTTCAACGCTTTTAGTTTAAATTGTGTGGAAAGACTGGAATCAGCTCAACTTTTAATAACCACACACACACACACCACGCCCACACTTTACACCTTTACACGCGCGCGCACCCACACCCAACACACACACCACCACACTCACGCACGCACGTCGCACCCCGCCGCGACACAACACACAAACACACACCACACACCACACACACACACACACACACACACACCACACCACACAAACTAACAGGGACATGCACACCAGAGAAAACCACACACCTCCACAAGGAAAAAATCAATACTGGCCCTCCTCTATCCTCTTCCCCCTTTCCCCCCCCCTTTTCCCGTTTAGCATTAATCGCCTCCTACGCCAACACTCCCGGGGCGGCGCTTTTTCCCACCCGGGCCATTCAGCGATTTAAGGTAGCCTTCGGGGCTCACGACTGGGTTAACCCCCATTCTCCACGGGGCTGCGGGCAAGCACGCTGTGTTTTACTGCGTGTGTGTGTGAAACCCCGGTTTAGAAGAACAGAATTGTATCTTAAGGTTGTTGGCTTTTGAAGACATAGTTGAAAAAAGTACAGCCTTTTTTAAAAAAGTGTTTGGATCGATGAAAAAAAAGGGCCCCCTGCTTTGTTGAAATCGGCCAAAAGCAAAACAATTATACGCGTTCTGGGCGGGGGTGGAAAAAACGGTTTTTTTCAGTGAAAAAAAGGTGTTTGAAAAAGTTTTTTATGTGGTGATAGTGTTTTTTTTTGGGAAGAAGCGAATTTTTTGGTAGTCCTTCTTCGCAAGAATTAAATCAGGAAATTTTCTGAAGCGCTAGCAGCTAATCAAAACTGTTAGTTTTTTTTTCAACAAAAAATTCTTTAAATTTTTCCCGAAGGTTGGTCAACAAAAGCAAGTTCTCCGTTATGGACAAAAGAAGAAAAGCATGTACTAGAAAAGATAGAAAATTTTTTTGAGCAGATGGCCTCTAGCAGTTAAAGGTAAACGAGGGCCAATGAGATACCCCAAAAAACCCCAAAAAGGAAGTGGAAAAATTTTGTTTAAAGAAAAGGCGGAAAAAAAAAAGAGAGTAGAACCAAACAACGCAAAGTGATTTAAACACTATCTTGGGTTTTAAAACCCAAACAGATGTTGTCATGCATTCAACAGAAGCTTTTTACAGTGTTTTTTGCTCAAACAGCAATGAAAAAGAATTTTAGAAAGACTGCAAAAGGGGTGAGAAATTCAAAGGAGAGCGCTCAACAAATTTATTTAATTCAGTTTGGGAAGTTTTTGATTTTATGCAAAAAAAAGGGGGGAGAGCAAAGAAAAGAAGGAAGTGCAAAAACGTGGGCTCCTTTTGGGTAGAAAAAAAAATGGCTATTCTGATGTTCATGCGCGTGACTGGTTTCGGTTGCTAAATGTTTAAGCATTTCCCGTTTTTTAACGTTGGTTTGCCAATCGTTATATTTTGAGCAAATGAAGCAAATCAAAGAGATGCTTTAGATCGAAGAGTCAAAAAAATTGGTCAGAAGGGGA
>CM031626.1:6052669-6065169 GCA_018398815.1 Conus ventricosus
TCAAGGGAGGCTGGCACCGTCAGTCATTTCGAATAGTCGCAAGCATGTGCGGAAAAGATCCTAGGCATGCAATATATGAAATCAGGGCTTCGCGTTTTCGGATTCTTCGGTTTCTCTCATTTTTTTTTTTAATTTTTTTTTTTTTGTGAAATCAGGAATTATTCAAGGTTTGTTCATGGGCAATTCAAAATGGCGCTAAAATTAATTGTGCAAAATACCAGTATAGAGAAAACATGTGCTTCTCCGCCCAGCATGGTTGCAATGAATAAAATGTATTAATTTTGATGACTCCAGTGATGTATATACAACTACATAGGTTCTGAGGTATTCATATTTTAAAGAGTCTGCACAGAAAAATGTAGATTCATCAATCAAGGGAGGTAAGGGGGAATGTCACTCTTGAACAAAACATTTTGTCTACGATGGGTAACCCAGAAATGTACCGTTAGCACCCGACTACAGTAGGCTCTAACTTTACCGTGTAGCGACACCTTCGAGTTCGCCTATGACTTTAAGAGTTGCGTTTTCTTGTTTTGCCTTGACAACGTGTTAGATTTACTTCCCTTTTGTTTTGGAGCAACGGACATGACGATCATTATAGACCGAGGCTGAGTTTTTAACACTTCAGTTTAGAACCACACTAAATTGGTGACCCCGTTGCTGAGCACATCAAAACTTCAACTTCAGCTTCAAACATGGCTAAATCAAACCTTTATCAATAGGCTGTTGACTTAAGAAATCATCGCCAAGCTCTAACTGCAAGTCAGATAAACTCCGTATCTATCAAACTCCCAGAATTCTGGACAAAGTCTCCAGAAGTTTGGTTCACAAGAGTTGAGGCGCAGTTTGACACAAAAAGGATCAGTCAATATCAAACAAAGGACGACTATGTGGTGAGTTCCCTTGACATTAACACTGCAGAAGACGTTTCGTCACTGGCTCACCAATCCACCACCTGCAAACAAGTACGACTGTTTGAACAAAGCTTAGATCAAAACCTCTGGCAAGTCCCAGATCCAGAGAGATGCTGAACTCCTGAATCTTAATGGACTTGGGGACAAGCGTCCAACTGCCCTCATGCGCAAAATAAATGCTCTCAACAATGATCCAAAAACTCTGAAACGTGCTTTGTTACTCATGAACCTTCCCCCGACATCAGAGGTATGTTGCCTGGACATGACATCACAGACACAGACATCAGAGGTATTTTGGCTGGACATGACATCACAGACACAGACATCAGAGGTATTTTGGCTGGACATGGAATCATAGACACAGACATCAGAGGTATTTTGGCTGGACATGGCATCACAGACACAGACATCAGAGGTAGTTTGGCTGGACATGACAGCACAGACACAGACATCAGAGGTATTTTGGCTGGACATGACATCACAGACACAGACATCCGAGGTATTTTGGCTGGACATGACATCACAGACACAGACATCCGAGGTATTTTGGCTGGACATGACATCACAGACACAGACATCCGAGATATTTTGGCTGGACATGACAGCGCAGACACAGACATCAGAGGTATTTTGGCAGGACATGACATCACAGACATAGACATCAGAGGTATTTTGGCTGGACATGACATCACAGACACAGACATCAGAGGTATTTTGGCTGGACATGACATCACAGACACAGACATCAGAGGTATTTTGGCTGGACATGACGTCACAGACACAGACACTGGCTGAAGCAGCAGACCGGATCTGGGAGACACATGCTGCAGGTGTACAGCATATCTCCACATCACCAACTCAAGCTCCCACAGAACAAGATGCAACCACCGCAGCATCAGAAGACTTTCTCTGCCATCAAAACAGCCACGCAATGTGGTCCTCCTTCACGACATGGCACAACTAACTCTGTGTGTTTCTACCGCCAGCGTTTTTGCACCAACGCCCGTCATTGAAAGCCTGGCCACAAATTTTCCTCTTTGATCTTCCAAAAAAGCAGGCAAAGTGCATCGTATTGGAAAAGGCCAAGGCTGGCCGCTAAACATGATAGCGACCAGCATTCCTAATTCAAACAGTTTATAATAGGCGCTTGGGGCAATCATTCTTGATTGGCACTGGTGCTGATGAGTCGGTATATCCAGCCTCGACCCAGGACCACAAACAACCTCACCTTCAGTTCGTTCCACTTTCCACTGCCAATGGAACTTCCATCAAGACTTGGGGCAAACGCAGCAACACTTTGGAAATAAAGCCCAAACATGTCTTCTCTCATGACTTTCATCTGGCGGATGCTACATGTCCCATTCTTGGTGCTGATTTTTTGTAGTTACTCATGAACGGGTCATTGATCTAAAGGGGCAAACAAACTCTTGTCTATGGACAAATTTCTGTTCCCCCATAAGCAGTGATTCACCCCTGACTCTTGCAGGTCTCTCGGTACACCCGAACAAATGTCTACTCTGAACTTCTCCCACAGTTTCCAGAGTTACTCGCACCACATGTTGATTCTACTGCCCAACAAACATGTAGAGCATCATATTATCACACACGGCCCACCTGTCCACGTTCGTGCAGGGACGCCTACCCAGAAAAGCTGACTACTGCAAAGGCCAAATTCTCCCGGGTGGAAAAGACGGGTATCATCCTCGGTTCTGATTCGCCATGGGCCTCACCGCTCCACGTGGTTCCTAAATCAATGGCCAATGGCGCCCCTGTGGCGATTATAGGCAACTCAATCCCGCAACCAAAGATGATCGTACCCTTACCCCATATATAAGATTTCAACAGCCACCTTCAGGGTGCAACGTCCTTTTCGAAGATTGATCGGGTTAGAGGCTGCCATCAAATTCCCCATGGCACAATCCTCCATCCCCAAAACAGCAATCATAACGCCGTTTGGATTGTGGGATTGTATTTGTCATACGCTAGGGTAGGGGGTAATGTACAACCCCTTTCGACTTCGCCTAAGACTTGAGAGTTGCGTTTTCTTTTTTTGGGCCTTGAAACTGTTAGAGTTACTTCCCTTTTGTTTTTGGAGCAATGGACAATACAATCATTGTGGACCAAAGCTGAGTTATTAATACTTCAGTTTAGACCTCCTTGGGCCTTTTTTTCCCTGCTTTTCAAAAAAGACACCGGCACTGTTCAACTTTGCACCGAAAGAAAGGGTACACTGGCCATTCATTGCAACCTGCAAGCATTTTTAGACAGATCTGGCACGGTGTGCAGTGATTGTGTTGCCAGGCAGCAGGGGCTCTTTGTTGCCATGCTGCCACACAGGGTCTTTGTTGCCATGCTGCCACACAGGGGCTCTTTGTTGCCATGCTCCCACACAGGGGCTCTTTGTTGCCATGTGCCACCAGGGCTCTTGTTGCCATGCTGCCACAAAAGGGCTCTTTGTTGCAATGCTGCCACACAGGGGCTCTTTGTTGCCATGCTGCCACACAGGGGCTCTTTGTTGCCATGCTGCCACACAGGGGCAGAGCCCTATACTTCACATTGCTTAGAGAAGAGAGGTCCACGTCGTATCTTGTAAATAGAAAAAAAAAAAGTATTAAAACAATATGTTACAGGGAATCAACCGGCTTGTGGTTTACTGTTTCACTGGAAGTGGACAGGAGAGTGTTTGATCTTGCAGAGGCATTATTTAGTTGCCTATTACGTTGTACCACGGTATCATTCAAACGAATTTGGCAGATGGAATTTCAATTGTAAGAAATCCTTACCCAACTATTGGGCCCACATGAAGATGACGTGTTTGCCTAATAACTAGAGATGTAAGTACCACGACAAGTAATAAGCGAGCTTATTAAGGGGTGTGTCAGTTATGTTAATCACTTTCACTTGTTGAGACAAAGGAAATTATTGTACGAATCTCTAAAGACAGTTCTGTAAAACAATTTTGGGAAAATCTTTACTCGTGTTTTTTAAAAGTTGACGCTGTTATCTTTAATGGGCGCTTCATGGGGGTAAAATATGGTGATCACACATATTTTTTTCTGTCATGGTTTGAAATGCCGTAATGATTATAATGTTTTAGCCTGACAGGAAAAAATTGTACCAAAAAAATTGCTGACAGACTTGATTAAAGGAAATTCCTTTTAAAAATGGTATGAAGGCAAGTGTTCGATGATTTTTGGGTGCTTCGACTGAAAACCGAACTGTTCGGGTTGGGTGAATGCACTGAAACATATAACGATGAAATTAATAGTGCGAATTTGATGGGCTGTAAAGATGAAGCTGATCAGATGCTGGATGTTTGCGTGAATTTGTATTAAACAGTTTGCTAAATGGGCTGTATTGAGCTGTAACCTGTTGATGAGAAAGATGGTGTAAGGGAAAAAAGATAAGTGAAGCCTTTTCTCCAACTGATCTGTTTTGTCAATGCAACCTGGCCCAGAACACAGTTTTTGACAGAAGAACACAGTGTTGACAGAAGAACACAGTGTTGACAGAAGAACACAGTGTTGACAGAAGAACACAGGGGTTGACAGAAGAACACAGTGTTGACCAGAAGAACACAGTGTTGACAGAAGAACACACTGTTGACCGAAGAACACAGTGGTTGACAGAAGAACACAGTGTTGACAGAAGAACACAGTGCTGACAGAAGTCAAGCAACCTGGCCAAACACAGTGGGTTTACAGAAAAAACACAGTGGTTGACAGAAGTCAAGCAACCGGGCCAGAACACAGTGTTTGACAGAAGAACACAGTGTTGACAGAAGAAACAGTGTGACAGAAACAATGCAACCTGGCCCAGAACACAGTGTTGACAGAAGAACACAGTGTGACAGAAGAACCAGTGTTGACAGAAAACAGTGTTTGACAGAAGAACAGTGTTGACAGAAGAACACAGTGTTGACAGAAGAACACAGTGTTGCCCGAAGAACACAGTGTTGACAGGAAGAACCCGTGTTACAGAGAAACATGTTGACAGAAAAACACAGTGTTGACAGAACACAGTGTTGACAGAAGAACACAGTGGTTTACAGAAGTCATGCACCTGGGCCCAAACACAGGTTGAAGAAGAACACAGTGTTGACAGAACCAGTGTTTACAGAAGAACCAGTGTGACAGAAGAACACATGTTGACAGAAAAACCAGTGTTGACAGAAGAACCAAATGTTGACAGAAAACACAGTGTTGACAGAAGACACAGTGTTGACAGAAGAACACAGGTTGACAGAAGTCAATGCAACTGGCCCCAGACACAGTGTTGACAAAAACACACGTTTCTGACAGAAGACACAGGTTGACCCGAAGTCAATGCAAACCCGGCCCAGAACAAGTGTTGACAAGAAGAACACATGTTGACAGAAGAACACAGTGTTGACAGAAGAACACAGTGTTGACAGAAAAACAGTTTTTGACAAAAAGCGGGGATAACCGTCAGACTCCTTTCATACCGGCACACCATACGCAGGTGGTGACATGTTTACAGCCGACCATACTGCAGGTGGTGAATGTTTTACAAGCCATACTGCAAAGTGGTGACATGTTCACAGCAGCCCTACTGCAGGTGGTGACTGTTCCGCAGCCAACTGCAGTGGTGCATGTTCATAGCCATTTCGCAGGTGGTGACATGTTCACACCATACTGCAGGTGGTGACATGTTCCAGGAACCATACTGCAGGTGGTGACAGTTCACAGCAGCCCATACTGCAGTGGTGACATGTTCACAGCAGCCATACGCAGGTGGTGACATGTTCACAGCAGCCATACGCAGTGGACTTTCACAGCGTGACAGCAATCCCCCTTTTACACAAAGCCTCACGAGACACACGGCACGTGACCCAACTGAAATAACTTGAAGAGTGTGACAAAACAAGCACAGGACACTCATGAAATCACTGAAGAGTGTGACAACCAAACAGTGACACCAAAGGAAAAATTGAAGAGTGTGACAAACACACGCACAGTGACACTCAACGAAATCAAATTGGGAAGTGACAAACACAAGCACGTGACATCACTGAAATCGACTTGGAAGAGTGTGACAAACACACTATGACCATCGCACACGATGGAGCCTTCTTATTGGGTATTGTGTCTTTCAACCAAGCGTTAATGGAGACTGTGGTGAACAATATGCGGTGTGGTCTGTGAACAGGACAGGCCACCTGTTAACCAGAAGAAGTCTAGGCTTTTGAAAGCGTTAAGACTCGGGGCCCAGACATAAATGCATTCTCAGGAGCACTCCTTCACACAACTTTCCCAACCAGTGACATACGGGCATATCTCCAGGAAATGAAAAAAGTGCATGCCATACTATAAACTGTCAAAACCGTAAGTTTCAGGTTTGGTTCTGTATGTTTTCCGAAGTCCCAACCATATCGTAATCAAATGTAGTATCCATGCTTCTTCTCTGATGTGGTATTAAGGGAATTTTACACGTTCCCTGCCTACAGTGTTAGTCTCAAACCCATAACTTGCTTTTTTTTAAATCAGTTTATATCACAAATTTCGACTTGATTTCTCGTATGTGCTTTTTGCCACTAGCAACTCGAGTCACAAGAAAATTTTATCTGTTCAAATACATTTCTCTTTTATACTGTATACTTAGCGCTGATGTAGAGACTGCTACGCACATTCCCATTTGTCCCCCTTTCACGCCCTGTGACTTAAAGCCCTTCAAAACCTTATGTGTATTTCCACTGAATGCAGCCCTGGTGTGGGCCCTCTTCATACCTTATGTGTATTGCCACTGAACGCAGCCCTGGTGTGGTAGGTGTTTTGCCACTGAACGCAGCCCTGGTGTGGCCCCTCTTCATACCTTATGTGTATTTCCACTGAATGCAGCCCTGGTGTGGCCCCTCTTCATACTTTATGTAAATTTCGACTGAATGCAGCCCTGGTGTGGTATGTGTATTGCTACTGAACGCAGCCCTGGTGTGGCCCCTCTTCATCCCTTTATGTGTATTTCCACTGAAGCAGCCCTGGTGTGTATTTCCTCTGAACGCAGCCCTGGTGTGGCCCCTCGAGGTCGGCGGGGCTATAAACCACATGACTTGAAACGAACTCAGAATACGTACTGGAAGGACAGAAAAATGATGAATCTATCGACACCATTGAAATCTTCACTAGAAATCCAAACGGCAATGTTTAAATGTATCGACCCATTGAAATTAAATAGAAATCCAGAACAGGCAATGATCAATCTATCGACACCATTAAAATCTTCATTAGAAATCCAGAACAGACAATGATTAATCTATCGACACCCATTCAAATCTTCATTAGAAATCCAGAACAGGCAATGATTATTGTATCGACACCTTTTCAAATCATCATTAGAAATCCAGAACAGACAATGTTTAAAAATCTATCGACACCATTGAAATCTTCATTAGAAATCCAGAACAGGCAATGATTAATATATCGACACCATTCAATCTTCATTAGAAATCCAGAACAGGCAATGATTAATCTATCGACACCATTCAAATCTTCATTAGAAATCCAGAACAGGCAATGTTTAATCTATCGACACCATTCAAATCTTCATTAGAAATCCAGAACAGACAATGATTAATCTATCGACACCATTCAAATCTTCATTAGAAATTCAGAACAGCAATATTAATCAAATCGACACTATTGAAATCTTCATTAGAAATCCAGAACAGACAACGATTAATCTATCGACCCCAAATTCAATCTTCATTAAAAATTTTTAGAACAGACAATGATTAATCTATCTACACCATTCAAATCTTCATTAAGAAATTTAAAACAGACAATGATAAATCTGTCGCACCATTCAAATCTTCATTAGAAATCCAGAACAGACAGTAATAAATCTATCGACACAAATCAAATCTTCATTAGAAATCCAGAACAGACAGTAAAAAATCCATCGACACAATTCAATTTTCATTAGAAATCCAGAACAGACAGTAATAAATCTATCGACACAATTCAAATCGTCATTGGGAATCCAGAACAGATAAGATTAATCTATCGACACCATTCAAATCTTTTTTTAAAATCCAGAACGGACAATGATTAATCTATCGACACCATTCAAATCTTTCATTAGAAATCCAGAACGTGCAATGATTAATCTATCGACACCATGCAAATCTTCATTAAAATCCAGAACAACAATGATAATCTATCGACACCATTGAAATCTTCATTAGAAATCCAGAACAGACAATGATTAATATATTGACACCATTGAAATCTTCTTTAGCAACCCCAGAACAGACAATGAAAACTGTGACTTGACAATTGCCAGCCACACCATCCCACAACACCCCCTCCCCTTTTTATCCCCCCCCCCCCCCCCCCTCTCTCTCTAAAAAAACGGCAGGTAAAGATTACTAATCAACTACGTCGTACCTCTCTCCCCTCTCGTCCCCCTCATACGCATGCACGCACGCACCCATGCACGCACGCACACAACACACCCTTCCCTCGCCTCTCCCCCTTCCTCTCTCGTGCGTCTGATCGCACAGCGATCAGGGAAAGGCCAGAGTCGGTGTACTTCAGGATTCAGTGTACTTCAGGAGTCGGTGGCTTCAGAGAAACTGTCAACCTCCCTCCTTTTCTGCCACCCCTCATATTCACACTGGTTGCTGCGTGTTCCACCCCACGTATGATGCAATTACATTAAGCGCCAAGACATCCAGTCTACCCACGTTGGGGCAGGTGGGGACAGGTAGCTTTCCAATTTGCATAAAGACAGAAAGTCGCCAACGTCTATGTGACAGCGTTCTAAATCTTTATTGTTCACTTTGTATCAGGAACTCTACAAACGTAACTTCCTTACCCATCATGCACCTGGCAACCAGAGAGGGTCTGTCTTCCAAATCGGTCTGTTTCATGGGCCCTCAACGAATGTAAAATGATAAATCCAACAAAATATAGGTTGGATTTTGCATCCCTCTGCATCGTGTAAAAGACATCAGAACATAAACATACAACAAAATCCTTGGGTGGAAACCTCAAGCGTAGGCCAAAGATTGTCTCCTACATTTTAAACTGTTCATAATGTCTTTTGTTTTTCAGTAACTTATTTCCTCCCCACACTTTTTTTTTGGTTCGTTTACTACCCTTCGCTGGCTGCTTTGGGGTGCTGTTAGATTTTTTCTTGAACCCTTGGTGGTGAGAACACCACAGTATTTATCAACCGTATCTCCCTGATGAGTCCGATCCAGCGGACGAAAGGCCTCGGAGCAGGGAATACAAATAGATCTGCCTTAAGGAGGGATTTCGATGGTTCCCTCATGCAGCTAGTGAAGAGTTTACATATTTATAACATATTTTCTTAATTTTTATTCCCATTTTCTTCATCTTCAACCCCCCCCCCCCCCCCACACACACACACACACACCTTAAGTTCAAAACTTTGCCAAGTCATTACGTGATGACGAAGAGGGTTTATGGCCTGACTTTATTTTACCCCACTATTAGATTGTTCGTCTTTGTATTCGTCTGACTTATTCAAGTTTAAAAAAGGGTGTGCCAGTCTTGAATAAAAGTTACTCTATGTTAGGTTTTTTTATGGAGGAAGACTTACCCTACTTGTTTATTGCTTATTGTTTACTGTTGCCTACCTCATTTTATTTTCAACTTCATTTCCATTAAATCGAGACTATTGGTATTTGTTCCTGTCCGTCTTTGTGTTTGTCTTTTATCTCCCTTGCAGCCTTGAGCGGATTCTCAGGTGAGGCTCAAAGATTGTCCACTACATTTTATACTGTTTGCATAATGTATTTAGTTTTTCAACAACTTTTTTCCTCCCCCACACTTTTGTTTTTGGTTTCATTACTACCCTTCGCTGGCTGCTTTGGGTGTGCTATTAGATCCTTTCTTGAACCCTTGGTGGCGAAAACACCATAGTATTATGGACTGTGGTGTGTCTCTATATGACGCCGGGAGCACAGCCACAATCAGCCGTGTCTGCCTGATGAGTCCGATCCAGCGGACGAAAGGCCTCGGAGCAGGCAATACAAATAGATCTGCCTTGGAGAGGAATTACGATGGTCCCCTCATGCAGCTAGTGAAGAGTTTTCATATTTATAACATATTTCCTTGATTTATGTTCCCATTTCTTCATCTTCAAACACCCCCCCCCCCCCAACTCTTAAGTTTAAATATTTCCAAGTTATTACTGTGATGACGAAGAGGTTGTTGGCCTGCGCTTGATTTTTTCCCCCCACTATTGGATTGTTCGTCTTTGTATTCGTCTGACTTTATTCAAGTTTAAAAGGCTGTGCCAGTCTTGAATAAACGTTTATCTATGTTGGGTTTTCTTATGGGAGGAAGACTTACCCTACTTGTTTATTGCTTATTGTTTACTGTTCCCTGCCTCATTTCATTTTCAACTTCATTTCCATTAAGTCGAGGCTATTCGTATTTGTTTCTGTCCGTCTTTGTGTTTGTCTTTTATCTCCCTTGCAGCCTTGGGCGGATCCTCAAGTGTAGCCTGAAAGATTGCCCCCTACATTTTATACTGTTTGCATAATGTCTTTAGTGTTTCAGCAACTTTTTTCCTCCCCACACTTTTGTTTTGGTTTCATGTACTACCCTTCGCTGGCTGCTTTGGGTGTGCTGTTAGATCCTGTCTTGAACCCTTGGTGGTGAAAACACCACAGTATTATGGATTGTAGTGTGTCTCTATTTGACGCCAGGAGCACAGACACAATCAGCCGTGTCCCCCTGATGAGTCGAATCCACCAACGAAAGGCCTAGGAGCAGGCAATACAAATAGATCTGCATTCAGGAGGGATTGCGATGGTTCCCTCATGCAGCTAGTGAGGAGTTTTCATATTTATAACATATTTTCTTAATTTTATGATCCATTTTCTTCATCTTCAACCCCCCCCCCCCCCTTAAGTTCAACTCTTTGCCAAATCATTACTGTGATGACGGAGAGGATGTTGGCCTGTGCTTGTTTTTTCTCCCCACATTAAGATTGTTTCGTATTTGTATTTGTCTGACTTTATTCAATTTAAAATGCTGTGCCAGTCTTGAACAAAAGTTACTCTATGTTAGGTTTTCTTATGGGAGGAAGACTTACCCTACTTGTTTATAACAAAATGAGTTGATTTATAGATTGAATCAGCATATTTCTGTTTCAGTCAACAGAAAGGTGCGTATGTTTAACTGTTGTACAATTTTTTCAACTGGCAGGTCTTTCGCATTTTTTTTTCAGTATGATGAAAAATGGGCAGACTTAGGGAGGGTTTGGGGAGACAATCACTGCTTTACATGTGACTTAGGGGAGGGTTTGGGGAGACAATCACTGCTTTACATGTGACTTAGAGGAGGGTTGGGGGAGACAATCACTGCTTTACATGTGACTTAGCGGAGGGTTTGGGGAGACACTCACTGCTTTACATGTGACTTAGGGGAGGGTTTGGGGAGACAATCACTGCTTTACATGTGACTTAGCGGAGGGTTTGGGAGACAATCACTGCTTTACATGTGACTTAGCGGAGGGTTTGGGGAGACAATCACTGCTTTACATGTGACTTAGGGGAGGGTGTGGAGAGACAATCACTGCTTTACATAATAATAATAATAATAATAATAATAATAATAATAATAATAATAATAATAATAATATTATTAATAATAATGAATACTTATATAGCGCCTATTCTCGGCTAAAGGCCGAGCTCTAAGCGCTTTACAATCAGCACTCGTTTACACAACGGGCTGCCTACCTGGGTTGTGCTGACTGAAGAGCTGCCAGCTGGCGCTTCATTCAGTCGTTTCCCCTGTCATCCAGTCAGTGTCGTTCAATATCGATCACTCATTTTCCTTACTTCCTTCATTCTTTCCATTTCTCACGCAGGGTGCATGCTATGTGTAACGTGCCATCCATGCCAACGGCCAAACTGGCCTACTCTTCCGGAAAGTTGGTGGTGGGATTTTACGTGTGTGCAAGATGTTATGCGTGCGTTCACACACGGAACCTCGGTTTATGGTCTTATTCGAAGGACTGTATGGGAAATGGAGTCAGAACCAATGTTAACTCCGAGGGAAAAATCCCCCTGTACCGAAACGCCCCAGAGGAGGTTCGAACCCGCAACCCCAGGATCACCAAGATTACGAGTCCGGCGCTCTACCAACTGAGCTATTCCGGCTCCCTGTGTCTCCTGTTCCACGATTCAAGGAACACGGCAACTCTGCTGTCAGAGTAATTTTCAGCTGCCATGGCCAAGTGGGTAGGGTCGCAGACTCCCCGGGTCTGTGTGTGGTGTGTGTGTGTGTGTGTGTGTGTGTGTGTGTGTGTGTGTGTGTGTGTGTGTGTGTGTGTGTGTGTGTATGTGTGTGTGTGTGTTTGTGTGTGTGCGGGTGCGCGCGCGCGTGTGTGTGTGTTTGCGTGCATGCGCGCGTATGTATGTTTGTGTGTATGTTAGGGTGTGGGGGTGCTCATACGGAGATATGTGTCCGCATGCATGTGTGTGTGTGTGTGTGTGTGTGTGTGTGTGTGTGTGTGTGTGTGTGTGTGTGTGTGTGTGTGTGTGTGTGTGTGTGTTCCTTTTCTTTAAACGAAAAATATTGACATTCT
>CM031626.1:6070169-6095169 GCA_018398815.1 Conus ventricosus
ATGGAAAAGGTGCACACACTGGCGATTAAACGTTTTCTAAACATCCCTCTACACAGGAAAGAACTTGGAAAATGGAATTTCATCCCCAAAAGTGCCAAGTGTTGCGTATATGTAACAAACGCTCACCAATTAGATCAGATTATTCTATCCATAATACTGTTCTTAAAGAAACTAATGCTGCAAAATATTTATGCGTGATTATAGATAGTCGTCTCAAATGGAAAGAAAATTACAATTTAGTATGTAAGAAAGCAAATAACATCTTAGCTTTCTTATACAGGAATATCAATGACTGCCCCCAAAAGGTTAAAGACGACTGCTATAAAACACTGGTTAGACCAGTACTGGAATATGGTTGCTCAGTTTGGGATCCTTACCATCTAAAGGACATTTATAACCTCGAAAAGATTCAGAAGAGAGCAGCACGGTTCGTAACAGGGAACCACATCAGAGAAAAGGCGAATACTAGGAAGAACATGAGGAAATTAGAATGGAACCCCTTAGAAGAGAGAAGAGCTTTTATCAAACTTAACATCTTCTTCAGAGGCAGAGCTAAAGTAATTGATAATCCAATGGAACAACTAGTATTGAATAAAAGTAGCACCAGGAGTGGCAGTCAATGTTATACCATACCTGCATCAAATATTGACAGCCACTTACATTCATTTTATCCTAGTTCTGTACGGCTGTGGAACTCACTGCCGGGTGCCATCAAGATTGCCACAAATGCAATCTCATTTAAAAAACAAATTGATACGACAGTTTTGAGATCTGCATATTGACGATTTTATATTTTAACTTCCCCAGATATTTTACTGTTACCTGGGCCTGAATTTGGCCATTGCTTTTAACTTCTTGAATATCGAGTGCGACCCCTTGTTGCCAAATTTGCTCCAGGGGCCAACAGTCTGAGTCGCACTATTTTATGTTATTTTATTTTACTTTTTAACATGCGCGCTGGTGACCTACTCGTTTTTGAGTGAACCAGTATTTTAGGAAGAAGAAGAAGAAGTTCTAATGAAATGACATATGGAGAAACTGGTAGATACCCCTTGCAAATACGTTCCAAAACTAAGTGTGTCAAGTATTGGCTACGTCTTGCAAAACTTCCACAAAGCAGAATTAATAAACAAGCATATTATATGTTATTAAGACAACATGAAAATGGAAGACAAAACTTGGTTTCTGGAGTAAAAAAATATCTCCTTTAGAAACTGGATTTGGTTTTGTATGGAATAACCAGGGTGTTGAGAACGACAAACTTTTTATCCCAGAATTCAAAGAGCGTTTGATATCCTCCTACCAACAGATCTGGCACTCTGAATTAGAAAATAGTGAGAAACACACTTGGTTCTTGCTTAAATAGAGAGAGAGGGGAGAGAGAGAGAGAGAGAGAGAGAGAGAGAGAGAGAGAGAGAGAGAGAGAGAGAGAGAGAGGAGAGAGAGAGAGAGAGAGAGAGCACAAGAATGCAAGCTCGTTGGTGTAAGTGTACAACGCCCCCCCACCCCCTCCCCTGAAGTGTTGCATTGTGATATTGAAGTGCATTTTGTACAAGGTTATAGAAACTTCTTGTTACAAATATGCGCGCTGTTCCGCGCGCGTGCACACACCCACACCCACACACACACACACACACACACACACACACACACACACACACATACACACACTCTCTCTCTCTCTCTCTCTCTCTCTCTCTCTCTCTCTCTCTCTCTCTCTCTCTCTCTCTCTCTTCCCTCTCTCTCTCTTTCTGTCTCGGTACACACACACACACACACACACACACACACACACACACACACACACACACACACACACACACACACACACACACACACACACACACACACACACACACTCACGCACACACACATACACACACCACACACACACACACACACACACACACACACACACACACACACACACACACACACACACACACACACAGACACACACACACACACACACGCACACACACACTCTCTCTCTCTCTCTCTCTCTCTCTCTCTCTGCTGTCTCTTTCTCTCTCTCTCTCTCTCTCTCTCTCTCTCTCTCTCTCTCTCTCTCTCTCTCTCTCTCTCTCTCTCTCTCACCCCTCCAAACGCATACACACGCACTTGCACACACACGCACGCACGCACGCACGCACGCACACACACACACACACACACACACACACACACACACACACACACACACACACACCACTTCCTGCAAAACCTGACGTTTGTGACGACGCTTCCTCGTCTGCTCATCTTATGACTGACTATTCCATTCCTGTCAGTAATGTTTTTGCTCCTTTGTCTGGTAGTGAGTTATGTGAAAATACATCCAGTGACATGTATTCTCAACATCAGCAGAAAGCTAAAGCAGACAATGTTAACTCTCAATCCGATAAAACAAGACTCAAACTCTCTCCCCGTGATATCTTAAGTTCTATATCTGTGAATGATCAAGTGTCTGCGCTCTTAATTGGTGATTCTGTCTTGCAGTACCTGGACCCCAAGAGACTAGCGTTACGCTCATATAATATGTTTAAAATCTGTGTGTCAGGAATTTCAACCCTTGACTTAGAGCATTGGCTTATCCGTCAACCAGCTAATCACAAAGTCAAAGCCCTAATCGTTCATGTTGGCATAAATGACTGCCCGTCAGGACAGGTCACAGTTCAACAATGGACACAGTTGATTAACCTGTGTCATCAAGCTTTTCCTACTTCAAAAATAGCATTCAGCTCCTTAATTCCAGCAAAGGGCAGACACAATTTGAATAATTCTGTTTTCCCCACAAACCGAAATCTTAGAGAAGCTTGTTTCCAGTCTGAAGCTACTTTCATAGACAACACTGATACATTTATTGCCGCTTCTGGTGCTCCTAAGCTGGCCATGTACAAAGACCTCACCCACCCCAGTTTTAAGGGTACAGCTCAGCTGGCCTCTAAATTCAAGAGCATGGTCTTGGACTGGCTGGTAGACACACTGCCACAGCGCAGAGGTCACCAGACAGAGCGGGATTTGCCAAACGGTCGGCAGGGAGGGAACAAATATTCACGGGATTTTCATTTCAGATTCAATGCTGGCAATGTCAGATTTAACGATGCTATCCTTTCTGACATGTCTCCCAACCAGCAGTTTCACTCCGCTCCTCACGGTATTCCTCATACCTCCCAGCCTGTTCCCAGCTTCCGTGATACCTGGTATGCTTACCCTTCCAACTATTCCTCACAAGCTAACCATGAGAATGCTCCTGATGCCCGTTTGTCAAATAACCCTTCTACTCCTATAGGTAATGTTAGCCAGCGTAGTTACTTTTCACATTGTCAATCTCCTTTTAACACAGAGGGCCCAAACCAGGCCTCTAGCTATGCCCCTGTCCATCGTTCCGACTTCCCGCGCCAACAGGATCCTGGCTGCAACAATGGCCAGGTTAGAAACCGTGCTGTACCCCCTTTACAGTCCATGCAGCATTTCCCTTCTTTGGCGAGGCAACCTAATGAACAGAATCGATGCTTTCAGCCAGAACCAATGCTCCATCCTAACCCACCCCCACACAGACTGCCTAACCCCGTGTACATCCTGGCATAGAGTCAGGGTCACCGTACTATGATCGGAACCCGGATGTCTTCCCTGCCCAGCGGGAACTGAACTCAATGTCCAGTACCCAGCCCATGTTTCCCACAACCGACATGACCCGTTATTTGCACTGGCTGAACATGATGACATCCCACATGTTGAACATTCAACATAATCGTCCATTGTGAATGTATATGTTAATGCATTACATTAAGCAGTGTCAAGCGCCTATTATTGTATTCATGGCATGCCTTTTACTGGTTTGAACAATTTTGTTGCATCGTTGTTTGCGTGGTGGGTGAACACGCGTGTACGTATGTGTGTGAAGGCGGTGAGAGGGGGGAGGTCATGGGGGGTAGAGGGAGTGAGAGAGAGAGAGAGAGAGAGAGAGAGAGAGGAGAGAGAGAGAGAGAGAGAGAGAGAAGGAGGGATGAAGAGGGAGGAGGCGCTGAAGAGAGAGGAGAGGAGAGAGAGAGAGAGAGAGAGAGAGAGAGAGAGAGAGGAGAGAGAGAGAGAGAGAGGAGAGAGAGAGAGAGAGAGAGAGAGAGCATGGTGTGTGATGCAGTTGCCTACTCATAAGAGGGTTCAGATTGATTGTGATTTCGTACAAACGTTTCTTGATATTGTTCCCGTTGTTTTTCCTTATTTTTGTCTTTGAAATACTCTATAGGTTTTCACCTTGTACTGTGTGAAAATTACACAGATTAATTTGTAATCTATTTGCAAATCATTTTCTTTTGTTGTTCGTGGTTTTTTTGATACTTGTGATCTTTGGATTTGATCCTTTGTCTGATTACTCCCACCTTGTCTTCTGATTTTTTTATATGATTTTTTTTTCCATATCATTATTAGAATTTCAATAGTTAGGCCACTGGTTTAGAAAGTGAATATTTGTTTTATAAATAAGCAGCGATTTATTTGGTGTTCCCTCTCACCATTCTATTTAAGCCATACCTAGTGCTATACACTGCAACATGCCTAGGACCTTAGACACATGGCCATCCAAACATGGACTTCGTGTAGGGTACCTTAATATCAATAATGCAATAAACAAAAAAGATAACATTGCAACTATACTTCGCAGTGATGGAAACAGTTTTCATGTATTTTGTTTTTCTGAATCCCGATTATCTTCTTATATATCAGATGCAGAATTGGACATGCCAGGATACCAAATAATGCGACTAGACCCCTATAAACCAAAATCTACTGGCTTACTCATATATCATGCTTCCTCATTAAAATGTAAAAGGCTAGTTAATTTTGAAAATTATGGTATTGAATCTGTCTGGATTGAAATAAGTATGAAAAATTGTCAACCACTTGCAATAGGCTTTGTCTATAGAAACCCATCAGAAACCACTGATTGGCAGGACAGATTCAATGCATTAATGGATGAAGTAACCATTCTAGGTTATGAGACAATTATATTAGGAGATTTTAACATTGATCTGTTAAAAACTAAATCAAAGTGGTATCAAAACTATATATCACATAACTTAGAACAACTAATCGATAGACCAACACGCATAACTGAAAATTCCGCTACTCTAATAGATCATATTTACACAAATGCAAAACAATTCATTATCGAACTTTGTTCCCCTCCCTATGGCTGCAGTGATCACAACCCAATTTGCCTTACTTGGTTCAAAAACCGTGTAAAAATTCCAAAAGTAGGTCATAAAGTTATTTACTACAGGAGCTTTAGAAACTTTAAAGAAGATGATTTCCTTACTGACCTTTCTGAAGCACAACTTGACCTCATTTATCAAATCAGAGATCCAAATAAAGCAGCTGAATTTTGGATTGACACTTTTACCTCCGTATATAATAAACACGCCCCTTTTATAAAGAAAAGGATTAAACAGGAACCAAAACCTCCATGGATAACTAAAGAAATTGACACAGAAATTAATAAAAGAAATCATTTGAGTAATTTCGGAACAAATGAAGAATTCAGAAAACAAAGAAATAAAGTGACGTCATTAAAACGGAAATCGAAACGTACTTACTTTAGAACAATGTTAACTTCTACCAAAGATACCAGGCAAATTTGGAAAGCAATTAACATATTAACTAATAAACACGTGTCAAAAAGTCAACAAATGAGCTCAGACATATGTGCAGATCAACGAAATAATCATTTTGCAACCATAGCAGATAGAATCATATTAAATGATAGATCTAGTGAAAATGACCTCAATTATTTAGAACAATACATCCATTCTAAGGATATTCGTGTTCCATTTAGTCTGAAACCCATGACCGTTTTAGATGTTAGTAAAGCCTTGTCTACTTCAACCCAATCAAATACTCGTGATTTAGATGGTATCGAGACAAAATACTTAAGTTGTCATGTCCTATTATCATAGATACTTTGACATACTTATACAATTTATGCATAGATAAACAAACTTTTCCTCTAAAATTTAAGGAAGCTAAAGTTATTCCTTTGTATAAAACCGGGGATTCTTCAAACCCATCAAATTACAGACCGATATCCATTTTATCAGCCATTGCAAAACCGATCGAAAAGCATATGCATAAGTCTCTGTATTCGTATTTTGCTGATAACAAATTTCTCCACGAAAGTCAGTCGGGCTTTCGAAAACATCATTCTTGCCACACAGCCCTCATACAGCTTATCGACAGTCTTCTTTGCAGCATAAACGAGAATAAATTTGCAGGTATTCTCTTCGTAGACTTTGAAAAAGCTTTTGATGTCATCAACCATTCTTTATTGTGCCATAAACTTGAACTTTACAAACTGACTCCAGAATTCATAAGTCTTATTTCATCTTTTTTATCTGACCGGAAACAATTAGTAGCTGTAGCTGACAAATTGTCAACATTTATGCCTGTCAAATATGGTGTTCCACAAGGCTCTGTGTTAGGACCTCTTTTGTTTACTATTTACGTAAACGATTTGCCTTGTTTTGTTAAATGTAAATGCGAAATGTTTGCAGATGATACATCTCTTCACGAAAGCGACTCTGATGCCTATGAATTAACAGTTAAGCTACAAGCAGATATTGATAAACTTACTGAATGGACACAACTGAACCATATGTCTTTAAATTCTATTAAAACAAAGTGCATGTACGTGTCTACAAGACAAAAACGACAAAAAATGAAATCAAATTTCCAGCCTTTACTCATATCCAATAATAAAGTTGAGGAAGTCAGTTCACACAAAACACTAGGTGTCATTATTGACAAAGATTTATCTTGGACTGAACATATAACATTCTTAGCAAAACGCCTTTCCCAAAAAATATTTCAGTTGTCTCGGATAAAAAAATTCCTCGATGGCCACTCTCGAAAACTTTTTTTCTGTGCACATATTTTGTCATTAGTTGATTATGCATCAACCCTTTGGGACAACTGTAGTGAACATAATTTAAAATTCATTCATCGTCTGTACAAACGAGCATTGAAATTAGTATTGTTAAAATCGAGCTCCCTAACTGATGAAGATTACAAACAACTCAAAATATTAACCTTCCCAAACAGACTCTTTTTCAATAAAGCCCTTTGTATGCATAACGTTATTAATGGAACAGCTCCCCAAAAGATTACTGAAACATTTAGAGTCAATTGCCATAGACATAATCATTTGTTGTCCATTCCTAGACCACGCAACAATTTATACAAATCCAGTTTCGTATATTCAGGTGGAAATCTGTGGAATAAACTGACAAAGCCCTTACAAAATACAAAAAATAAAAACACATTTAAGAAAAAATTGAAAGATTATCTCATGAATCGTTAACCACATATGATACTGAAAAAATGTCCATCCTGTGCAGAAAAGAAATACACTGGTAAAGATATACACTTCGTGAATGTAACCATAGGGACGGCAATGAGCATTGATACCTTTTACGTGAATGGAAGTGAGTGGGTAAAGGGGAGGAGATGGGAGTGGGTAAGACGGTATGTTTACTTCTCTTTTGATGAATGGCATTGTACACGATTTGATTTTCTTTTATCTTTCTTTCTTTTTTTATAGATGGCTTGATGTAAAAAAGCAGATATGTTGCTTATTCAATGTTTCCATCTCTAAATAAAATTTTGACTTGACTTGACTTGACACACACACACACACACACACACACACACGCATGCACGCACACACTCACGCACACACACATACACACACACATACACACACACACACTCACACACACATACACACACACACACACACACACACACACACACACACACACACACACACACACACACACACACACACACACACACACACACACGCGCGCGCGCGCGCGCGGACGCGCACGCGTGCGGAAAGTCTACTCGCACTCGTATAAACATGCACGCGCAAGCACACACGCACACCACACGCACGCACACACACACCACACACACACACACACACACACACACACACACACACACACACACACACACACACACACACACACACACACACAGAGGGACGCACGCACGCATGCACTCACGCACGCTCGCACGCTCGCACGCACGCGTGCGCACACACACACACACACACACAACACACACACACACACACACACACACACACACACATACACACACACATTCATAGTACCTTTCACAGACTCCTCTTTCGATTTGTAGCTGGATGAGTACTGACACTGTTTATTGCGTAGCGTGTCATCAGTGACGTGTGCCTACCTATGTTTTTTTTTCTTCTAATTACAGGTGTTCTTTTCTATTTGGGGGTATTTTGAAGCATTGTTTGTTGCGTTGGTTTAACAGAGGCCGTTTTCTAATTTAAAAAAAGAGAAATATACAAGAGCATAAAAAGACAACATTTTTGGCGGACAACCTATCCCTATCTGATGGAGGGTTTCATGCTGTCTGTTGTGTTCGTGGTTGGATCATAATTTTATATTAATACTGACTGCTATAGTTTTGTTTCTTTTTTTCCTTTCTGTCTTTTACTTATTTAGTTTTTTTTTAATTTTTTATTTTTTTAATTTCGTTAATATCTTTTTCATCGACAATTTCTGGATTTGCAACTACATGATCTGATGCATTAACCGCCTTCGATTTGTGACCGGAAGAACTGCGTGTAATGCACCGTTTTTTTTTGTTAGTATACGCAGAATGAGAGACTTTGCATCGGGTAGTTAAATCTAAACAGAGTCAGAAATGAGACAGATGAAATCGCTGCAATTCTTCACAACAATGATGATGCTTTCATGTGTTTTGTGTGGGCAGAGTCTTGGCTAACCGATATGATTCCAGATTCTGATATGTGCATGCCAAATTATGATACAATCCGATTAGACCCAAAGCACCGAGAACAACGGCTTTCTTCTTTACCTTTCTAAATCATTAGCCTTCAAAAGAAAAGAGTGTCTTGAAAAGTACAACGTACAACCCGTCTGGATAGAATTATATCTTAAACACTGTAAGCCAGTAATGGTAGGATTCCTATACAGAAACCCAGCAGAAACCACTGATTGGCACAATAGGTTTAATTCGATGATGGATGCCGCAATACTGGAATCAAAGAAATTAACTTTAACATAGACTTAACTGTGCCTGGGACTAAATGGAATCATACTTATGCAATATGTGGGTTGGAACAAATAATCGATCGTCCTACTCGAATCACTGAACAAACGGACACTCTTATTGATAACATTTACGTCAACACAAAAGATAACATAGTGGAAATGTGTTCTATATGAACAGGCTGTGGGACCTTCTCCAGTTTGTCTAACATGGATGAAGAAAGGTGTAAAATTCCTTAGTCTCGACATGACATTTTTTTTATAGACGCTTCACACATTTGATGTGAATGCCTTCCTTAATGATTTACTTCACTCTGAATTAAATTACATTTATCAGGTTAGGAACCCAGACGATGCTGTGAACTTTTGGATAAGTACATTCAATTCATTATGTGATAAACATGCACCCATTGTAAGAAAAAGAGTGAAACTTGTCATTAAACCCCCATGGTTCACAAATGAGATAGACAATGAGAGATACAAAACAGATCATAATAATACTCAAGTCAAAGGATAAAGAGTCGTTCAGAAAACAAAGAAATAAAGTAAATTCAACGAAGAGAAAAACAAAGAAACAATAAATTAAAAATTTAGAGTTGTCTTCTCAAAATTCAACTTAATTTGGAAAGGTATCAATCTGTTGACTAACAATAACTCCAGAATACAAAATCCAATAAAAGAAATATCATCAGAAGACTTCTCAAATTTCATTTTGCGAATTAACTAAGGGTGTAACTGTAAACGAAAAAAAAAAAAGTACAATGCTATACGTATGTTAGAAAAATAGTGTCGTTGTAAAAAACATTTCTTCATGTTTTGACATGCCACCATTGTCATGAAGCATTCGATTATTTAATACATTTTAAACAGTCAGGGACAAGGGATTTTGATGCAATTGATGGTAAGATACTGAAACGTGCTTAATTGACTATTGCTGATGCACACCTACGTTATAATGTGTGTATTGATAAAAAGCCATTTTCCCTTAAATTCAAACAAGCAAAAGTTATATCTTCATATAAAAGGTGATTCCACAATCTCTCAAACTATAGACCAATCTCATTATTTTCCCATTTGTCTAAACCGCTCGAAAAAAAAATGTTCAGACACACATTTATTCTCATCTTAAATATTACGATCTGATTCATGAAAATCAATCGAGTTTTCGAGAAAATCACTCTTGTCACACTGCTCTTGTACAACTTATCGATAGATGTCTTACGAATGTTAACAATAGTGACCTTACTGGAATTCTTTTTGTAGATTTTGCAAAACGTTTGACGTTATAAACCACTCCCTTCTAAAAAAATAAAATTAAAAATAAAGTTTATGTGTAACAAAATATTGAATACAGCCTTAAAATTTTTTACCTCGTTTCTCACTAATCGTCAACAGCTTGTTGAAATTAACTCCAAAGATCAAAGTTACACCCTTTAAAATGTGGTGTCCTCAGGGTCAGTATTGGGGCCCCTGCTCTTTCTATTTCATATAAATGACTTACCATTGTTTGTAGAATGTTATTGTGAAATTGTTGCTAATGATACATCAGTACAATCTCATAGTATTAACCTCATTATGGATGTCCGTCGTGGTCGACGAAGACGTCAGTGACTCCGCATGTGTGAGCGCAAGCCAAAGCTGGACACACATATACGTCCACACTCTAGGCATGCGACAGCTGTCATTGGGTCAGGTCTCCTCTCTTTGCGGGCTTGGCGCTTCTGGTCCAATTCCTGCAAACGATTCTCTTCGAAGCTGTTAACTCCTTTGTGGACAGCAAGTCGCCAGTTACTGTCGTCTGTGGCAAGTGTTTCCCAGCCATGAAGCGGGATGCCACAGGCTGCCAGTGAAACTTTCAGGCTTGTCTTTGAAGCGTTTGAGTGGCCGCCCAGTGTTTCTTGTTCCAGCTGCTAGCTCAGAGAAGAAAACCAGTTTTGGAAGTCGCGTGTCGTTCATTTTGTACCACATGCCCAACCCACTTCAACTGCCTTTCATGATCAGCGCCTCGATACCAGGCATCTTTGCTCTGCGAAGCACTTTTGTTTTGGAAATCCTGTCCTCCCAGGAGATGCCCATGATGTACGCAGGCAGCAGAGGTGGAACTGATCCAGAGTCTTCATTTGTTTCCTGTACAGTGCACAGGTCTCACAGCCCTAGAGCAGCGAGGTGACAACAACTGTTCTGTAGACTGCCAGCTTGGTACTTAGAGTGATGCCACACTCTCCCCACACTCTGTTCCAAAGCCTGCCGAAGGAAGCTCCTGCTTTTGCCAGTCAGTGCGACACTTCTTTATCCAAGCCACACGATGAAGACAAGCAGCAGCTCCCCAAGTAGACGAAGCTGTCAACATTGTTCAGGGTCGTGTCCTCGATCACAATCTTTGGGTCTGGAGGAGAGAGGCCAGGTGCTGGTTGGAACATCACTTCTGTCTTCCGCAGGCTGATCGTCAAGCCAAAGGCCTTTGCTGCTGCAGACGGGCAATTGGCAAGCTCTTGCAGGTCTGGTTCGTTGAGTGCTGCGAGTGCACAGTCATCAGCAAACAGGAAGTCTCTCACAAGGGCCTCAAGAACTTTTGTTCTAGCCTTCAGCGCCTTAAGTCGAAGAAGCGGCCATCACACCTGTAGCGGACAGTGATCCCTTCGTTGGTACTGAAGAGAGCAGAGAACAGTGCCGTTTTCCACTACGCGGGCCATCATGCCGTCATGGAAGGATCGTATAATCTAGACAAACTTCGGTGGGCAGCCAAGTTTGGATAATATAGCCCACAGACCCTCGCGACTGACTGTATCGAAGGCCTTTGTCAGGTCCACAAAGAGGATGTAGAGATTCTATTCTGTTCCGGCACTGGTCTTGTTGCTGGCGAACACCGAGATCATGTCGATTGTCCTCCTGTTGCTCCTGAAGCACACTGGCTTCGGAGACATCATCCAGCAAGTGGTGTATGATGCGATTCAGGATGACCTGGGCCATAATCTTTCCTGCTATGCTCAATAAACATTCAAAAAAGCACTAAAATGTATCTGATAGAAACTCTGCGCATCGAATTAAAGTCATTTCCATAATCCCTTATCCCCATCCTCTCTCTCTCTCTCTCTCTCTCTCCTCTCTCTCTCTCTCTCTCTCTCTCTCTCTCTCTCTCTCTCTCTCTCTGCTTGAACTTGATGTTCCAACAATAGTTTCATCTTTGTTTCATATTTGATATGAGAGTAATGTATCTGCATGATAGAAATTGTAGGGTTTTTAGAGTGTTTTTTTGAGTTGTGGATATATGTTGTATTAGTTTCTTTTTTATGAGAGCAGGATGTAAAAAATGTTGCAACAACTTTATTCTTTAACCCTCAATAAAGATAATTGTGACTTGACTTCCTACACACCACACACACACACACACACCACAACACACACAACACACACACACACACACACACACACACACACACACACACACACACACACACACACACACAACTTTATATATATATATATATATTAATTATATTATATATATGATATATATATATATATATATATATATGTATATGTATATATATATATATTATATTATATATTATATATATATATATATATATATATATTTGTTAAAAGTAAGTTTAAAATCTACAACGTTGTTTCATGCGGTTGACGATTGCAACCGCATGAAACAACGTTGTAGATTTTAAACCTTACTTTTTAACAAATGTTGCTCCCAGTATCGTTGAGCATTTTTTTTTAATTCTCTGTTGGTACTTGCTACCATTACCTATATATATATATATATAATATATATATTTATATAATATATATATATATATATATTATAATATATATATATATGTTAAAGGTAAGGTTTAAAACTATCTACAGCGCTGTTTCATGCAATGCAATCATCAGGATGTGGTGGGTCTGTGCTGCCGGTGTTTTATAACTGCTTGTGTTGTCTGTCATCACGTGCTGTCTGTGTTTTTCGTGTGTTTCTGGTTCTTGTTCACTGATAGGAATTTCCACTTGTGCCTGCAGTTGTTAACCATTTCTATCCTAGTATTTAAAGTTGCCAGTTGTGGTTTGCATAGTATTATGTACTTTTCTGTTGAGCATAGGTTACATCTTTTTGAAATGTTGTTGTATGGTGCTGCTCTTTCTATGATTTTCCAGGATATATTGTAGTCTATCTTTTTCTCTTTGAGCTTCCAGATGTATTTACTTAATTCTGTTTGGTTTTTGTATCTTTCTTTGTTAAATGACTGTTTGTGGTTTGCATATCTAGTTTTAAATTGGTTTTCAGTGATACCTATATATGTTTCTTCTGCGTTCTCTGATGTTATATAAAAGTGTAGCTCAAAAACCTAATTGATGCATCCAACAAACAAAAACCAACTCAGCTAAGAAGGGTGAAGAAAGGAAATCTTGCAACTGCACTAAAAAAAGAACAGTGCCCCTTAAACAACAAATGCCTCTACAACAATATTGTATATCAAGCCACTGTGACATCTGAGAATGAAAAAGAAACATATATAGGGATTACTGGAAACCATTTCAAAACCAGATATGCAAACCACAAACAGTCATTCAATAAAGTAAAATACAAAAACCAAACAGAACTGAGCAAATACATTTGGAAACTCAAACATGCAAAAACAAACTATAATATATCCTGGAAAATCATAAAAAGAAGAGAATGTAAATATCTTCGTTCACGACCACCCATCTTATTTTGCACGAAACCCCCCTTTTTCACATACAAATCACGTCCATCTCATGTCAGTTTTGACCAAAATTAACACCTGTTTCACAAAAAATTAACACCCAAAAACCTCTAAAATCGACGTAATTGCCAATTTAAAACGGGGGTTTCCGTGCAGAATAGGATTTGGTGATCGTGAACGAAGATATTTACATTCTCTCCAGGGACATAAAAATCTAATGGCTTACAGTACGCTCTTCTACTTCCAGCTCTATTAATAAATCAGAACAAACAACTGGCTTTCCATCTTGATTAGTTATTTTTACATCCAATGAATTTATATCTACGCTAATTAATTCTTTAAATTGATTGCCTCCATCAAACTTATATAACTGATAATCGCAAAACCCTGCCCTAGTTGGCAGCAAAACCTTTAGAACTGTAGACGGATAGCCAACAAACAAATTAGCACATGTTTTTAACTGTTGTAAATGGACATACAACATTGGGTTCACGAGAAAATCAGAAGGTTTATTGCCTTTAAATTGCCAGATGTTTTCTCTTGTACTGAATCTATAATCTCTACCACTACTGTGAAAGCCTAAAATTCTTGCAAGTCCTCTAGGAAAAGTGTACTCTCTTCTTTCTTCTAGTGGAAAATTTACAGTAATTCTGAGGTTTGCCTCGTTAATTGTTAACAATATACCATATTCGCTAAGTACTTCTTTTAAAGAACAAAAGCTGTAGTAGCCATCAGGTATTTTTACATGAGCTATTTGATTGCCCACCTCGTTACTAATATTGATCCAGTTATTCTGAGCCTTTTCAGATATGTTAACCCACATAACTTTAAAACCAATTTCTCTAAGGGCAACCCTATAATTACCCCGCCTATTGTTAATTGGGTACGTTAAAAACACACGTTTGTTTTTTTGGTTTATATAGATGCGCATCTTTTTTATAACTATTTTAAAAACTATTTTAAAAAATGGAACCTTTTAAATATAACGAAAGTGCTACTTACAATGTAGGAGCGTTTTATAACCCCAAATCTTTGAACTTCAGCAATCTAACCATTGCAGTAGATGAATCATATGGCTTCCAAGTCAGGCTTGTAAACCCACTAACTAAATATTTAAATCCACCAATAAATAATGATAGAGTGCCATCAGCATGGTCATCTCGCCCTATGATGTTTTACCAAAATCAGTTAAATTTTGCCGTTTCTGCGAATACTGGCTGCGGGGTTTCATATGCAAACTTTTAAAATTTCCCAAAATTTTTTAGTAAGGTCGTATTAACTTTATGTTTTTACCGTGCGACGAATACAAAAGAACTAAAAGTGCCCTCCCGCGACAACGCGTTTAATCCTTTTTAAAACCCAAGGACTTAATGATATAACGAATTTGAAATGATTTAACTTTAACCCTTCAATGCTTTGGGAAAAAAGTTGACCCAATCAGGGGTTTTAGGTACTTTGTTTTTGGGGGGTTAAAAAGGAATAAAATTTGGCTTGGCTGGAAAACCCTTTTTTCAACCCAAAACAAACAAGCTCGATTGGCCCCCTAGAAAAAAGCCCCTAAGCTTGGGCCATTTATCTTGTGAAAGTAAAGGCCTAAAAAAGTCGGAGTGCAAAGATAAATGATTCCATAAGGACTACGTTTGGGTCTTTAGGAGCAAAAAGCCGACAAGCTGATAGTGGATAAATTAAGGCTTTGTCCGAAAAAACAATTTTTCCCAAAATTTAGCAGATGTATTAACTCAGCTGTTGTTTTGCCTTCCAGCTAAAAAGGTTCAAAGTTCTTACCCGTGGTCAAGGTTGCTTTGTTGTAGGTCAGGGATTTTTTCGTCCCCTTGCCTTAGTTTCAGTTGGCATGATACAGAATTTAACAATGAATCTATGCTGGAGACGCCAAAATTGGGGCACATAAAGGGGTTTAAACACCGGCCTGCCCCATCCATTTTAAGAAGTACCCAGCCCTGAAAAAAGGGGATAGTTATAGCGCCCACTGCCAGAAAGCAGACAGAAAGCCCACCCCCTGTTAATGTACCTTTCCATGAAGTCACACTAGGAAAAGACAGCCTTGTTTTTTTTTTAATTTTTTCTGGAATGCTATACTTTATTTCAAAAATTTTAAACCGGCAGCGAGCATCCTAACGTCCCAAGAGGGTCGCCATTAACCCTGCCCCTTACTATAGAGAAAACCCCAAACTAAAAAAAAACTCCCTATTATGGGGGGCAAAAAGCGCTTTGCAGCAATTTTTAATAATTTTGCTAGATGATGAAATTTGTTTTAAAATCCAACTTTCCCGGCTGGGGTGTCGGGGCGTTTATGGTGGGTTTTGGGACTGCGGTTTAAAGTAAAGAGGAGAGATAGCAAACCCAAAAACCGTTAATTAAAACTATTGTATTCCCCTGTTCCGAACAGAGTCCTTTTTCTTTCAGCTGGGTAGTGTTTTCAAAAAAGTATTCTGTTTAAGTTTTTTCTTATTCTGTTGTTTGTGGGGGCTGTGTCTGTTGTGACGCACTTCTAACCGGCCCCCCCTTTTGTAGCAAAAATCTTGTATTTTCTGCTGTATTTAGCCTTTTTTTCTCCCCCAAAATTGTTTCGTCTGCATCAAAAAATTTTTATTTTTTTTTTCTTCTTTTATTGCTCCCAAGTTTTGCAAAAATTTTTTGTTGTTCACCCTTATTGCCCGTGACCCCTTTTAACCCCCGGTTTTCAGGCATAGGCAATGGAAAAATTTCCCTTGTTTTTAACTGCTTCCCTATTAAACTCGTTTCAATTTTGCTTTGTCTCTGCTGTTCGATTTAATTCTTGAGAGGTATTTTTTGTATTTTGATTGTGTTGGCAACCTTGCCCCAAGTTTGTAAAAGACTAACAGCCTACCCTTAATTGTCAATAAAGTTTAATTGCTTTGGTCAACGAGGGAGTCCGGAATTGTGCCCTGTTAAAAACTGGTTTTGGGTTGGTTTTGCGAAAGCCGTCACTTTTCCTTTATGGTTCTTACTACAAATGTTTTTTTTGTTGAAAAATCAAAACCCCAAAGTGCTTTGGCTGCTTGCCCTTGGCTTTTTTTTTGATTAAATTTATTGGCAATCGTATTTGGCTTACCCTTCTTCCCCTGTGTGTCCTTCAGCTTTTTGAAAAGAAGGGCCCAGTTTTTTTTCTTTTTTCTCCACCAAAGGATCAATGGGTCAAAATTTATCCTATTTTTTTTTTATTCTTTATTGTTTTAAAAAAAAAATTTTGAATCTCGGTTTGGACCTCGACCCATACGAAAAGAAAGGGCCTATGGCTTTAAAAAGGTATAAGGCAGACTGTATTAGTTTTAATGCCCTCAAAGTTCGCCTGGAAAACTTAATGTAATTTTCCTATTTTGGCGTGATGATGTTACAAGCAGGGCGCTAAAACTATCTTAAAAATAAAATTTTAAAATAGCGATCCTAAGTTTGTTTTTGCTATTTTGGGCGGGCCCAATCGTTCCATTTTAGAAATTTTAAATTGGGGGGGTGGAAAAGTCTTTGTACTAAGAGAGGCAGACTTTTTTCCCTTTTTTTGATTTGGCCCCTAAAAAAGAAAAAAAAGAAAAAGTTTATCAGGGAAAAAACCCAAAGGGTTCAAGCAAGGTTTTTTAAAGGGGGGGGGATGCAAAAAATGTTTTTAAGGGGGGCAGTAGAAAAGATTTAGCAACGATTCTGCACCTCTGTTTTGAGTTTTAAAAGACGCATTTGCCATATTCAAGGCGCACTAAAAAAAAAATTTTCTTTGAACTGAATTTTAATCCTAGCGGTTTGTCTTTCTGTTAAAGACCTGAGCTAAATACCGTCGCGACTTTCTTTTGAGTTTGTTTTTGTTACAACCCCGAATGGCCAGAAATTTAAACCCCCAGATAAAATTTTAAAAACGGTTATTTATTATGGGGTTGCACTCCATTACAGAAAATGAAACAAGCGAGCCTCTCTGGAACATACATTAACAGTCCCTAAAGTCTTTAAAAGGAATTTTGTTCTTGTTTATGAAGAAAACAACCCCTTTTCATAGAAAATCAGGCTTTTTATAATCCAAAAATTGAGAAGGTTGATGTACAATAAATGGCAAGTTGATCAGTTGTTTGGGGCGCGGATTTTTAAACCTCCCAACACTTTGATAAAATAAGAAAGTTGTTCGTGGGGGTAGGCAAAGGGACCCTGCTTTTGATCCTTTATGTAAAAAACTTCGTTTTATGATAAAAGACTCAAAGACTACTTAATAACAAATATGGGATTGGCTGGATTTTAGACCCACTTTTGGCAACAGATTTTTTGGGAAAGTGGGAAAAAGGGTGGGCAAGAGGTAAAAAAATAAATATTCCAAGAAAGAGATGGAGAGCCCATCAAATGTGTTTTTTGGTTTGTGATCCCAGTTAAAAATTGAAGAAACAGGAAAAAACCCCTGGTTTAAAAAAAGTAGAAGAATTTTTCAAATTTAAAAACAGATGGATAGTTTGAAAGTTTCTAAAAGATCCCCCAATGTTTCTTTTTTGGGGGTTATGGGTGTGGGAAAAAATTGTTTCGTATTGATTTTTTACAAATATAAGGTTTCTTCGGCAATTGTTATTTTCTGAAAAACCTTTAAGCACACAAGTTTACAAAGAAGGAAAGTTTATTTGGCGTGAGAAAAAAATTTCTAGTTGACCCTAGCGAAAAAAACTGGCGATGTTTGAACTTATATAGTATTTGGGGGAACTGAAAACAGTTTTTATTTGATGTTCGCTAAAACAGAATTGTTAAAAAAGAAAAGTTTGTCGCTGCCTTTATGGTCCCCCACCCCTTCGTTTCTGTGTGGTCTTAACCCCAAAAATATAATGCTGTCTTAAAAGCTTTCGATCGCATTAAAATCGGTTGTTTTTTTTCCCAGGCAAAGTATTTTTGAAAATGTTTTAAGAAAAAATTATATATAAGGGCAAAAGATGAGCAAAAAAAATAAAAGAGCGTTGAAAACAAAACCCGCTATGCTTGCTACGGACTGACCCCCAGTTCAATAGGTTTGTTTATTGTAGATTTTTTATTATTGATTGTTTTATAACAATTTGTTTATTATAATTTTTAATATATAAAAAGTTTTCCGGGGGCCAAATCAAAAGCGCAATAGCCCCTAAATGGTTGCAGTAGAGTAAAGCTTGCAGACAAAAATGGTTTGATTAATAGGGTCCCAGGAAATTAAAGACAAAAAACGACAGCAATATCCTCCCCCGAAGGATAAAAAATTTTTAAGAGCAAACATTTTGGCAACATGATAAAAAATTCTTAAAAAGAGGAATGTTGGGCTTTGCTTCCTGAATTGCTTGGAAATTAAAATTTTGGGGAAACCCTCGAAGCCTATATATATTTATAAGGGAAAAACAATTTTTAAAGCCTTAAATGAAGGGCCCTTCTTTTTTCCCTTTTCCCGGAAACAACAAAAAAAAACAGATTGATTAAACTGGGCGGGTTCTGAATATTGCTAAGAGAGAAAGAAAGTCCTTAGCTGAAGTGGGGGGTGCCCGTGGGGGTTTTTTGAATTTACCCCACGCTACGTCACCCCTGGCAAATGACGATGATTTTTCCTTATTTTTTACTCCGAGGGGGGCGATACTAGTTTGCAAAAATACGTTAATCAGGGTTTAAAAATAAAGGCTGAAAACTTGGACCCCCCTTTTAAGGGTATTGAAAATTAAAAAAAAAAAAAACGGAGATGAAATAAACATTGCATCTTCGCAAGGTACTTGTGGTTGACAAAGACAATAACAGTTTCGACTTTATTTTTTAAGTTTTTGGGGATTTTATTGCGTTTTACTTGTTAATGAAGTGCTCCCAAGAAGGATTATAAAAAAAAATTGTATAAATTAATTTAAAAAAAAAATTTATTAAAAAAAAATGGAGGTTCACAGTTTGGGTTTTTAAAAGAAAATTTACTACTTCAAAAGGAAATAAAAAGCGACTTGGAAAAGTATAGAGTTATAGAAAAATTGCTAAATTTTTTTAACTCTTTTTTGTATTATGGCCCTTCGCTGAGTAGGTAAGTGCTGGGTCTAGTTTTGTGTTTTAGCTACTGGGGGGGGGGCCCATTTCTTTTAGCATTGGGGGCCTTTGGGTTTGGGGTTTTAGGCACCCTGTCTATGTTGAAAGTGCTTTTTTAAAAAAAAATTTTTTTAAAATTTACAAAAGCACCTGCCTTGTAGCCTAGCATCAGCAAATTTTTTTTTAAGATTTAAAAATAAGCAAACTTCAGGTGAAAAAAATTCAGGCGAAAAATTTCAGAAACTTTTGGGTGACGGGGGGATTAAGACGACAAAAAAAGAACTCAAAAGGAGTGGAGAAGACTTTTACTTCAAGAAGGTGACACTATGCAAATTTAAACAGAACATTGAAAAAAAAAACACGTCAGTTAAACCAAAAATGGCCCAAAAAAAATTAAGTTTAAAAAAAAAAAATAAGTTTAACAAACATATTTTTTTTGTTACGCACTGTGTTTGGTGGGAAACTTGCAAATTTCGGAAAAAGGCCCTTTTTGGGGGGCTTTTTAGAAGAGAGAGTCTTTTAAAAATACCGGGGGGGGTTGTTTATAATTCGTCAAACCTTTTTTACATCTCCCCCATTTGGTCTGTGGCCTTTCTAACATGCCCCCTTTCCTCCCGGGCTACAAGTATTTACTTTTGTCAAAACGGCAGAGTTTTTGTTTACCTTTGGGTGTCTTCAGTAATGCTATTTTTTTTTTATTTGTTGCGTTTTCTGGTTTTAAAACCGTTGCTTTAATTCTTCATTGTTCATGGCCGTAAGACTGTGGGAAACTCCTAACCCCCTTTTGTGTTGCGTTTCATCCAAAAATTTTTCTGTGATATTGTAGGTAAAAGACGTTGCTAGATTTTTTAAAGTTTTTACTGGGCTTGGACGTGGTTGCCCGGGATCCCCCCCTTTTTAATGTAACATGTGGTTTAAAAGTAAAGCGGTTTACGAATTTTTTAAACTTTTCCATCATCAAATTGTTTTTCCTAGGATACTTTTTTGGGCCCTTTCTGTTATTTGTTGTAAAGCCCCCCCAGCAGTTGAGCTTTTATCCCTTAAAAGGTTTAGCGATTTGTATCTTGAAGCCATGTCAAAATTCAGGCATACTTAAACATTTTTCTTTAACTTGTCATGTGGAGATACAGCAAGGGCTATTGGTGGGTTTTATTTGGAACTGAATTAACAAATTAGGTCATTATTTTTTGGGGGGAGGGAGATTATTTTCCAAATTGCCCGTTTTGAAAGCCAGTTTTTGATTGATTCAGACCTCTGCAGCTTTCTCGTTTTTAATGAGCTTTCCCTTTTTAATTTCCCTTTGGAGAATATAATTTTCCTATTTTAAAGCATTTTATTTTTTCACAAGAAAGTGAGCCACAAAATGAGAGGTCATGCCCAATGAATTAAAACTATCTCTGCAGTTTCTGTTCTCGTGGTTTATAAAAGTGGCGTTCTGGGGGCCCGTGTGTTTTGAATTTTTTTCCTGTCATAAGTAATTATTCTTGCGCTCAAAGTCTGTAATTTTGTGTTGCATGTCCCCGTTCTCTTAACTTTTTTTTAAAGAAGTCTAAGTGAGCAATTCGTCTTTTTCATAGCGTCTCTTTCCTTAGCTAAATTTTCCCCTTTCTTTGTTTGACGTTCTCTCCTTCATCGGACCTCATTTTTTAAACATAAATTTCTTCCAGGAAAGGCCCCAAAACGTTAACAAAAGTCCTCCACCTCAGAACCAATCCGAAACTTTTTATAAATAATTTTTTTCTGATTTAATCTTTTTGCATTTTTTTTTTTGGGTAATCCCCGTTAACAAGAATTTTTGAGATCCCCGCAGTAATTACAACTTAACCTAAAACGCCTAAGTCTAACCCTTCCCAGATCCCCCGGTTTCTTTTAAACTTTTTTTTTGTAAAAACGTATACCTATACTAGACCCCTAAAATTCAGCAGGTGGGGAAATGTATTGATTTTTTTTTTTTTTTACTCATCTTTTTTTTAACTAAAAAAATAATTAAAAAAATTTTATAATCGAAAAGGGTGTCTATGTGCTTTTTATCGTAAACTTTTGTTTTAAAACTAAATAAGGTTGAACTGTTTTGGGAATCTTCTATCTTTCCCTGTTTGGGGGGTTTTATCCCAACAAAATTTTTCAAAAGTTGAAAGACTTTTACACCAACGATGGCTGCATAATTAACCCGCGTTAAATTGGTTTTAAAAGTATTATTTTATTTTTTTTTTTGTTTTTAAAAGGATTGTGACGAACTATTAAAGTGGAGGAGCAGGCCTACTCAACAGCCCTGCCCTAAAAAAGATTTATTCTGGTTGTGGAAAAACAAACAGTATTTGGCATTTAACTAAGATTGACCAAACCCAAAAATTGTCTACATAGAGTTGAGAAGTATACCTAAGGTACGAGCGCGCTAGGGTCAAAAATGGTTAGATGGGGGCCCGCAATGATTTTTTTTATGTAAGTTTGAAGTAGTGGCGCCGTGATTTAGAAGGTTTAAAAAATTTACTTATCACAAAATCCCCGGTTTTAAACAAGTCCCTGAAAATTTGCATGTGAATGTTTACGATTTTGGGCGTTTTTAGCCCTTCATATGGGGGTTTAAATTCTTTTAATCATATTAATTTTGATCTTATTAAATTTTTAAACGCAATAAAAAAATGAGCGATCAGGAGGAAGGCCCGCAGGACAGTCCGCCGGCCCTCCGCAGGGGGAATGTGCCCCCGGAGAAAAATTTTTAAGCCCAAAAAAACCCGGGGCGTGTTGAGGCCCGGGGGTAAATGCTGATGGACAGACTGAGAAAAGCAAACCTCAACAAAAAAAAAGGTTAGATAGTAAAACAACATCGCACCAGCCCAAAACCCCATTTTAAAAACCACAAAAAAAAAACAAAAAAGATAAAAGTATTATTATTTTTTTTTGCTGTTTTTTGTTTGGGGGGGGGTTTTGCTTCAAATGTCTAACGCCATATTAGCAGCAAAGTCACAAACCCCCAAACCCAGTTAAAAAAAGAAAAACCGCTTCTGCAAAAAAATTGTCAACCTTTCTGTGCCCCTTTTCTTGGATGTTTTTAAGAAATAGAAAATACAAGTTAAGACTGATAAGTAAATTAATTATTTAGAAGTACTTTTTTAAGATGTGCAAGTAAATTACAAATTTAAAAGCAAAAAAAAATTAGTTTGTTTTAAGTACGTTGGTTCTTTTAAGTTATTAAGTAAATTTTATAAGTTATTAAGTAAGTTTTTTTTTTGGTTCTAAAGTAAGTTTGTTGGTTCTTAAGTTAAATACAAACCAAGTCAGTCAAGTTAATCTTTTTAAAATTCTCCCTGCCTACGCTAGAAAATAGGATTGACGTAAGTTCTCTTGTTATTGTTAGGTAGTGTTTTTTTTTAACAGCAGTTGGATTTCTTGTGAAAAGTAGAGCCAGTTAAATTTGTGTGAAAATACTTTTTTCTCAAAGGGGTTGCTTGTGTTGTGTGAGTATATTTTTTTTTACAATTCTTTACTTTGCCTTTGCCCTTTTCATTACAGAAATTGGGTGGCAGCTTTGATTTCGACCGAAACCAAAAAAAATTCTTTGGTTTTTCCCCTTAGTTATCCTTATCTCCCAATCACTTTCTTGGTTACGTTGATTGTAAAGGGCGTCTTTTGGATAGTCGAGTGTTTTCCACCTCAACTCCCTTTTGCTACTTCTGTTTTAAAATCTTTTTAAAAATTCTGTGGGTAGTTAGAATAAAAGGTCAGTGTCGTGTAAAGGCTCTTTCTTCTGGGTTACAGTGGCTTAAAGTGCCGTAAGAAATTCTAAATTTAAAAACTTTGACAACTCTAAAACGTAAAGTCAATAAAAACCGGCTTGTCCAATTAAATCCCTTTTTTTCTCATAAGCCAACCCAAACTGTCGTTAAAACTTCTAAGTTTTTAGTTTGGTTTGAGGCAAAAATTTAAATTTTTGGTTTTTTTGAAAATTTTAAATCTTTACGTTTGTGTGGTTTTCCATAGTTTTGCCAAAAACAGTGTTTTTCATCAGTTTTAAGAAGTCTTTTTCGAAGGGGTTTGTGGTTGGGTTTTTTGATCGTATTCTTTTTAATGTATGGCCTCTAAAAGGCTTTTTTGTACGGTATGGTTCTTTTTGAAAGTCTTTGTTTCGTCCTGTCTTAAGTAAAACTGTTGGGTCTGTAATGACACACTATTTAGTTTTGTGGCGAGATTGGGAACGTTTAGGAGGCCCCATGGGGGTCATCTTTAATTTTTTGCGGGGCCCCAGGGGGTAAACGTTTTGGAGATCGTGTTTTTCTTTAGGATATTCTGTTGTTAGTGGCGCTCTTTTTGTTGGGGTTTTGAGCGACACCCTTTTACAAGCTGTCCTTTGTGCAAAAGCCCTAAGGTTATTTTTCTGTTAAAAATAAGCTTTGGGGGCAGTCTGTAAACGTACCAAGCTACTGTTGTCAAGTGGTTCGCCCAATGGGGGCGTTGGGGAGGAAAAAAAAATTAGAGGAATGTTTTGGTTTTCAGGCCATGGTATTTTGTTTTTTGGGGTTGGTTTGTTTTTTTCTCAAATGAAATTTTTTGTTTAATTTCTGGAAAAAGGTTTTTTTTATTTTAAAATTAGCTCTTGTTTTTTGCCTTTTTAATTTGATACCTGTTTGGATTTTTTAAAGGAGTAAAATGCGCTTTAAAACACCCCTTTAAAAATTTTTGTCGAATTTGTATGTTTAAGATGCCCCTTTTAACTTAACTCTTTTTGGGGAAAAGGGAAGGTAAGAATTGCCAACTATAGGATAGAACTTTGTTTGTCTTAATCTGATTTCAAGGACTGTCCCTTCAGACCAGCCAGAATCCCTTAACTTTGCCTCCTCACTTGCATGGTTAAACTGTGTAAGCATGTAATCAGCCCAGTCAGAGTTAAAGTCGTGATAGCTGATTACTTCTTTCTGTTTAGTTGAAACCCAGACTTCCATGTTATCGCCGTCAGGCGTTATATAATCAATCAGAACGGTCAACAGCACTTTTACTGGCGGTTCGCGTTGAAGAAACCCTGGGATTTTAGAGATAGCATGTGCCACGCTTTCATGAACGTTTGTAGGAGTAATGATGTCCATGTCTACTTCACTAAACGTATTGCTTAATTCTTTGTCACTACCAAATATTTCTTCCATTGTATATAGTTTTCTATCCTCGAATTTACTTGTG
>CM031626.1:6100169-6108352 GCA_018398815.1 Conus ventricosus
CGATTGAATGCGCAAATTATTAGTACACGAATAAATAAATACCAGTTTTATTAAGCCGCGGACTCGGGTTCGAATCTACCCACTTTTTTGTTTGTTTGTTTTTCAAACTGACCTCAGCAGCTCCTGAATGGACGGGGAGATCGTGGTCAAGGCTGAGGTCACCACGCATAAACTGACCTTCACTTGGAGTGGGGTTGCTTTGTAAGCAAGCGCACTAAAACATGGGTTGGAGAGAGAGAGGGGGGGGGGGGAGGATGTGAAAGAGGATTGCTATTCACAATGACATGCAATTTGTGAGCGTGATTAGCAGACTAGAAGGAACCAATATGCGCTGTTCCCGTGACCGTTGGAAAGGGATGGTTCCTCAGTCTCTCTTACAGACAGTGCACAGCGGCGGTGCGGAATGCCCGCAGACAGTCCAAACCCATGACGGTGTATGGAATCTACATGTTGGAGGCAGGAGGGTCTGGAATAACATGACTCATGGCACTTACATGTGTCATAGATCAACACGTTACAGCACAGTCCATGAATACTTGTCTCACTATATGTTTTTTTTTTCCCTCTTTAAATCCTGAAAGAGATAAATCTTACGAATTTTACGAAAGAAAGACTTTAAAGCAATGTTTGTGTCCTGTTAGATAATCTGTTCTTCGTGAGTTGTGGATTTTCTTTTCTAACATGTGTTAGAGAATTCAGTTTGACGATTTGAAAGCCTGGATACGATTCATCGCGGTCGGCGGGGCTATAAGCAACATGGAGTTTTGTTTGTTTGTTTCTTTTGTGTTCCACTGTCACCCCTTATTCTTTTCATCTCATGACGTCACGTAACGGCCGCGTTCTCGAAAGAAGGGTTATTCAGCGCTGTTGGGAACACTTTGTAATGAACCATTCACAATGCGCCCAGACTGGGAAAATGGAAAGCGCAAATGACTTTACGAGATTTTCTGAGAAAGTGACTTCACGAAATTTTTTCACACACACACACGCACACAAGCACACAAGCACACACGCTCACTCATTCACTCTTTTGCTCTCTCTCTGTCTATGTCTGTCTGTCTGTCTGTCTGTCTCTGTCTGTCTCTGTCTGTCTCTGTCTGTCTGTCTGTCTCTCTCTCTCTCTCTCTCTCTCTCTCTCTCTCTCCCTCCTCTCTCTCTTTCTCTCTCTCTCTTACACACACACACACACTCACCACACAACACACACACACATACACACACACACACACACACACACACACACACACACACACACACACACACACACACACACACACACACACACACACACACACACACACAGAGCGTGGTCTCTCTCTTACAAAGCGTGCTCTCTCTCTCTCTCTCTCTCTCTCCTCTCTCCTCTCCCCGCTCTTCTCTCTCTCTCTCTCTCTCTACTCTCTCTCTCTCTCTCCACACACACACACACACACACACACACACACACACACACACACACACACACACCACACACACACACACACACACACACACACACGCAGGCACAAAGTGTTCTCAGCAGAGCTGTTACTCATTAATATGTTTATTGATTTCTACTTATCAGTTTATGATACCATTTCTTTAAGTGTTAAGACGAGAAGGAACAACAACAACAACAACAACAACAACAACAACACACACACACACACACACACACACACACACACACACACACACACACACACAACACACACGCACGCACGCACGCACGCACGCACACACGCATATACATAATGCACCCCCCCAAAAAAAAAAAAGAAGAAACTAACACACAAACACACACACACACACACACACACACACACACACACACACACACACACACACACACACACACAACCACACACACACAAAACACACACACACACACACACACACACCCAACACACACCACACACACACCACACACACACACACACACACCAACACAAACCCCACACCACACACACAACACACACACACACACACACACACACACCACACACACACACACACCCCACACACACCACACACACCACACACACACACACACACAACCACACACACACACACACACACCACACACACACACACACACACACACACACACACGCCAAAACAAAGCAAAAAAGCAAAAAACTCTGAAGAGGTGGCAGGGCAGAGAGAGACAGAGAAACGGAGCGACAGGACAAGACTAAAACATTACGGGTTCTAAGCACTCTCACACTTTGCAACATGAAGCGCAAACTACATCCAAAAGGAAGAAAAACTGTCCACTGAACAATAAATTATTGATAGAACGCCGGGAAGTGGATGGGTGAGGGGAGGACCACTGTATAGCCACATAACACAAACAACATACCGACACACACAAACGCAACAAACACACGAACACGCCCGCATGCCGCGCAAGCACGCACGCACGCACGAAACACACACACACACACCACACACACACACACACACACACCACACACACACACACACACAACACACACACACATGCACACACAACACACCACATACACACACACACACACACACCACACACAACACACACACACACACACACAACACACACACACCACCACACGACACACACCAGAACACACACACATGGACGTTCTCCATCTCTCTCTCTCTCTCACTCTCTCTCCCTCTCTCTCTCAGCCTCCCTCTCCAACCTCCACTCTCTCTCTCCGCGCTCTTCCTACAGCACACACACACACACACACACACACACACACACATCCACACAACACACACACACACACACACACACACACACACACCACCACTACACACACACACACACCACGCACGCACACACACACAAGACGAGACGGGCATCTGTAAGGCAAATGATGCATCCGCATGTATGCACTCACACCACACACACACACACACACACACCACCCACACACAGCACAGACACACACACACACACACACACACACACACACACACACACACACACATCCCACCACACACACACCCACTCACACACACACACACACACACACACACACACGCATGCGCGCACAGCGCGCGCCCGCGCCGCTCATGCACAGAGAAAAACGGCATCAGTTAACAATTTGCAGTGATGGCACCCACAGACTCTGAGCTACGAGAAAAAAAAAAAAAATGAAAAATAAAGCAACCCCCACCCCCCACCTACCCCCCATCTAGTCAACTCCTACACCCCCACCCACTCCCTCCTACTCCCCCACCTAGTCAACTCCATACCCCCACCTCCTCCTACTGCCCCATCAGTCAACTCAATAAGCCCCACCTCCTCCTACTCCCCCATCTAGTCCGATCATACCCCCACCTCCTCCTACTCCCCCACTAGTCAACTCCATACGCCCCACCCTCCACTCCTACACCCCCATCTAGTCAACTCATAACACTCACTACCCCCACCAGACCTCCTACTCCCCCCATCTAGTCAGCTCCATACCCCCACCTCCTCCTACTCCCCCATCTAGTCAGCTCCATACCCCCACCTTCCTCCTACTCCCCCATCAAGTCAGCTACATACATACCCCCACCTCCTCCTACTTCCCCCCAACAAGTCAACATCCATAACCCCACCCCCTCCACTCTCCTACTCTGCCTCCAGCCAGTCAACTCCATACCCCCACAACGACCCTCCTACACTACCCCACTACTGTCCCCCCATGTCAGTCAACCCATACCCCCGACCCCCCCTCCTACTCATCTCACTACCTTACTCTCCCCCATCCAGTCAACTCCATACCCTCACTCCCCTCCTCACCCCATCTAGTCAACTCCATAACCCCCACCCCCCCTCCTAACTACTCTCTACCTACTCTACTTTTCCTACCTTACTCCCAACGCCATCCAGTTCCAACATAACTCATACCCCAGAAAACCCACCCCACCCCCTCCTACTTCTCTACTCCACCAACCGAGGTCCCTCAACTCCATAACCCCAACCCCCCTCCCCCACCCCACCACCGCCCCCCCCACCCCCCCCCCCCTCACCTACCTCCTAACCCCACCACCCCCACCAACCCCACCACCCCCCCCACCGCCCCCCCACCCCCTCCCAACTTCCCCACTCCTACTTACATCTACTCTTCCCTCCCTCCTACTCTTTTTACTCTTACTCCCCCACACCCTAACTCTACTCATCCTACTCCCCTACTACTTCCCGCCTACCTACTACTACTCTTAAACTACTTACTACTTTCCCCCACCCCCCTCCCTACCTCCCCCCAACTACTACTACCTACCTTACACCTAATTACTCTAATCCTACTACTACTCCTTCTTTTTTACTCTACATCTCTATACCCCCCCCCAAACCCCCACCCCCACCCGCCACACCCCCACCCTCCGGATACCCCACAACCAAAAACTAAAACTTCCATAAAACCCCAACATACCCCACCCTACCGCCCCCTATGCAACACCCCACACCATATAACCCCCCACCCGCCCTACCCCACCCAACCCCACCCCACCTATATAACCCCAGAATAAGAACTTTCCATAAATACCCCACCCACCCTATACCCCCAATAAATACCCCCCCCACCCATACCCCCAACCCCAAAAAACCCCACCTAACCACCCCACCGGAACCACTCCATACCCCACTAAAAAAAAACCTAAACCCACAAACCCAAAAACCCCCCCTCTATTAAAATACCCCTTAACACCCCCAAAAAAAACATAACAACAACTCCATACCCCACCCCCACTACTTCCCCACATCCAGTCAACTCCATACCCCCAACCCCCTCCTACTTACCCCATCCAGTCAACTCCATACCCCACCCCCTCCACTCCACCATCCAGTCAACTCCATACCCCCCACACCCTCCTACTACTTACAACACCCTTCCCCACATCTATCAACTCCAAACCCCACCCCCTCCTACTTCCCCCACATTCACAGTCCACTCCATAACCCCCACCCCCCACCTCCTACACACCCATCAAGTCAACACCATAACCCCACCCCGCCTCCTACTTACTACTCCCCCATCTATCAAAACTCCATACCCCACACCCCCTCCTCCTACATACTTTCCCCCATATAGTCAACTCCATACCCCCACCCCCTCCTACTCCCCCCATCTGGTCAACGCTCCATAACCCCACCCCCTCCTACTTCCCCCATTTGGTCAACTCCATACCCCACACCACCCCCTCCTAACTCCCCCATCCCAAGACAACTCCATAATAAACCCCCCCCCACCAGCATACCCCCACGTCCCCTCCTACCCCCCATCTGGTCCACTTCCATACCCCCACCCCCCTCCTACTCCCCCATCAGGTCAACTCCATACCCACACCCCCTCCTACTCCCCCATCTAGTCAACTCCATGCCCCCACCCCCTCCTACTCTACCCCCATCAAGTCAACTCATACCCCCACACCCACCTAACTTCCCCTATCCAGTCATCTCCAATACCCCACCCCCTCTCTACTCCTCCACCATCCATTCAACTCCTTACTCCCACCCCCTCCTACTCCCCCATCCATCAACTCCATACCCCACCCCTCCTACTACTACTTCCCCCATCCAGTCAAAACTCCATACACCCTGACCCCCCCCCCCACCGCCCTCCTACACCCGCCGTCTAGGCAACTCCATACCCCACCCCTCTCCTACTCCTACTAACTCCCCCATCCAGTCAACTCCTACCCCACCCACGTCCCCTCCTACTCCACCATCCAGTCAACTCCATACGCCCACCCTGCTCCTCCTACTCCCCCATCCAGTCAACATCCAACCCCCACCCCCTCCTACTCCCACATCCATTCAACTCCATACCACCCCACCCCCACCCCTCCTACTCCACCATCCATCAACTCCCATCCCCCCACAAACCTCCTACTCCCCCATCTCGTCAACTCCATACCCCACGCCCCTCCTACTACTCCACCATCTGGTCAACGTCCATACCCCACCCCCTCCTACTCCCCCATCTAGTCTACTCTAAACCCCCACCCCCCCTCCTACTCCCTCCCACCATCTTAGTCAACTCATAACCCCAAACCCACCTACTCCACTATCCAGTCAACACATACCCCCACCTCCTCCTACTCCCCCATCCGCCCAGGGAAGGAATAGATAATACATAAAAACACCACATCCCTAAGAAAACTTAGAGGTCAAAATAATAACAAAAAACCAGACTACTCCTCCCACATAATAGTCAACTCCCATAACCAACACCCCCTAATCCACATCTATAAACTCCATAACACACCCTATCATACTACCCATCTGGGCAACTCCATACCCCACCCCTCCTACTCCCACATCTGTCAACTCATACCCCACCCCTCCTACTCCCCCCAGCAGTCAACTCCATAGAATACCCCCCGACGCCCCTCCTACGTCCCCTCTGGTCAACTCCATACCCCACCCCCTCCTACCCCATACCAGTCCAACTCCATACCCCACCCCCCTCCTACTCCACCATCCAGTCAACTCCAGACCCCCACACCCCCTCCTACTCCCCGCATCTAGTCAACTCCATACCCCACCCCCCTCTACTCCACCATCCAGTCAACTCCATACCCCCACCCCCTCCTACTCCCCCCATCTAGTCAACTCCATACCCACCCCCTCCTACTCCACCAATCTGTCAACTCAGACCCACCCCCCCTACTCTACTCCCCCATCTAGTCTACCTCTATACCCCCACCCCCTCCTACTCCCCATCAAGTCAACTCTATACCCCCACCCCCCTCCTACACCCATCTATCAACCCCATACCCACCCCCCTCCTACTCCACTATCCAGTCAACTCCCATACCCCCCCACCTCCTCCGAAATACTCCCCATCCAGTAAACTCCATATCCCCACCCCTCCTACTCTCCCCCATCTAGGCAACTCCATACCCCACCCCCTCCTACCCCCCATCTAGTCAACTCCATACCCCACCCCCTCCTACTCCCCCATCTAGTCACCTCCATACCCCCACCCCCTCCTACTCCCCAACTGTCACCTCCATACCCACCACAACCTCCTACACCCCCATCCCAGTCCACCTCATACGCCCCACCCCCTCACAACTCCCCCAGCTAGTCAACTCCATACCCCACCATGCCCCCTCCTACTCCCCCATCATCCAAACTCCATCCCCCCACCACCTCCTACTCCCCCATCATAGTCAACTCCATACCCCCACCCCCTCCTACTCCCCATCTAGTCAACTCCTTAACCCCCACCACCTACTACTCCCCGATCCAGTCAACTCCATACCCCACCCTCTACTCCCCCATCTAATCAACTCCATACCCCCACCCCCTCCTACTCCCCATCTAGTCAACGCTATACCCCACCCCCTCCCCTACTCCCCATCTAGTCAACTCATACCCCCCACCCCCTCCCACTCCCCCTTCTAGTCAACTCCAACCCCCACCCTCCTACTCCACCCATCCATCAACTCCAAACACCCCACACCCTCCTACTCCCCCATCTATCAACTCCATACCCCCACACCCTCCTACTCCCATCAGTCCACTCCATACCCCCAACCCCCTCCTACTCCCCCATGTCGTCCAACTCGCATACCCCCACCCCCTCCTACTCCCCCATCCTAGTCAACTCCATACCCCCACCATTGCCCCTCCTACTCCCCCAACTAGTCAACTCCATACCCCCACCCCCCTCCTACTCCCCCATGCAGTCAACTCGATACCACCCCACCCCCTCCTACTCCCACCATGCCAGTACAACTCGTACCCCACCCCCTCCTACTCCCCCATCCCAGTCAACTCTTCATACCCCACCCCCTCACTACACACACACACCCTATCCAGTCAACTCCATACCCACCCCCTCCTACTCCCCATTAGTCAACTCCATACCCCCACCCACTCCTACTCCACAATCCAGGTCAACTCCATACCCCCACACCCTCCTACTCCCCCATCTATCAACTAACTCCATACCCCACCCCCTCCAACTTCCACCACCAGTCAACTCCCATACCCCCCAACCCCCCCCTCCTACTCCCCCATCTTTGTCAACTCCATAACCCCACCCCCTCCTACTCCACCATCTGGTCAATCTTTCATACCCCACACCCCCTCCTCTACTCCCATCATCTAGCAACTCAAACCCCCACCCCCTCCTACATCCCCCCCATCTAGTCAACTCCATACCCCACTCCCCACCTACACCACTATCCAGTCCAACCCATACCCCCAACCA
>CM031626.1:6109352-6129638 GCA_018398815.1 Conus ventricosus
TCCGCCTGAGGTTGCCGCCGGATTACCTCCCCTGCCTTACCACCCACATCCTGGACACTGACGTCCCCACGCCATCGTGCACACAAGATGAGTACAGGGGACCAAGATCTCCAGTGCAGAACAACGACATTGTTGTTGTTCTTTATTTATTTGTTTCATTTTATGGTGTGTGTGTGTGTGTGTGTGTGTGTGTGTGTGTGTGTGTGTGTGTGTGTGTGTGTGTGTTTTTAACCTTCTTTTCTCTACTTTGGCTGGCTGAACTTTTGAATCTCGCAAAGGTAAACGGATGATTAAGAAGATGAGAGTTTCATATTTTATTTTTTTTAAAAGAAAAGAAAAAGCTTTCTTTTTAAAGAATTTTGCTTGAAGAAATGTGTGCGCAGGCGTGCGCGCGCACGCGCACACACACACACACACACACACACACACACACACACACACACACACACACACACACACATATATATATATATATATATATATATATATATATAATATATATATATATATATATATATATATATATATATATATATATATATATATATATATATATATATATATATATACTGACTTCCATAAAAAAACGCGAAAATTTGAAAGGCTATTTTTCGGGTGAAAAGGGGTTATTAAACAATATTGAACCATTGTGGCAAGTTGTTTGGGTCCAAGACTCACGTGCAGTGAAAAAATTGTGTGAGCAACACATCATTTCCGGCATTGGAGGGTCAACAAAAATGGCAAACTGGTTGCTGCATGTGAGGCACGTGCACACCATGCAGAGCAAAGTTAACCAGCGACAAGTACGCAGGCATGCAGCCTTTATAAAGCCGCGCTACAAGGTTCAGGAAACGACTTGCCGTCTGAGCGCTACAGAGATGCCAAGACTACGAGCAGACGAACGCAATCGTGCCCTAGGCCATCTGGAGGCTGGTGTGAATGCCAGGCAGGTCGCCAACATCTTTAACGTCCACATCTCAACCATCTATCGTCTGCAGCACTGCATGCGAGTCACTGGTACCACTGATGATCGTCCCCGGCCAGGCCGTCCTTGGGTCACCACACAAAGAGAGGATCGCCATCTTGTTCGAACCCATCTGCGGGACAGGCGGCAAACAGCCGCTAACACTGCTCGACAGGTGCCTGGGAATCTCCAGCAACGAATCAGCCTCAACACTATGCGGCGGCATCTTCAGGAGAACGGGCTGGCATGTAGGCGTCCTCACAGAGGTCCGGTACTGACACCAAGACACCGGCAGGACAGGCTGCAGTGGCCACAAGCCCGAATCAACTGGCGCAGATAGCAGTAGGGACGCATACTGTTCTCAGATGAGAGCCGTTTTTGTATTGACATGGCTGACGGTCGTGTCAGAATATGGCGTCGACCTGGTGAACGCTGTGCTGACTCCTGTGTGGTAGAGCGGAACCCTGGGGAGGCCTGAACGTTATGATATGGGGTGCAATTGGCATTAACCACGCCATAGGACCAGTCATCTTTCAGAACATTGGTCCTGGTCGCGGACAGGGTGTCAATGCACAGCGCTACATCAACCAGGTGCTCAGACCCCATGTCGATCCTTTTTTTGCACAACACCCAAACTGGACATTCCAACAGGACAATGCAAGACCACACACCGCCAGGGCCACCCAGCAATTTCTTCAGAATAACAACGTCAATGTGCTGCCCTGGCCAGCCCTCAGTCCCGATTTAAACCCAATAGAACATTTTTGGGATGAACTTGGCAGACGGTTGAACCTCCTGCGTCCACGACCAGCAACAGCGGCTCAACTTCACCAGGCCATCGTCCATGTGTGGGCTGGTGTGCCAAGGGGACGCATCAACCACCTGGTCCACTCAATGAGCCGCAGGTGTCAAGCAGTTGTCAACGCAAATGGTGGCCACACACGGTATTAGGACTTCAAGCTGGTTTGTCACGTGACCTTGGATTTTCCACACAAAAGACATATTGCTGATGACATTTTCACACATTACCGGTGTAATGAATCAAATCACGTTGAATTCTCGCTTCCACTCTGTACAATTGTGACCAATAAAATTCACCCCCAACCTTCAGCTTGTTTTGTTTTCGCGTTTTTTATGGAAGTCAGTATATATATATATATATATATTATATATATATATATATATATATATATATATATATATATATATATATATATATATATATATATATATATTATAGGTAATGGTAGCAAGTACCAACAGAGATTTTTAAACAAATGCTCAACCATACTGGGAGCAACATTTGTTAAAAAGTAAGGTTTAAAATCTACAACGTTGTTTCATGCGGTTGACGATTGCCACCGCATGAAACAACGTTGTAGATTTTAAACCTTACTTTTTAACAAATATATATGTATATATATATATATATAATATATATATATATATATATATATATATATATATATATATATATATATATATATATATATATATATATATAGAGAGAGAAGATAGATAGATAGATAGATATATAGATAGATAGATAGATAGATAGATATGTGTGTGTGTGTGTGTGTGTGTGTGTGTGTGTGTGTGTGTGTGTGTGTGTGTGTGTGTGTGTGTGTGAAGTCAAGTCAAAATTGTCTTTATTGAGGGTTAAAGAATAAACTTTGCAACGTTTTGTACATCCTGCCCTCATAAACAAGAAAGAAACTAATACAACATAATTATAACCAAAAGCAAAAAAAAAAAAAAAAACTCTAAAAACCCTACAATTTCTATCATGCAGATACATTACTCTCATATCAAATATGAAACAATGATGAAACTATTGTTGGAACATCAAGTTCAAGCAGAGAGAGAGAGAGAGAGAGAGAGAGAGAGAGAGAGGAGAGAGAGATGGGGATACGGGGATTATGGAAATGACTTTAATTGATGCGCAGAGTTTCTATCAGATACATTTTAGTGCTTTTTGAATGTTTATTGAGCATAGCAGGAAAGATCATGGCCCGGGTCATCCTGAATCGCATCATGCACCACTTGCTGGGCGATGTCGTCTCCGAGAGCCAGTGTGGCTTCAGGAGCAACAGGAGGACAATCGACATGATCTCGGTGTTTGCCAGCTGCAAGACCAGTGCCGGGAACAGAATTAGAATATCTACATCCTCTTTGTGGACCTGACAAAGGCCTTCGATACCGTCAGTCGCGAGCGAGGGTCTGTGGCTATATTGTCCAAACTTGGCTGCCCACCGAAGTTTGTCTAGATTATACGATCCTTCCACGACGGCATGATGGCCCGCGTAGTGGAAAACGGCACTGTTCTCTGCTCTCTTCAGTACCAACGAAGGGATCACTGTCCGCTACAGGTGTGATGGCCGCTTCTTCGACTTAAGGCGCTTGATGGCTAGAACAAAAGTTCTTGAGGCCCTTGTGAGAGACTTCCTGTTTGCTGATGACTGTGCACTCGCAGCACTCAACGAACCAGACCTGCAAGAGCTTACCAGTTGCCCGTCTGCAGCAGCAAAGGCCTTTGGCTTGACAATCAGCCTGCGGAAGACATAAGTGATGCTCCAACCAGCACCTGGCCTCTCTCCTCCAGAACCAAAGATTGTGATCGAGGACACGACCCTGAACAATGTTGACAGCTTCACCTACTTGGGGAGCTGCTTGTCTTCATCGTGTGGCTTGGATAAAGAAGTGTCGAAAAGACTTGCAAAAGCAGGAAATTCCTTCGGCAGGCATTGGAACAGAGTGTGGGGAGAGCGTGGCATCACTCTAAGTCCCAAGCTGGCAGTCTACAGAGCAGTCGTTGTCACCTCGCTGCTCTAGGGCTGTGAGACCTGTACACTGTACAGGAAACAAATGAAGACTCTGGATCAGTTCCACCTCTGCTGCCTGTGTAACATCATGGGCATCTCCTGGGAGGACAGGATTTCCAACCCAGAAGTGCTTCGCAGAGCAAAGATGCCTGGTATCGAGGCGCTGATCATGAAAGTGCAGTTGAAGTGGGTTGGGCATGTGGTACAAATGAACGACACGCGACTTCCAAAACTGGTTTTCTTCTCTGAGCTAGCAGCTGGAACAAGAAACACTGAGCGGCCACTCAAACGCTTCAAAGACAAGCCTGAAAGTATCACTGGCAGCCTGTGGAATCCCGCTTCATGGCTGGGAAACACTTGCCACAGACCACAGTAACTGGCGACTTGCTGTCCACAAAGGAGTTAACAGCTTCGAAGAGAATCGTTTGCAGGAATTGGACCAGAAGCGCCACGCCCGCAAAGAGAGGAGACCTGACCCAATGACATATGTCGCATGCCTAGAGTGTGGACGTATATGTGTGTCCAGCTTTGGCTTGCGCTCACACATGGGGAGTCACTGACGTCTTCGTCGACCACGACGGACATCCATAATGAGGGTTAATACTATGAGATTGTAATGATGTATCATTAGCAACAATTTCACAATAACATTCTACAAACAATGGTAAGTCATTTATATGAATAGAAAGAGCAGGGGCCCCAATACTGACCCTGAGGGACACCACATTTTAAAGGGTGTAACTTTGATCTTTTGGAGTTAATTTCAACAAGCTGTTGACGATTAGTGAGAAACGAGGTAAAGAATTTTAAGGCTGTATTCAATATTTTGTTACACATAAACTTTTTTTTTTTAATTTTTTTTTTTTTTAGAAGGGAGTGGTTTATAACGTCAAACGTTTTGCAAAATCTACAAAAAGAATTCCAGTAAGGTCATTATTGTTAACATTCGTAAGACATCTATCGATTAAGTTGTACAAGAGCAGTGTGACAAGAGTGATTTTCTCGAAAACCCGATTGATTTTCATGAATCAGATCGTAATATTTAAGATGAGAATAAATGTGTGTCTGAACATTTTTTTTCCAGCGGTTTAGACAAAAGGGAAAATAATGAGATTGGTCTATAGTTTGAGAGATTGGTGGAATCACCTTTTTATATGAAGATATAACTTTTGCTTGTTTGAATTTAAGGGAAAATGGCTTTTATCAATACACACATTATAACGTAGGTGAGTGCATCAGCAATAGTCAATTAAGCACGTTTCAGTATCTTACCATCAATTTCATCAAAGTCCATTGTCCCTGACTGCTTAAAATGTATTAAATAATCGAATGCTTCATGACAATGGTGGTATGTCAAAACATGAAGAAATGTTTTTTACAACGACACTATTTTTCTAACATACGTATAGCATTGCACTTTGTTTTTTTTTCGTTTACAGTTACATCCTTAGTTTATATCGCAAAATGAAATCTGAGAAGTCTTCTGATGATATTTCTTTTATTGGATTTTGTATTATGGAGTTATTGTTAGTCAACAGATTGATAGCTTTCCAAATTAAGTTTGAATTTTGAGAAGACAACTCTAAATTTTTAATTTATTGTTTCTTTGTTTTTCTTCGTTGAATTTACTTTATTTCTTTGTTTTCCGAACGACTCTTTATCCTTTGACTTGAGTATTATTATTGATCTGTTTTGTATCTCTCATTGTATCTCTATTAAGGCAAGAACCAAGTGTGTTTCTCACTATTTTCTAATTCAGAGTGCCAGATCTGTTGGTAGGAGGATATCAAACGCTCTTTGAATTCTAGGATAAAAAGTTTGTCGTTCTCAACAGCCTGGTTATTCCATACAAAACCAAATCCAGTTTCGAAAAGGAGATATTTTTTACTCCAGAAACCAAGTTTTGTCTTCCATTTTCATGTTGTCTTAATAACATATAATATGCTTGTTTATTAATTCTGCTTTGTGGAAGTTTTGCAAGACGTAGCCAATACTTGACACACTTAGTTTTGGAACGTATTTGCAAGGGGTATCTACCCATTTCTCCATATGTCATTTCATTAGAACTTCTTCTTCTTCTTCTAAAATACTGGTTCATCAAAAAAACGAGTAGGTCACCAGCGCGCATGTTAAAAAGTAAAATAAAATAACATAAAATAGTGCGACTCAGACTGTTGGCCCCTGGAGCAAATTTGGCAACAAGGGGTCGCACTCGATATTCAAGAAGTTAAAAGCAATGGCCAAATTCAGGCCAGGTAACAGTAAAATATCTGGGGAAGTTAAAATAGAAAATCGTCAATATGCAGATCTCAAAACTGTCGTATCATTTGTTTTTAAAAGAGATTGCATTTGTGGCAATCTTGATGGCACCCGGCAGTGAGTTCCACAGCCGTACAGAACTAGGATAAAATGAATGTAAGTGGCTGTCAATATTTGATGCAGGTATGGTATAACATTGACTGCCACTCCTGGTGCTACTTTTATTCAATACTAGTTGTTCCATTGGATTATCAATTACTTTAGCTCTGCCTTTGAAGAAGATGTTAAGTTTGATAAAAGCTCTTCTCGCTTCTAAGGGTTTCCATTCTAATTTCCTCATGTCCTTCCTAGTATTCGCCTTTTCTGTGATGTGGTTCCCTGTTACGAACCGCGCTGCTCTCTTCTGAATCTTTTCGAGGTTATCAATGTCCTTTAGATGGTAAGGATCCCAAACTGAGCAACCATATATCCAGTACTGGTCTAACCAGTGTTTTGTAGCAGTCGTCTTTAACCTTTTGGGGGCAGTCATGATATTCCTGTATAAGAAAGCTAAGATGTTATTTGCTTTCTTACATACTAAAGTCTAATTTTCTTTCCATTTGAGACGACTATCTATAATCACGCCTAAATATTTTGCAGCATTAGTTTCTTTGAGAAACAGTATTATGGACAGAATAATCTGATCTAATTGGTGAGCGTTTGTTACATATACGCAACACTTGGCACTTTTGGGGATGAAATTCCATTTTCCAAGTTCTTTCCTGTGTAGAGGGATGTTTAGAAAACGTTTAATCGCCAGTGTGTGCACCTTTTCCATAATGTCATTTTCCAATAAACCCATATTTCTCCTCCATATGTTATCATAGGTTCCACTTGTGAATCAAAAAGTTTCCAAAATATAGCAGGTGCATTTACATTTCAACTTCCTTAAAGATCTTGAAATGTCAATAGCTCCTTTCCTTCCTTTTCTATACATTTCCATCAATGCCTTACTCATACTTGGTTTAGTTGTGAAAATTAGACCTAAGTATTTGTAATTATTTACAACTTTAACTTCTAATAGTGACTTACACCCAGAAAAGCATTAATCGGTTGTAACGCGAAAATGGCATGTGGATTCATTAGCACGCTTTCAAACAAGGACCCTTGGTCTATATGTTAGACACACACGCGCACCTGTGTGTGTGTGTGTGGTGTGTGTGTTGTGTGTGTGTGTGTGTGTGTGTGTGTGTGTGTGTGTGTGAGGAGAGAGAGAGAGAGAGAGAGAGAGAGAGAGAGAGAGAGAGAGAGAGAGAGGAGAGAGAGAGAGAGAGAGAGAGAGAGAGAGAGAGAGAGCAGAAAACTTACCGTACACACTGATAACAATCAGCAGGGTAACAACGTTCACTGTGTTTGAATTTCCCATCCTTGTCGGCAGCAAACATCACCCCGTAATTTCACTTGGACAGCCCAGCATGCCGGTGAACAGACACGACTGACAAGAGAAGGTAACCCACCTGCTTTGACGCTCAAGACGCCAATGAATACTCACGGCGCGTCGCCGAGTCAGGAAGCAAACAACACTAGTTCACATGACTTTACTTCACGTGTATAATTTACCCCCCTGCCTCCCCCCCTCCCCCCGATAGATATGAGGCCAAAGCTGTATAAAAAAAAATTAGCCCTCGCTCAATGTCTGAATTTCTAAACCATACAAATTCAGATTTCAGAAAAACAGAAATGAAAAATGGAAAAATAAACATGAAAATGAACACAGAAGGAGGGTAATTTGCGTAGAGCCAGATTATTCTGTCACATTCTAGCTCGGCTCCTCCACCAAATAGGCATCGGAAATGGCACATGAGGTCCATTTATGATTTGACCATTCCATAACATTTCTACTGTTTTCAATGACAGGTTACAGTCATTTCAGAAATATCTATCAGCTATATTAGTGACTGATATCTATCAGCTATATTAGTGACTGATATCTGTCAGATATATGGGTGACTGATATGTGTCATATATAGTAGTGACTGATATCTATCAGCTATATTAGTGACTGATCTGTCTGATATATGAGTGACTGATATCTATCAGCTATATTAGCGACTGATATCTATCAGCTATATTAGTGACTGATATCTATCAGCTATATTCGTGACTGATATCTGTCAGATATAGTAGTGACTGTTATCTATCAGCTATATTAGTGACTGATATCTATCAGCTATATTAGTGACTGATATCTATCAGCTATATGAGTGACTGATATGTGTCATATATAGTAGTGACTGATATGTGTCATATATAGTAGTGACTGATGCCTATCAGATATAGTAGTGACTGATATCTATCAGCTATATTAGTGACTGATATCTGTCAGATATATGAGTGACTGTATGTGTCATATATAATCTATCACATATAGTAGTGACTGATATCTATCACATTATAGTAGTGACTGAATCTTGCACCTGAAAACAAAACGATGAAAGAGGTTTAATAATGTATGTAACACACATACACATACAGACAGACAGAGAGAGAGAGAGAGAGAGAGAGAGAGGGGAGAGAGAGAGGGGAGAGAGAGAGAGAGAGAGAGAGAGAGACAGACAGACACACACAAACACACACACACACACACACACCCCACACACAGAGAGAGAGAGAGAGAGAGAGAGAGAGAGAGGAGAGAGAGAGAGGAGAGAGAGGAGAGAATGAGACAGAGACATACAGAGAGAGATAGTTAGTGAAACAGACAGACTGATATACAGATAGGGGCGGTGACACACACACCACACCACACACACAACACACCACCAAACACACACACACACAACCACACACCACACACACACACACACCCCACACACGCACACAGACACACACACACACACACACACACACACACACACACACACACACGCACGCACATACACACACACACACCCGAGCGCGCGCGCTTGCAAACACACACACACACACACACCACACACACACACACACACACACCACACACACACACACACACACACACACACACCACACACACACAACACACACAATTTCAATTCAATTCAATTCAAATTTAATCCTTTGACCCCTGCTGGGGCATGGAGGATACAAATGTAACAAAGAGAAATACGAAACTCACTAGAACAATGTGTGAACATAGTTGCGAAATGCTGAATTCTGGTGAACTGTAACGATCTCATTAAACAATCTTCCCATTTTTTAGAAACTTACTAATATTCAAACAAATGCGTCTTCCTTTTTGAATAAATTACAAAAGTTGAAACAGACTTTGGTTTTAGATATTTTTTAGGGATGAATTTTTCACGACGTTCATTATATTTTGGACATTCCATGATGCAATGGAATTCATCTCCAATTTCACCCATTTCACAGTTACGACAAATACGCAATTCTCTTGGAACATTATGGTTGTCTTCCAATTTCAATTTGCAATTTATGGTTACTACATCTAAATTTGAATAAAGGTATAACATAAATAATCTGGTAAGGTAGAAATATAATGTTCTTTTCCAAAGACAGTCTTTATACTTTTATAGAATACACACTTGTTGCTGTTTTCAAGAGAACTGCGCCAATCACGAGCATAATTATTTTGCAACTCCTTTTTAACACACTTACATAAGTTATTTCTGTTTGTGAATGAATGAGATTCCCAAACACAATCAAAACAGTTTCAAATAAAATGCTTTTAACATAACTAAGCCATGGTGAAACGAAAATTCCTTTTGTATATAGTTCATGTAAGATATTATATACTTTGTTTGAATACTTCTTAGAATCAGGAACAACTAAGTTAGCCCAGAACCTTATCATTCTTACTTTAATCAGTACAGATAAAGGATAAAGGATAGATTCCGGTTTCACCATAAATCATAGAAGTCACACACACACACACACACACACACACACACACACACACACACCACACACACACACACACACACACACACATCACGCACACACACACACACACACACACACACACACACACACACACACACACACACACACACACACACACACACACACACACACACCACACACACACACACACACACACACACACACACACACACACACACACACACACACACACACACACACACACACACACACACACTCTCTCTCACACACACACACACACACACACACACACACACACACACACACACACACACTCACACACACACACACACACACACACACACACACACACACACACACACACACACACACACACACACACACACACACACACACATACACACAGAGCTAGCCAACTAGCTATGCAAAAAGGTCAAATTGCTGCCTTGTATTTTTTGTTGATAGGCTTAAAGAGGGCAGAATCTGCGATGACGATCCCATGACTGATTCGTGATTCCTTTCCCAATGAAATGCACCCACTGAAGGTTTAGAGCTAACTTTCTGACCGTAAACACGTTTGTATCTGGAGTAACAAACTAAAATATCTGATTCGAGTTTCCTACTTAAAACATTATCCTAACGAAGGCCGAGCGCTACTGGTGGCAAGTGCGAGTTCTCTCCCTTGACTGTTTGAGGAGTCAGCGGACCACCGCCCTGAACCACCGTTTACCACCTTCCTCCAGCTCCGTCATGTGACTGCCAAGGCCTGGATCTCCACACATGCTGTCAGTCCATTGTGTGGCTGCTGGTTCGATTTTTGTCTCTCCCCTCTGTATCCCTTCCTCAACATTTCTCTGGAGGATGTCTCAGCAAGGTCATTGGACTGTTACATCACCATGTTGTAGTTGTCTTTTCTTGGCTCATATCAGCAGTCTTTCAGACTGTTCCGTGTCTTTCTCAATGATTTCCTGCTCTGGTTCATTGAAGATATGTTGTCCGTGTCCATGATGTCTAAACATCTTCCAGTAACACTGCATGACCATGGACTGGATTCCTCTGTCTGAATGTGCACTGAGCGTCCGTATCTCGCAGACATACATGATGAGGGAATATACTGGTGCGCGTTGAAGTTTGATCTTGTGTTCTATGGAGTTGTTATTGTCCTCCCTGACCAAGGCCTTCCATACTGTCAATAGAGTGGGCCTGTGGAAGATCATGGCCAAATGCAGGTGCTCACCTAAATTCATCTCTGTGGTGCGGCAATTCCATGATGGCATGCAGGCCCATATCCAGGACGATGGAAAGATATCTAGCCCTTTCCCTGCCATTCCCTGGTGCAAAGCAAGGCTGTGTTTTGGCACCCACTCTGTTCGGCATCAAGTTCTCTGCAATGCTGACTGATGCCTTCAGAGAAGGAGACTTGGGCATCGACATCAGATTCAGAACAGATGGAAAGCTGTTTAACCCCGAAAGGCTCCAGGGAAAATTTAAGTTATGACTGATGACTGCACTGTCAACATTGGCTCAGAAACTGACATGCAATCCAGCATCAACAAGTTCCCCATAGCCTGTGCCAACTTCGGTCTCACCATAAATACGAAGACAAGATGCAAAGCATAAATAAAAAAGAACGTACTCCCAGTTTATCCTGAATACGCATGAGATACTCCATAAAGAGGACAAAGCGTCTTGGGCTGGTGTAACCGTTAGTAATGGCTATTCTGGTAAACATCCGCCATCATCTGTGACCCATAATGAACATACCTTCAAATTTTCAGAAAAGATCAGCCAAATACTTTCTGAGACATTCCATAAAGACGAAAAACGGTATGGGTCGTTATAACCGTTAGTAACGGCTATAACGGTTAACTTAAACATCGGGTATCATCCGTTACCCATGGTGAACACACATGCTAATTTTCACAAAGATCGGCCAAGCACTTTCTGAGATATGCCATAAAGAAGAAAAACCGTTAGAGGCCGTTACAGCCGTTAGTAACGGCTGGCTATAACGGTAAACTAAAAATCGGACATCATCCGTGACCTATAATGAACATACCTGCTAATTTTCACAAAGATCACCCGATTACTTTCTGAAAATTTTTATGAAGAAAAAAAACCGTTACAGGCCTTTTACCCGTTTTTAACTAGAGAACGAAAGATGCCGACTCTAGGCCACTTTCGCCCTCAACCATTTTTTCCCGGGCGAAAGTGCCTAGAATCAGCTTTTTTCTTTTCTCGGGAAAGAAGACTTCAAAAACCCAAAAAAAAATAACGATTATTTTCAGCAGCCATACGTGTAGGATTATCCTTTTTCCCAAACAAATTTACTAAACTTTTCAGTTTTTTAATTTTTGCTTAATCCTGGGGTTTTTCCCTGGTCATTTTAAATTTAACATCATTTTCGCGCAACATTCTTCAAAAAAAAATGAGTCTTGTCTTTCATGTGAAATAAATTACAGTCTTTAACTGTTTTTTTAAAGTTTTTTTAAAAACCGATTTTAAAATTTCTGGCATAAAATCCCCACACTTATCCCAGCATTTTCCTTTGCTAAAAGCAAGGTTTCGAAAAAGGGTTTCTTTTTTTTAAACTATTTTCCTCTTTCTGCCAAACGGGTTCATCTTAAAAAAATAGTGTCTGGTTCCTTCAAACATCTAAAAAAACTGTTCTAAACATTTAAACTCATTTTAAATTGCTAGGATCAACTAAATATATGTCACCCTCTGCCCATAAAAACCCTTTCTATCATGATAGGGCTTTTTTCCCTTTAAGGGGTTGGGGACAAAAAACCACAATATGATTAAAATTATAACGTTAAACGGGTTTTGTAACGGGTTTGAGGATAAATTTTTTTTTTTCCAAAAACCCAAATTTGCCCCACAAATTAATGAAAAATGAGGGGTTTTTTTGTAAAATTTTTAAAAACTGTTTCCAAGTTTTATAACAAATTTTAAAATTAAATCCAGTTAATTTTTTTATCCAACCTCTGTAAAAACTTGTTCAGTAAAATTTAAAACCCTAAAAAACCTAAATGTGTAAGTTTAAACCCAAATTCATTTTCTGAAAGATTTTTTTTTCTTTTTTTTTAAGTCAACTTTGGGGTTTTTGGGGCTTTTTTTATGATCTTAATATCCTCGCCTTTGTGAAGAACGACGATGGTAACTTTAAGGGCTTTAAAAACGCCCTAATTTTTTGCCGCTAATTTTAAAATTTCCTTTTATAAGGTCATCACTAACGCCCACAACCCCATCCCTCTCCACATCTTTAAAGACAAGAAATTTAAAATTTCCCCATTGTGAAGTGTCTCCAAATTTTGCTTGGAAAGAACTTTTAATTTTTTTGAAGCTTTTTTTAAAAACTTTTTTTCCTTTTTCTGGGGAGGTTTTACTGTTTTTTTCCCCATAGGGCCCTTTTATTTTCAATCTCTTTCCGCCCTATTGTCATCTGGCTTAAGACTTACAGGAAAGGGGCCCAGAGTTAAATGTTTTTTCTAAAATTTTTTTTGACGGTAAAATATGTAAAGGGGTTTATGAATTAAAATTTTTAAATGCCCCATTCAAAATAGGTTTCCCAAGTGCCATTTGGGAAAGGTTTTCGAACTATTTTTAAAATTTTATACTGGCCAACATTTTTGCCTTTTAGATTGGGGCGTTGTTCTAGTTTAGGAACTTTTTGCTTTTCCCCCAACCTTTGGGGTTTTTTAAACCATCCCTTTTGTGTACTCAAAACCATACAAGGGCCCCATCTCACCAATCTGTTAAAGTCCGCAACGCTGCAAGGTTTTTTTAATTTTAAGGTTTTACACCCAACAGGCGCTAATGTAACTCCCGATTCTTTTGGCCCCCCCCGACATTATTTTTTAGAAAAACTTATTTTTTTATTTCCCAAAAAAATGTGTAGTTATCACATTTAAAAACTTTCCCCCCCTTTGTCTGCAATTTTATAAAAATGATCCCAAACCCCCCCCACAAAAATAATCTTTTAAAAATGTTTAAAATTTGGGAATTTTATAAATTTATAACGAAAATGCCCGCTTTCCCTGGGTGGAAGAGCTCTTAAAACGTTGAGGGCCCCTTCCTTTATAAAAAGTTTTATCAAAATGCTCGCTCGTCCCAAAAGAACTTTGAGTAATGAATTTTTAATCAAGATCGAGCGGATTTTCCCCTCAAAGTAGTTTTTTTTTGGTTTTAACTTAAAACTATAATTGTTTGCTGCAAAGCCCAAAATTTTAGCTAGCTCCTTTTTCAAAATAGAAACCCCCTTTTTTTCATTTTAAATTTTAAAATTGTTTTTTTGATTTGCATTGTTTAAATTTTTTAAAATTAATGTCGAAGTTAATCATTGCTTTTTTTAATGAGCAAAAAAATAATAAACCCTCGGGTATTTTTTAAAATGGCCCAACTTTGGTCCTGTTTTGGGCCCAAATTTTAGAACCTTTTTTTATTTTCCCTTTGGGTTTACTTATATTAAAACCCTACAACTTTGTGGGAAAATTTCATGGAGCGCGACCGGTTTTTGGCCCCCGCAATTTTTTTCCCCAAAACATGTTCTAAAAACGAAGGGGCGGGCCTTTAGTTTTTTATTGGGAAAAAACATTTTTTTAACAAAAAAAAAAAGGTGTGAAATTCCCAAATTTTTCTGAAAGGGAAAAAATTCTGTTGGGGCCCCCCAAATTTCTTTTAAAAATTTTAGCAACTGATACCTTGACATTGCTGTGACCCAACTGTCCCTTTTTATAAAAAGGGGGTACTCCCTTTAAAAGCTATTTAAACCCCCCCATTGAAAACGGCCCCCATTTCCCGAAAACGTGGTTTAGTCATCCGATGCCCGTTTTTTAGAACCAGTTAAACTTTTTCCCTGTTTTTTCAATCAACTGGGGTTTTGGAAATGTCGTTTGCCGAAACAATTTTTAAAACACCAAAGATCCTTTTGGGGAGGTCAGTGTAAAAAGATTTCATTTCTATTTCACCTTCGACGTTTTTTTGACTGAACGCAAGCTTCCCTTACCCAAAAGACAAAAACCCTTTAATCCCCTCGCAACAGAATAACATGAAAAGGGTTTTGAAAGGATTTGTAAAGAAAAATTTTAAAATTAACATTAAAAACAGGCTTGACAAAAGTTTGGGTCCCTTTAAACATGGCCCAGGCCCCCCTTTTTTTTCGGGGCACGCACAGAAAGTATAACTATGACTGGCTTTCCCCCTTTCAAATCTTTTTTTTTCAGGCATAAATGTTGACCCGGGGCCTTACAGCAAGAGCATTAAAAAAAGCATGGGGAAAAACATTTATTTTAGACACTTCCCAAAGGGGCCCAAATTTAAAAAAGGAATAGAAAGAAAAAAGACTCTATTTTGTCTTTTTGTTTTGGGGTTTTTCTAGGTTTTCCCAAACACAGGGGAGATCGAGCTAACTGATCTTTCACTGGCTTTTGGACGCACAAAAACAATACTTAGCAAATTTAGAGGACGCCATTAATTCTACAGTTGATTTACCTTCAAGTATTCAAAGGTACCAACATGTTTTACAATACGCAAGATCGAAAGTAGACTTTGCTGTTGGCACTGGTTTATACATGCTGCCTTCTGACCTCAGACTCCAGATAGGTACAATAATAAACTATAATAATGAAATTCTTATAGCAGGCAATGAACAGAAGGTTGGGAAAAAACGACATAAATTCTGAGCCAGTAATATTACAAACAATAAAAGAACGCCCAAGAATAAGTCATCCAATCCCAAGACCCCAAACCCCCAAAAGCCCTTGAAGACGCGGACTCTGTTCGCGATGACCATGAATATGAAAAGACAGCGCTTGTTCTTGGATTAACTGGCATAGGATTACTTGGTCTTTATCTTACTAAATATTAACCCGACTATGAAGAGACCTAATGCCATAAGTGCTCGGCCATAAAGCCAACTACTTTGCTTGCAGTAGACAAAAGCCAGCTAACAATGCCCCTAATATGCCAGGTAAAGAGTCTATAGCTTTACCGCTAATTTTTTTAATAAATCCGCAAGATGATCAAGCTGTTTTTTTACCCATGATTTATCAGGTGGTGATGGAGGCGATGGCGGCGGAGGTAATAAAATTTTGACCCCGCCGCCTGTAAAGAAAACCCCAGTGGGCTTATTACAATCCAAAGGTGTTAAAACGTTTTACTAATGGACTCCTTGCTCTTTAAACGTGTTCGGATTCTTTCTGCTAGTGTTGTTTTCTTCATATAAAATTCTTTGGATAGTTTTCTTATTCTTTTTAATGATTCGAAATTTGGGTTTTTGGTTAGTAAAAGCACTTCTAGTCTTGCTGATCCTCTTGTTCAAGATTTTTTTGGGTTTTTGGGTTTTTCTTTTTTTTAATATCATCCCCTAATTGGCCCGTCATCAGCCTCAACGGTTTTTTTTTTCTCTTTTTATATGTTTCATCAAATTTCCCCATTTTTGCAAAATTGGGTTTTTTTTAATTGCCTTAAGGGGTTTCTTAAAGCATGACAAGGGCCCCCCTATTTCCGCAGGGGTAGCGGTGGGGGCTTGTATGTTTTTTAATGCTTTTTCTTCGAAAAACGGGTTTTTCGCTTCTATTGATTTTTTTTTTCGTCTCCCGTTTTGATTTAATTCTTTAATTTCCCATTTTTTGCTTTTTGGTATCTGTCGGGAAGTTCTTTTTATGTGTTTTGAAGTTTAGCAACTGCCCTTATCTAATTTTTTGGGTTTTGAAATGCCAAGGCGTTTTTATCTTTCACACTGAGTCTTTGTATAATTTACTCTTGGGTAAAAACTTTGAAAGGGTCTGGTTTATTTTTAAGCCCAACAAGTTTTTCCCTTTGGGCGTTTTTCAAGAAAAATGGGGCCTTTTTTTTAATTCAAAATCATTTGGGTCATTTAAAATTCCCGGGGGGGTTTTAAAAACCCAAAAATTTTTTTAAAAAGCCCGACCGTACTTTCTGTTTTTTTACGCCGCATTTAGAGCAAATTGGGGCGATGCCGTGCCCAAAAGGGGTCATTTCAAATCATGGGCGTTTTCCAGGATCCCAAAAAAAATCATAATCTTTTTCATCTTCAATTTCCCGCCCCTGTTTTTTTTAAAAAATTAATTTTTTTTTTTTGCTTTAAAAAAAAGTCACAAGGGCCTTTGGGCCATTCTTGGGCCCGAAAAAAAGCTGAAAAAAACCCTTTGGCGTGGGAAAGGGGAAAAAAACGGGCTATTACTGTTCCAAATAAAAATTCCCCCTCTACTATTGATGCAGATCAAATTTTTTCTGTCAAATTTTCCCGACCCAGGAAACCCAATTTACGTGAATTTTTTGCCCCGGGGTCTGCGCGTCTTACTTTTAAAAAAAGCGCTCCTTCAACAAAGACCCAAAAAGGAAGTTTTTAAGAATCTGGGGGGGGCAATCGTTAAGGGAAAATTTTTATTAAAACCCGGGGGGCAAGAAATATTTTCTTTACAAAATGCAGACATATTTTTTTAACCATTTTTGATCTAAGGCAACCCGGGGCAAAGGGGGACTTTGCGTTTCAAGGAATAGAAAATGGAAAAAGCAAATTAAAAAATAAATAGGGGGCCGCAAAAATACTAAAGACGGGAAAAAAATGTGGCCCGTAAATTTTGCGTTTGGGAAAACGCTTTTCCATTCCCCTTTGATTTTGAGTTGTTAAAAAAGGGATGCGCCATACTTTCAAGGAGCATTAAAAGACAGACTGTCATATGAACTAACTTTAACGAATACAAACGTGTTATCAGATCAACAGACACGAAGCAAAGTACAGCATTTCTGACATCTCGTTAGAGTTTGACGTTGTTAGCACCCCTAATTTAGCAAGGCTGATTGAGCAACAATATCAGTCAAAATTAGCAATATATTACGAAGAGTGATTCATTATACAACATATCCTAGAAGCAGGGCAGACGCTATATGGAATTTAGTTTTAGCGTCTCAGCAGATCGCTTAAAGGTATTTTATTGCTGTGTGAAGATGAAGAACCGTTCAAAAGAGGAAGTGAAAAGTTTTTTAATCCTAAAAATAACGAAAGTACAATGTTCGATTGAGGGCGTCCTAACCAAATCTATGCTAGCGGGCTTAACCTTATCAGCATTTGATGAAATAAGAAAACTGTTTGGAGGTGGGAGGTGTAGAAATCCAACAGTTGACCTTGTGGCTAAAGATCTACACCTTCACAGCGTAAGACTTGATGATTATTTAACAACAAAATACGGTTTATGGATTGACCTAAGGTCAACGGAGGATAATCAGTTACATGGAAGCGGGAGAACTGTGAGAGACGTAATAAACATTCAAATTGATAAAGAAGAGAAGCCGATAAACGCTTAATGTACATTTGTTTTAATATATGATGCGCAGCTGAATATTGAAAATAACAGATTAAAAGATATACAATACTAAATTATTTTTATTTTATAAAAGCATGTCTGTTCAGGTTTATCCAAATGTGCCTACAGCGCCGCCAAAAGAAGGGATAGTAGAAAGCCCTAACATAAAAACCTTCAGATTAACCAACATTACACAAATGCAACAAAAAACTAGAGCAGACCTTTCAAAATACAGCAAAACCAAACGAAGGTATTCTGCTGCCTTTAATGCTGTTACATATGTTAATACTGGAACATCGACTATAAGCGCTCTATCAGCAGGAAACGAGTGTTGGTCTTTTAGCAACGGGCATAGGCGCACCCGCAGCTTTACCTCTAGGAGGTTTGTCTTTAGCTCTCGGCCTGTGTTCATTAGCTGTAAGTGCGGCTGGCAAAAAATTAAAAACTAAACTCCAAAAGCACACAGCTATGGTTCAACTAATAACAGCTAAACTTAGCTCGTTTAAACTGACAATAAATAAAGCGCTAGTTGATCAAACATCACGGATGAAGAATTTAATCGTTTACAGGCCGATTTTGATGACTACAAAAGACAAAAGTTTGATCTTCAAAGAAAGGCAAGGACAAGTTTTTCTCAACAGCCAGCGCCGAGCAGATAAAAAAGGAATGCTTAAAAAAAGTAAACGAGACATTAAACTCTGTTCTAAACAGCTCACAGTAACAACATCGAAGGGTGTTTATACTTTAGTTTATGAGTCTAAGCACAAAAAGACGTTGATATTGATTCTGATTAAGCCGTTGTATTTTTTTTAATTTAAATAAATATGTTGGCTTAGAAAGAAAGACAGCATGGATAAGATATATGAAGGCCAGATGAATTGTTTGAAGGAATGCTTGAGAGAGAGCGTTTATCAAGAGCACTGAATGATATTGATTTAGAAGTCATTGACCCAACAAACGTACAGGCAAGTGTTGTTCATGCTATTTCTCAGTTCCAGGCAAACTAACAATAGACCGCCAGTTAAAGTAATGTTAGCTGTTTTAATCGACTATGTAACAATAAATGAAGAAAATCTAGAAGTCTGGGTCTCGACTAAACAACAGACTATTCTTTCCTCTAATGACTTAACACCCGGTTGGGCAGACGAACTGCTTACACAGTTTGACGCTGCCGCTGAAGAAGCTAAAATGAGAGGCTCTGGTTGGTCAGAGGGCGAAGTCTTAGAGATTAGATTAAACAAGGCTAAGTATGCACGATTGTAGGCAAGGCTTACATTCGCTCCTCGGGAGTTGTTTTAAAGAGAGCAGTTTTAAACATAAAAAATTCAGACAACAAATGTTTCATGTGGTGCGTTCTTGCAAGGCTGCATCATGTCCGCGAACACGCAGAAAGAGTGACTAACTATCGGCAATACGCCAAAGATCTTAACTTCAATGGAATATCCTTTCCTGTTAGTGTAGACCAAATTGATCAGTTTGAAGAACAAAACACCCAATAACTGTTAATGTATACACATGGGATGAGGAAACAAATTTGGTGCCAATTAAAGTGTCCAAGAACAGTCCAAACAATAGGCGAACCAGCCAAAAGTCATGTGGACTTACTCCTAATGTTTTCGCCAGCAGGGCTGCCCCATTACACATTGATACGCACAATGAGCAGATTATTAGCGCATACTTCAAGCATGAACATAAACAAGATTCTGTAGAAAATGTTTAACAAGAATTCAACGCTCAAGCCGCGCTTGAACATATAAAACATTGTAAAAGTTCTGTAGATGTAAGACAGAACTAACTACGCCCCCGCCAGGATCTAAAGTTAGTTTTAAGAACTGGAAACGGCTGCAAACAAGTCCATACGTAGTTTACGCAGACTTCGAGTGCTTATTGTTCCTTATGAAGGGCCAGCACCACAAAAACTTCGAAAAACAGTCTTAATGAGTAATCATCAGATTTGTTCATTTGCCTTATTATTGTTAGGTCGGATGGCGTTTATTGTTCAGAGCTCAGAGAATTGGTTTTTTCGTAT
>CM031626.1:6130638-6140638 GCA_018398815.1 Conus ventricosus
CCCCCCCCCCCCCCCCCCCCCGTCCCAAAAGGGGGACGAAAACAAAGGTCACCACGTTGGGGGAGCAAACACCGTGCAGACCCCCCCGGGAAGATGTCGCCCCAGTCTGACCTCCTGTCCTTACCTTCCCCCATTTTCCTTTTCGGGTTTTCCCTCCTCCGTTTTCTTTAATTTTTTTTTTTTGTTTCTTTGGGTTTCTTTTTTTTTCCCCCTTCGTTCCAGATGAAAAGATGTGTGGGGGTTGAAAAAAAAAGGGATGGTGATAAAAACCCCCCGCAAGAGAGTCTTGCCCATGGGCGACTCCCCACCCCATTGAATCAGAATACAGGGACGAGGCCCTCTCCCAAAAAAATGATCATGAAGAGAAAAAAGAGATGATCATCCCCCCCCCCAAATCAGATGCCAAAATTTCACCCCAAGCCAATTTTGTCCCCCTTTCCAAGGGTGACGTATGCGAGCGAGAAAGGGGAACAAAAAATAAATGGGACCACTGCAAAGACGTGCCAGCGAGGCGGGGGGGAAAATGGCAAGTGACTCCCCAAAAATCGTCAACGTGTTTCCCCCAAGATTGGCCCCTTCAAAAAATGAGCTTTGGGGCAAAATAATAGGGACAAAATCTCCTCAAAAGGGGGTAAAAGAAAGTCCGCTTGGCGGTGCCCCCCCGGGCGTGACAAGGAAGGGAACCAATGTGCTTACAACTGCTTCCGGAGGAAAAGCCATCACTCATTCATGTGAGAAAAGAAGGGTAGAAAATTCAGCAGAAGGTGGCAAGCTGGGAGTGGAAAAGGTTACTGGTCAGGAAGACATTTTAAGAAAAAGCTCTAAGACAGGTGGTTGTGTGTGTGTGTGTGTGTGTGTGTGTGCGTGCTGCGTGCGTGCGTGCGTGCGTGCGTGCGTGCGGCGTGCGTGCGGCGTGGTACGGCGGCGTGCGTGCGTGTATGTGGTGGTGCGTGGTGGTGCGGGTGTGTGCGTGTGTGCATGTTGTGCGTGTGTTAGAGAGAAAAAAAGAGGTGCATGGTGTTTAGCCTGTACTTGACAAAAACTGGCCCCCAATAGGCAAATTTTCAGTTACAAACCAAGGAAGGAGAGGGAGGTGAAAGGGGGAAGGGGGAAAAAGCGAACAGTTCGAAATTAGGGAGGGGGGGGAAAAAGGGGGGGGGGGGGGGGGAGGACCGGGGTTATGATGATCTTCACAGTCGAGTATAGGGGAGGGTGAAGGATGGTTCGATGGGGGGAAGGGGGTTGGAAAGGGGAGGGGCGCGGAGAAGAAGTTGTTGTTGGGGGGGGGGGGGGGGGGCACAAATACTGCTGTCGACTTCGAAATATGTATTGATATATGTGCACTTTGTTAAAAAAGGAAGTAGAATTTCCAACTCAAGACACATTTCCCTCGCCCCCCCCCCCCCCCACATCCCCCCCCCCCCCCCCCTCCCCCCCCCCCCACCCCCCCCCCCCCCCCCCCCCCCCCCCCCTACACTACACACCTTTTACCTCCTCCTTCTCCCCATGTACTCGCTCTTAAACTCATTCAACCCCACATTTTAAATGTCTGTGCGTTCAACTGGCTTTCAATGACAGTTTGCTGTGTGGAACAGGAAGCGGGATAGCAACCGCAATGCCTGAATATATGTTAATGGCCCGAAATATAACTGCACGATGCCGATATTCATCACAGGCTGTGTGACAGTCCTTGCACTTCAAAACTTGCAGTCTGGTTTTGTCCGAGTGCCAATGTGTGTGTGTGTGTGTGTGTGTGTGTGTGTGGTTTGTGTGTGTGTGTGTGTGGTTTGTTTTTTGGTGGGTGTGTGTGTGTGTTGTGTGCGTGTGTGTGTGGTGCATGCGTCTTCGTTGTGTGTGTGTGTTGTGTGTGTGTGTGTGTTGTTTGTGTGTGTGTTGTGTGTGTGTGTGTGTGTGCTGCGTCTGCGTTGTGTGGGTGTGTGGGTGTGTGTGTGTGTGTGTGTGTGTTGTGTTTGTGTGTGTGTATGTGTGTGTTGTGTGCTGTGTGTGTCTATGTGTGTGTGTGTGTTGAGAGAGAGAGAGAGAGCGATGACAGACAGACAGACAGAAAGACAGAGGTGTGTATGTATGGTGAGGTGTGTAGTGTTGAGAGAGAGATGAGAAGAGAGAGATGAGAGAGAGAGAGAGAGAGAGAGGAGAGAGTGAGAGAGAGAGAGAGAGTGAGAGAGAGAGGTTTGTGGTGGGACTGTGTTAACATGTATTGTAATACAGTAAGGTTACATTTTCGTTGTTGTGTTTGTTTGTTTGACATTTTGGGTTTTTGTTGGTAACTTGACGACCGCGTCAGCTGTGGACAGGCCACAATGGCGGACGGGGATTTTATGATTTTGTTTTCACCGATGAGCGGACGCTAAGGTCTGAGTGGTCAGGTCGACCGTTGATTCCTGTGGTGCATGCACAAACGGTTGTCTTTGTCATGAGGGGTTTGAAAAACATGGCAGCGCCTGTGACAGTAGTGGGGATTAACACTCGCACACACACACCACACGCACACCCACACACCACACACACACAAAAAACCCCCACCACACACACCAACATCCACACACCACCACACAACCCTCACACACACAACAACACCAACACACACCACACAACACAACACACACAACCACACACACACACACACACACACACTCACACACATGTGGCATGCACGCACGCACACACACACACATGGCATGCACCGCCACACGGGCCACATCACACAAACACACACCACACACACACAAACACACACACGCACACACAAACACCAAACCACACACAACACACACAAACACAAAACACACCCACACCACACACACACCTACCACACACACACACACAACACACACACACATGTGCGCATGCGCACGCACACACACACACACACAACACACACACACACACACAACAACACAACGATGCACGCACGCACGACAACCCACCCACCACACAACCAAACACACACACAACAAAAAACCCCAAACACGCACGCACACACATACACTAACCACACAACACACGCATGCACGCACGCACGCACGACACACACACACACACACACACACACACACACACACACACAACACACAAAACACAACCACCACACCCACACCACCACACCACCACCACACACACACACACACGCACACTCCTAAAACCATGCAATAGTCTTTGTTGTCTGCAATTTGTGGCTGCCATTCAAACGCCATTTTCATTTGAACACGTTCGCCCGTATCATTTCTGAAGGGTGCGGAAAAACACGCACAAACGTTCATAGGCGTTTCGGTAATCCCAGGTAACTGATTTAACGAATCGTTCATAGTTTTAAGTTGAGTTACGAACGAAGTTGTAAAGTCATGTTTCAAAGAAGATAAAAGAATATTATACATTCGGCCTGGCAACAGTGCAAGGTCAGAGCGCGCCTAATGGGACTTGGAAACACTACCAGTTATCCCTGCTGAGTTATTCTGGTTGGCACAGGATGGGCTACGGACTGGCTGGATGGCTTGGCAACAGTTGCATTCAGATTTCAGTTCCACTTCCGCCTACAGTCATCGACTACGCGATAACATTTCAGGGAAATGGGGAATGGGTTGGGAGGGGCAGGTGGGGGGTGGGGCAATCTAAATGACATTACTTAGGACGATGTAGGACAAACAAACGTGGGCAGCCAAAATGGCCATGTTAGTGGGCACCTTGAGCCCCAGCGAGATTCGAAACTCGTGATTTGAGTGCGAATTCCAGTGCTCGCCTCCCAAGAACAAACCCTGCCCTCTTCCTTGCGTTTGAAGGGGTCCTATCTGAGATAGTAGAAAAAGGATAGCAGGCTGTCCACTTGCCGTAACGACTGCGCCAAACGTGCTAGGCATAGGCTAATTATCAGTTACTGGAGGAGGGGGGAGAGTGGAGGTGAATGGGTAAGGGAAGGAGCATGCGGTTCGGAATTACGGAGGGGGGTTATTATGATGATTTCCAGTGCGATGTACAGGGAGGGTGAGGGATGGAGGCAATGGAGGGGGGGGGGGGGGGCAGACGCGAAGGAGGTGGGGGGGATCCACGGACAGGGCTCGTCGACTTTCTGAAATCTGTAATAACATATATCTGTGGCCGCGTTGTTCCCAAACAGGAAGTGGGAATTTCAAAACCCGAGGACACCCTAGTGCGAGCGTGCGTGCGTGCGTGCGCGTGTGTGTGTGTGTGTGCTTGTGCGTGTGTTAAATAGTGGGGTGACTTCGTGACTCAGTTTTGTTGTCTCTCTCTCTCTCTACTATCTCTCTTTCTCTCTCTCTCTCTCTCTTCTCTCTCTCTCTTCTCTCTCTCTTCTCTCCCTTGCTTCTTCCCCCCCTTCTTCTCTCTCCTCTTCTCTTTTCTCTCTCTTTTCTCTCTTCTCTCTCTCTCTCTCTCTCTTCTCTTCTGGGTTTCCTCTATCCCTCTCTCTCTCTCTGCTCTCTCTCTCTCTCTATCCTTTTTCTTCTCTCTCTCTTCTCTCTCTCTCTCTCTCTCTCTCTCATCTCTCTCTTCTCTCTGGCCCAAAACCGAATTGTCATTTTGAGTCTTCTGGTCTTAAGTCTCTTTCTCTGTGTGTGTGTGGTGTGTAGTGTGTGTGTGTGTGTGTGTGTTGGTGTGTGTGTGGGTGTGTGGTGGTGTGTGTGGTGTGTGTGTGTGTGTGTGTGTGCTCTTTAGATGCTGACACGCATGTTAGTATCAGCCATGGTGCATGAATGTGAGTGTGAGTGTGTGTGTGTGAGAGAGAGAGAGAGAGAGTGAGAGAACAGAGAGTAGAGAGAGAGAGAGAAGAGATGCGATGATGAGTGAGAAGAGATGAGTGCGGAGAGAGAGAGGATGTTGGTGATGATGATGATAATGTATTTCGAGGGTAACAGATAAGCAAAACAATGCTTTTTTTCTCCGGCTTGCCCGTTAAGGACTAAGTATGACTAGCGACTAAGACTTACAAAATTTTAACAAACCACACATATCTTCCACGACATTAAAAGTTCTTCCATTAACAGCTATGGCGTAGATGACTTCTAAACAGGAAAAAAGAAACCGATTGAATCAACAAAAAGAATAAAGAACTGATTACACTAAGAAAAGAATCAACACACACAGATAATGGATTAAACGATCTCCTATCGAGGGAGGGAGAGAGAGTGAAGAGAGAGAGAGAGGATGAGAGAGAGAGAGATTGAGAGAGAGAGGGAGATGAGAGAGAAGAGAGTGAGATAGTGAGGAGAAGAGAGAGAGAGAGAGTAAATTCCTTTTGTAAACAAATAAAATAACACACAACAAACTGCTCAAGGATGATAAGTAGCAAATTACAATGGCATCAATAATGTCAACATTTTAACTTTTAATTTACATTGATGTGGTTATAGGCAAAACGAGAACGAACGGTACTTCAACAGTTATCAGTAAGCAGCAATGAATTCCTAGCATCAATAATCATAACACTTTTTTTTCTATGATGTGTATGTGTGTGGGTGTGTGTGTGTGTGTGTGTGTGTGTGTGTGTGTGTGGTGTGTGCGTGTGTGGGGTGTGTTGTGTTTGTGTGTGTTGTGTGTGTGTGTGTGTGTGTGTGTGTGTGTGCGTTGTGCGTATGTGCATGTGCGTGCGTGTGCGTGTTGTTGAGTGAATGTGTGTGGTGTGTGTGTGTGTGTGTTGAGAGTGTGTTGTGTAGTGCGTGCGGGCGTGGCGTGCGTGGTGCGTGCGTGTGTGTATGTGTGTGTGCTGGTGTGTGGTGTGTGTGTGTGTGTTTGTGTGTGAGTGTGTGTGTGTGTGTGTGCTGTGTTGTGTACGTGTGTGTGTGAGCTAGAGAGAGAGAGAGAAGGAGAGAGTCGAGAGAGAGAGAGAGAGAGAGAGAGAGGAGAGAGAGGAGAGAAGAGAGAGAGTGTAGAGATGAGAGAGAGAGAGAGAGAGAGAGAGAGAGAGAGAGGAGAGATGCATTATAATTTACTTTCCTTCCATTTTTTTTTTTTGTTTCTTCTTGACCATAAGAATGATTGTCATGGTGGATGGAAATGTAAAAAGAATCGGTGAGATGATGGGTGGGGTTTATTTTGCTGTTCATTTACCAGTTCAATATCTAATGCTGGCTCATACTTATGCTCTAGGCCTCAAAACGGCATAAGGATGATATAGTGGACTTCAGCAAAATCCTTACTGTGGAGAGTGGCCTCAAAACCGCTAACTTGATGATATCGTGATTTAGAGCAATCCTAACTGTGGAGGGTTGCCTTCTAACCGTAACTTGGATGATATAGTGATTTACAGCAAAATCCTAACTGTGAGTGTGGCCTCAATCGCTAATTGGATGATATAGTGATTTACAGCAGAAATCCTATGTGGAGAGTGGACTGTATGTAGGCTACAGGGACCTGGTCTACTACACACCATTTAACGTTCGGAGCCTGAAACTGAAAAACTGATGATGCAGGATCGAGCCTTTTCCGAGTTCGATAGTCTTTGTCGTTGCATCCTCGTAACATTCAGGCCGAAATCTAGTACCTGTGTGAACGGTTGTAAATCAGTGACTCAGTTACGCAAAACGCCTTCGAGCGTTTTCTTTACTATTTGTGGCATAATGACGTATTTTCCTGGTTCATGAAAAAACACACAACAACACTCAACACACAACAACACCACAACACCACTCACACAACACACACACACGCACGCAAGCAATACGACCACGCACACACACACACACAAACACAAACACACACACACACACACAACCACACCACACACACACACCACACCACACACACACAAACAATTGCGGTGCGACGGGATTGCGGCGACTGGAAGAACGAATTGCAGATCAATAACATTAATTGCATGCAACTACTAAGGGGCAAATTATGCGGCTGTCCCTTTGCTTTTGATTAGCACACACACACACACACACACAACCACACAACAACTCACGTCACACACACAACACACAACCACACACACACACAAACACACACACATGAAACCGCCGCACATGACGCAGCATACACACACACACACACACACACACACACACACAACAACACACCACACAACACAACACACACAACACACACACACACACACACACACACCACACGATCACACAACTCTCTTTGAACGTTTTTATTGTCACTTCTTTCCTACAGCGATGTTCCTGTGAGCAACGCATGCATCCTTCAGCCTCAGTTGTCTCTGCTTCTTTTCTATACGAGGGCAAATAGTGGTGATCCTCTCTATACAGCATTATACCTCAAAAACCTTGGTGCATGCGTCCTGTCAGGACGAAAGCAGTTTGCATCAAGCTTTCGACAGTATTATCCTCACAAACTTGGTGCCATTCGTCCTGTCAGGAAGGAGGCAGTTTGTATTCACTGCTAACTGGTACAGCATATCCTCAACACCATTGGTGCCAGTCCGTCCTGTCAGTTAGGTTGAGTTTGTATCACTGACTATCTGACAGTATATCCTCAAACAACCTTGGTGCATGTCCGTCAGTCAGAAGGAGGCAGTTTGTCATCTGCTATCTGACGCATTATCTCAACAACCTTGGGTGCCATTCCGTCCTGTAGAAGGAGGCAGGTTTGTATCATGCTATCTGACAGGCATTATTTTTTTTCCTAACAACCTTGGACAGCGTTATCCAACAAACCTTTGTGCCATTCTGTCCTGTCAGTTAGGATGCAGTTTGTATCAATGCTATTTGACAGCATGATCTCTACAACCTTGGTGCCATTCCGTCCTGTCAGAAGGAGGCAGTTTGCATCACTGCTATCTGACAGATTATCTCAACAACATTGGTGCATTCCGTCATTAGGAAGGAGGCAGTTTGCATCACTGCTATCTGACGCATTAGTCCTCAACAACCTTGGTTGCCATTTGTCCTGTATGAAGATGCAGTTTGCACACTGCTATCTGACAGCAGTATCCTCAACAAACTTGGTGCCATTCCGTCCTGTCAGGAAGGAGGCAGTTTGTTCAATGCTATCTGATAGCATATTCCTCAACACCTTGACAGCATGATCCTCAAACATACTTGACAGCATACCTCAATCAACACTGACAGCCTTATCCTCAACAACATTGGTGCCATTCCGTCCTGTCAGTTAAGGTTGCAGATTGGATCACTGCTATCTGACAGCATTATCCTTCAAAAATTGGTGCATTCCGTCCTGTCAGGAAGAGGCAGTTTGCAATCACTGCTATGGGCAGCAATGGGTCCGTGGAAGACACAGTCCATTAGAGAGTGAGAGAGAGATGGAGGAGAGAGATGAGGAGAGGAGATGTGAGACGACGAGAGTGAGAGAGAGAGAGAGAAGAGAAGCGAGTTGTGTCAAGGATGAGGGGTGGGGGTAGGGGTAGGAGATCTGCGGGAGATCGACAGAAATAGAAAGGAACGAAATAAGAAACCAGGGAGATAGGATAGGTGAGAAACTGAAGGCCAGGCAAACAATGTGAGTGTGTGTGTGTGTGTGTGTGTGTGTGTGTGTGTGTGTGATGTGGTGTGTGTGTGTGTGTGTGTGGTTGTGTGTTGAGTGAGTGGTGTGTGTGAGTGTGAAGTGTGTGAGTGTGCGTGGCGTGCGTGTAAGTGTGTGTGTGTGTGTGTGTGTGGATGTGTGTGTGTGTGTGTGTGTTTTGTGTGTGTGTGTGTGTGTGTGTGTGTCGTGTGTGTGTGTGTGTGGTGCGCGAAAGCGTGCCAGTGTGTGTGTGTGTGATGTGTGTGTGTGTGCGCGTGCGTAGAGAGAGAGAGAGGAGTGGAGAGAGGATGAAGAGAGCGAGAGAATGAGACGAGGAGAGAGAGAGAAGAGAGAGAGGAGAGAGAAAGAGAGGGACAGACGATCGTTCGGGCGTGCGTTTGTGACTTAGTTTTATTTTTGAGCCAGCGAAAGAGCCCCATAAAAAGGGCTCCTAAAATATGTGTGTGGTGTGTGTGTGTGTGTGTTAGTGTGTGTGTGTGAGTTTCATAACTGAACTGAAACGATGCTGCACAGGTCTCGGTCTTTACGAGTTCGAGAGTCTTTGTTCGGGCCTCTGTAAACATCGCAGGCAGAAATCTACGTACTGTGACGGTTGTGTAACTCCGGCGCTGGTTACGTCCCCGCTAACGAGCGTTTTCTTTGCTATGTGTGGCATAATGGTGTATTCTCTGGTTCTTTCCACAAAATTACCATCGCGTGCGACGTCTAATTAGCGGCAGGTGGACGAAACGGAAATGCTGGCCATAAACATTAATTGCATGCATTATGGAGCAAACTTAAGATGACCAGTCTTTGCTTTAGGACTAGCAACACCACACACAACACAACACGCACACACACAACACACAACACACAACAACAAACACACACCCAACACACACCAACCCACCCCACCACAAACACACACACACACGCGCGACACACACACACACACACACACACCAACACACACACACTAACACACAACACCACACACACACACACACACACACACACACACACACACCACACAAACAACACACACACTCACAACCCAAACTAACCTCCTTTGAGGTTTATCCTGTCCCCTTTCTTTCCTATGCTTCTCGGTGATTGTTCTGTGAGCACGCATGAGTCCTTCAGTGCTCAGTGTCTCTGCTCTTCTTTTATATACGAGGGCATACCTTAGTGGCTGATCTCTCTGACAGCATTATCCTCAACCAAACCTTGACAGCATTAACCTCAACAACTTGGTGCATTCGTCCTGTCATGAAGGGGCAGTTTGATCACAAGCTATCTGACAGCAATATCCTCAACAACCTTGGTGCCATTCCGTCTGTAACGAAGGAGGCAGTTTGCTCACTGCTGTATGACAGCATTTTATCCCTCTTGGTGCCATGCGTCCTGTCAGCAAGGAGGCGTTTGCTTCATGCTATCTACCGCCTTTATCCTCAACACATGGTGTCATTCCGTCTGTCAGGAAGGAGGCAGATTGATCCCTGCTATCTGAAAGCTTATCCTCAACAACCTTGACAGAATT
>CM031626.1:6145638-6171287 GCA_018398815.1 Conus ventricosus
AACAAAAAATAATGAAAAGAAATTAATAAAAAATAATGAAAAAATCATAATAATCATAAAAATTCTAATAACAAAAACAATAATAATGTTAGGAACTAAAACAAACATTCAAACCCACTGATCCTGTCAATCTAAACACCACATTTTTTGCAGAAGAAACTGCTTTATGCAGTCAGTCGGGAACACCGCATTATGCAGTCGTTGAACCCCGCATTATCCGTCAGCCCAAATTCTTTGATTATGCGGGGCATTCGGGGAACTTTGCATTATCCATTTCATTTCTGAACACCGCATTATGCGTCAGTCTAAACCCGCTTTTTGGCGTCAGTCGGGAACACCGAAATTTCCTGTCAGTCTGAACACCGCTTTTGGGCAGTTGAAACCGCTTTATGAAAGTCGTCTGAAAAAAGCTTTTTCGTCATTTAAAAAACCCCCGATTATACAGTCAGTCTAAACCCCGCTTATCCAGTCGTGTAAACACCGCTTTTTTCCAGTCGGTCAGAAAACCGAAATTTATGCAGTCAGTCTAAAACACCGTTTATGAGTCGCTGAGAAACCGCATTTAAAAGTCATTTTTAAACACCGTTTTTCCCAGTCGGGAAAACACCAAAATTAAACCGGGTCAATGTTAACACCGCATTACCCGGTCAGTGAAAACACCGCATTAGGGCAGTCAGTGTAAACCCCGCATTACCCAGTCAGTCGGGAACACCGAAATTATCCGGGTCAGTGTAAAAAACGCATTACCAGCCCAGTGTAAACACGATTATCCAGTCATTTGAAAAACCCCGCATTATCCGTCAGTGTAAAACCCCACTTTACCCGTCAGTCTAAACAGGGCATTATCAGCCCAGTGAAAAACACCGCATTATCCGTCAGTTTTAAAAAACACTGCATTCCCAGTCTTTGTAAACACAATGCGGACTCCCGGGCGGGGCGGGGCTATAAAAAACCCAGATGGGTTTGGGTTTCATCATTTTGGGAAGAAACAAAAAAAAACCCATTTCTCAGCCTCCCCCCCTTATACCCCCTTTACCCCTCCCAAGCATGTCCCGCGCGCGCACGCGCCCCACACACACACCACACTACACACACACACACACACAAAACAACACACACACACCACACACACACAAAACACACACACCACACAGGGCAGCACAAAACCACACACACACACACACACACAAACCACACACCCCACAAACAAACACACACACACACACACACCCACACACAAAAACCCCATATATATTTTAAAAAATAAAAAAAAAATATATATATATTTTTTTTTTTTTTAAAATTTTTAATATTATATAAAATTTATTTTTATATAATATATTTTAAAATTTTTTTATATAATCTATATTTATTTTTTTAATCTATATATTATATAAAATATAGTATATATATTTTTAAAATATATATATTTATTTATTTTATATATATATTTTATATTTATATTATATTATTATATATATATATATCAATATATTATATTTTTTTTAATTTATATTTTTTTAAAAAAAAGGGGTATTAAAAAAAATTTCTAAAATTTTGTTTCGAGCGCGTTGCGCTGTCATAGGATGGCTTTTGGGGTTTCCCCACCCCCAAATGTTATATAGGTGGGGGCTCACGTTTGCGGTTTTTTTGCACGTGCGGTATTTTTATAAAATTTAAAATATATTTTTTAAAATATATATATATATATATATATATAAAATATATATATTTTATATATATATATATTATAAAATATTTTTATAAAAATAATTTTTTATTTTTATATATATATTTTTAACATGCGCGGGGCGCGCTTTGCGTTGGGGGGTGTGTGTGTGTGTGTGTGTGTGGTGTGTGTCGTGTGTTTTGTGTGGGGTGAGTGAGTGAATACATGCGGATGCTTCTTTTGGGCCTTTACAGATGCCCGTTTCGTTTGTGTGTGTGTGCGTGTGTGTGTGTGTGTGTGTGTGTGTGTGTGTGGTGTGTGGGGGTGTGTGGGGGTTGTGTGTTTTGTTTTGTGTGTGTGTGTGTAGGGTGGGTGTGTGTGTGTGTGTGTGGGGGTTTTGGGTGTGTGGTGTGTGTGTGCGGGGCCCCGTGTGAGAAAGAGAGAGAGAGAAGGGGAGAGAGAAGAAAGAGGGGAGGGGAGGGGAGAGAAAGAGGGGGAAAAGAGGAGGGGAGAGAGAGAGAGTTGGAGAACGTTCAGGGTTTTGTGTGTGTGTGTGTTGTGTGCGTGCGTGCGGCGTGCGGGTGCGTGCTTTGCGTGCTTGCTTGCGGGGGTTTTGGGTGTTCTCAGTGTTTTGAAGGGTTTACCAGGGGACGTTATACTCTGTTGTTTGGTCCCAAAGAAAGGTCCATTACCCCCCACCCCCCTGTTGTACATTTGTCAGGGGTGAAAGCCAGCATAAAAAGTGTTCATTACTGAGGCAGGCTGCAGAGCACGGGCCGGGCCGTTTCATCAGCGTAAACAGTAAAGGGTGGGGTTTAAACCCAAAAAGTGAGTGGCATTGGAGGGTTGACAGCCCATCATGCTGGGGGTGGGGCACGATGGGGTTTTTGGTGACGCTTTTTCACGGGTGCATCTGTGGGTACCTGAACCAGAAAACCCGGCCGTCTCTTGATGGAAAATTCTTATTAAAAATGAATGTACATTTGGGGGGGGTTAGTCCACTCTAGGCAGGAAAACCTAAGGTAGGGGTGGGGCCCAGGGCCCGTCCGGGGCAGGGCAGTACAGGTATGACTCCAGACAAGTCCGGGAACAATCGGAAAGAAAAACACCAGATGAGGGCTTTTTTGGGAACGTTTTAAATTTAAAACGAAAACCTCATTAACTTCGGGCCACAAAACCCCAATCCCCTAGGGAATCTAAACATTCATGAAAACTCCCCCTGCTTTGAAAAAAAAAAAAACTTTGGGGGAGGGGACAGACAGGATTTATTAGACGGGACAAACTTTCATGTTTTGGGAATTTGTCATTATACATGCTCGTTATCCCTTCCCTTTTAATTTGTCTTTTACTCAGGGCCCCTTTTTAAACACACACACACAAAACAACACACAACACAAAAACACACCCCACACACACACACCCCACACACACACACACACACAAAACCACACACACACACACACACACACACACCCCACACAACACACAACACCCCACGTGGGGGAGAGAGAGAGAGAACGAACGAAAAAACAAAGAAAACAAACGAAATTTGTTTAATGGGGGAAAAGAATAAGCACTTGGGCTTGTTTGCTTTTCTTCCCTCAAAAATAAAAAAAAGAAACATTTAAAAAACACAAAAACCCACCCTCCCCCCCCAACATTCCCCAAAACATACCTGTGAAAACCCTTTTCCCAAAGGGCAATAATAATAGCAAAAAACAATAGAAAATGAATGATAATGTTTAAAAATGATAGCTTTTCCCAATTCAATATAACACCATGCGAAAATATTTACATATGCATTGCCAAACTTTTACATCTGTCGAATAGCATGACTAAAAAAATTTAAAATTCGGGAACACATAAATAATCAAAAATAAAAAAACCCAACATGAAAATTTAAAATCAATATTAAAACCCAAAGGGAAATCGTTCCGGAAAAGGGGGGTACAACAACATTTTTGGGCGCCCCCCAGATTCGCCCCAAATTTTCCCCTTTTCCCCTCTCAAAATCCTTTTCCCACTGAAACCAAATTTCCTTTCTCCCCCCTCGAAAAAACCCCCCAAACCTCCCCCGTCTCCCCCTCCGTTCCCCAAAAAAACCCTACCCCAAAACAGAGAGGAGATTAGGGAGAGATGGAGAGAAGAGGAGAGGAGAGGAAGAGAGAGAGAGGGAGAGGAGGAGAGAGAAAAAGGAGAGAGAGGGAGAGTTGGGGGAAGAAGGGAGAGAGGATGGGAGAGAAAAGGAAGAGAGACAGAGGGGAGAGAGAGAGAGGGGAGAGAGGGGAGAGGGGAAAGAGAGAGAGAAGAAAAGAGAGGAGGAGAGAGAGAGAGAGAGAAAAGAGAGAGAAAAAGGCTGACAGGCAGGAAAATCGGGACGGGACAGATGGGAAAAATAGGCGGAAAAAGTTAAGCAGCGCAGAAAAAAGGGACATTATTTTAAAAAAAAAAAAATTTGGGAGGAAAAATTGGATAAAAGATTACAAACCAAAAAATTCCCCACAGAAGGTTAGCATAATTAGCATTAGATATTTATGATAAGGGGTTTTTTAAAAACGTAGTAAGCTTTTTTTTTTTTTCTTATGTAAAAGGGAATTTGTTTTTTCCAAATTTTACACCCGAATATGCTAAGGAAGCCATAAAATAGTTTAAATTTCTGGGGGGGGGAATGGATATCAAATGTTTTACGAAAGGTTTTAAAAGGGAATTTTGGTACGTAGATAAAAAAGGTGCGAGATTGTTATTTTTTTTTTAACATGAACACCCCCCCTTATTGAAACGACATTTCTAAACTAAAGGGGGGAATCTAAAGTTCTTTATTTTTCTGAACTTAAAGAGATGTTTTTAAGGAGAAAGGATTTTTAGTAAACGTTTTAAAAACCCGTTTTCCAGTGGTTTAAAGCAATTGGGGAACTGGCCATGTCCCCCCAAGTTAAAGCTAGTCAATATCAGTTGGGTTTATAGGCAGGGAAAAAATAACTTCGAGAATTTTGGGTCAAGGAAATGCTTAATTCTTTTTAATTGGGAATAATTTTCTTGGATTTTCCCGGTTTTAAAGCAAAAAACGTGTTTAGCCCAAGATAGTTTGTTATCGATAGTGAGCCAAGTAACTTATGTAAATCAATTTCTTCTAAAATTCTGATCTTTAGGAATACAATGGAGGTGATTAGTTTTCATGTTTTGTTTTTTTGCCTAGTTGTTATCAACAAAAATTTTTGGATTTCATAGGAGGGGGGCAGTGATTTAGTTTGGAAAATCATTTAAGATTATTTATATCTTTTTGAAGAGCAGGCTTTACCGGTGTACTTTTTTAAACCTTTACTGTGGAGTGTCGTGTCGCCCAGCAAATAGTTCACATGAAGGGGAAAATTGCTGAGGAAGATCTTTTATTAAACCGAAAAAAAAGGTTTGGGACCTAAAACTGACCCTTTGGGGGGACACCTAATTCACGGGTGGGAAAAAGTGGATTTTACGAGGTTTTAAAAAAATGATTTTTCCCTGTTGGTCAAAAAGAGGGGGAATTTGATCAAAAATTTTTGGTATCCCCGAAAAATAGAAGTTTTTTTACAAGAAAAATTTTTTGGTTTTTTAATGTAAAAGGCTTTTGAAAAAAGTCAACAAAAATTTCCCCTGTAAATAGTTACAATTAATGTTTAAAACCCAATTGTTCAGTAAGTGGTTTTAGTGCTTTTAAGCCCATGAAGGGTTTTTTTTAAAAACCCCTTTTTGGTTTTGGATAAAATTAAATCATTTTTAAAAAAAAGGGAAACGGAATTGCTTTTTAAGATGTTTTTAAAGGGTTTGGGACAAAGTGGGTAAAATTTAAATATTGGTCGATAATTTTGAAAAATCAGTTGGCTCCCCGGATTTAAAAACCAGGTAGTATTTTGGCTCCCTTTTAAAAAGGCCTGGGGTTTGTCCCATTTTTTCGAGGGAAAAGGTTTGGTAATTGTAGGTGAGTGCTCGGATTTAACGATGCAGATAATTCAAGATTTTACTTCAATGTTGTTGGGACCACAGCGTTAGATTTTTTTTAAAGCACATAGGGGCCCTATACTTTTCGTGTACACTTAAATATTCAATTAAAGTTTTGTACTTTATGTTTAAAACTCAGTAATCTTTAAATTAAGATAGTTATTTTTTTTCCCTGTGATCAGAGTTTATAGTTTTCTGAGCTATTTTTGAAAAGTGTAATTGAATTTGTCTGTAGATAATTCCCATCCCCGAATAAACAGCAGTATCAGTTTTTTTCCCCAGAAAATTCGTTAATGGTTTTCCCAAAAATGGATTTTGTTCTTTTTTAAAAAGCAATAAGTTCCCCTGAAATATTTTTTGCGGTATATCTTTTTAGGGCATTTAATTTATTTCGTTGTTTTTTAAAAAACGTATTTTTCCCTGAAAGGCTGTAAAAAATTTAAACTCAAATTTTAAAGGGCTGTTTAAATTCTTGGGTTTTTTTTTTAAACCACTGGGGTTTTGGGCCATCAGCTCTAATGCGTTTAAGTTAATAGGGCATGTTTATAAATTTATTGATAAAAAAAATAGGGATACCAAGTTTAAAGGGGCCCTCTTCGGGGTCGGTAAAATGATAAACCTCTAAAAAAATTCGCAGAGCACGGTCAGATGAAGGACATCAATTTTTAAAAAGTTTTTTTAACAACGGGGAAGATATGTTTTTGGTTTGGCTACATTGGGAATTTTCTTTCCTTTTTTTGGACCATGTTAAAAAAAACAGGAAAGTGGTCCTAAGAAAAAAAACCCCGGGGTTACAGAAAATTTAAATTAATATTAGACGGGTCATTTACTTTATATGGTCAATAAGTGTTCAGACTGTGATGTTTTTTCCGGGTTTGGGTTTGTTTTTAATCAATTTTTTTAAAATTCTGCAGTCAAAGACTTTTTTTCCAGTTTTTTATGGGGTTTTAAAGAAAATCAAAAATTAAAAATTCTCCAAGTAGTATTCCCTTTTGTTGAAATAAAGCGTTTTACACCCTCCCCCATGAGTTCGAAGCGATAAACCCACTCAACACTTTTCTTCTGGATTTTATATGAAAACCTACTAAACTGGTTTTGACCCTTTCAAACAAATATCTATCCAAATGCACCCCAATCCCTTATTTATAAAAAAAGGGTTTATTTGTTTATAATTTACCGAGTTGTGCAAAATGTACCAGTCCGTGTTAGTTTAGCCATGGCTCTCCCCTAATGGACATACCCGGGAATCGTTTATTGATTGCAGTTATAACCTTGTTAGTTTTGGGTTCAGAAAAAACCCAAAAGAAAATGGAAGGGGATCTTTTTAAATTTGAAAAAATAGGGGGTTTATGTCTGACTTTTTTATTTAATAAGTGACATACATTTAGGTGACCTATTTTTAAATCCAAATTTACTTGATTGTTTGTCAAAATTTGATCAATGACGATAAGTGTAGGAGACAAATGATCGACACTTAAACAACACACACAGTTTATACCAAATACTAAGTTTTAAAATTTGAGGTGCTAAAAAAACGGGGACAAACACGACCCCCCTTTAAAAATACAAGTTTTATCTGTTAAAGTAGGCAAAAAAAAACAAATGTAAAAAAAGGGGTAAAATTTAAAGAGGAAAGAAAACACAAAACACACACACACCACACACACACACATCCCACACACAAACACACACCCCAACACACACCCCCCAAAACACACACACACACACACACCCCACACCACACAAAACACACACACCACAAAACACACACACCCACAACACACACACACACCCCCACACACCAAAACAAAATAGCAAGATGGGGACGGACAGTTAACAATAAAAGGCATTTGGGTTTAGAATATTGGGCCCATCAATTATCAAAATGCCCCCCAAGCAATTTTAAAGTCCCGAAAACAAAAACAAAAACAACGAAACCCAAACTAAAAGAAAATTTTGTAATTCAGTTTCCTACAGTCAAAGACCACTGCAAGTAGGTGGCCCGGCAATTGTAAACCCACTAAATAGTCCCTGTGGGGGAATCATAGATACACACATCCACACACAAACACACCCCACACACACACACAAAACACACACACCACACACACACCCCACAACCACACACACACACCACACCCCCAAAACAACACACACACACACACACACACACACGAACACAAAAACACACAGATACATGAAAAACCACACCACAATTTTCATAGAGCGCAAGACTTTTATCTTTTTTGCGCCAAAACACACACACACACAAAACACCACAAAACCACACCCCACACACACACACAAACCTCACACACCACACCCCACACACACCACACCACAAACACACACACACACACACACACACACCAACCACGCACACACACAAAACACACACAAAACAAACACCCCACAAACAAAACCCCTGAAAAAAGCCTATATACAAAACAATTTTCTCCAAATTATCAGAGAGAGAGGAGGAAAAGACAGGAAAAAGCCCCCCCCCAAATTTTTTATTTAGGGAGGTTTAAAAATAAGCATGTTTGGGCTTTTTTCCCACCCAGCCCTCGCCCTGTGTAGGGTAAACAATAAAAAATAAAAGGCAACAAAAAAAAGGCATGCAAAAGTGACTAAAAATAAAATTTAAAATAGGGGTTTAAAAATTTTAAAAAGGGGAAAAAAAAGAGGGGGAAAAGGAGAGGGGGGAGGAGAGAGGGGGGAGAGAGGATTTTAAAAGAGAGAGGGGGAGAAAAGGAGAGGGGGGTGAGGAGAGAGAAAACGCGGGGGAGCAAAAGGGGTGGGGGGTAACCCTGCGGGGGGGAAGAGAGGGGGGGGGGGGAGGGGGGAGGGGAGAGAGAGAGAGGGGGGGGAGGGAGGGAGAGGGTGAGAGGGGGTGGGGGGGAGAGAGGCTGGGTTTTGGGTGCGATAAGAGAGCATGTTTAGAAAATCTGACAATAAAAAAAATTCCAAAGAGATAAAAAACCAATAAATTTTTGGGACACCGGGGGGAGGGGGGGGGGGGGTTTAAAAATAAAGCAAAAGGGAGGGGGGAAAAATGTTTAAGGATCCCCCAGTCCCCATTTTTAGGAAGGGATTTTTTATGGAAAAAAAAATAAAAATCATTCCGAAAACCGTGAGAGAGAGAGAGAGAAAAAGAGGAGGGGAGAGGGGAGAGGGAGGAGGGAGAGAGAGAGGGGGAGAGAAAAGAGAAAAAGGGGAGGGGGAGGGGGAAAAGAGAGAGAGAGAGAGAGAGAGAGAGCACTAAGAACACAAGCATTTCGACGGGAATGACAAGAGGGAGGAGGTAGTGGGAAAAACACACACACACACCCAAAACACCCCACACACACCCACCCCACACACACACAAAAAAACACACACACACACACACACCCCACACACACTAAACCACAACACACACACACACCCCACCCCACACTATATCATGTACTCATATAAGACATACTTCCCTAAAAAAAAAAAACTTTACTGTGCATTTCAAGTAAAAAAAACCTTTTTTAAAATTAGCCAGGTACATACAAAAAGGCAAAGGGGGTTGGTGGTGTTTGGGTTGGGTGGTTTATGGGGGGGTATGCAAGTACTGGCACATAAGTGGGTTGGGAAAAAATTTGGGGTTTTAAAGGGTTTATATGCATTGGCGTTGTTTGGTTGATTCAGGAGCGGTTCCCTTGGGCAGGAAACCCGGAAAAATTTTTTTAAAAATGGTTTTGAAAAGTCAATTCTAGGAAAAAGGGGCCTGAAGTTTGGGTAGAGTCCTTTAGGAATTTATTGGGGGGGAAACTGTTGAACTAATGTTTGGGGGGCCTTTCCCCACACAATCCCTTTTTGCATTATGATCCCCTTTTTTGTATTCTAAACTCAGACTTAATTTGGGGGAATTGAATCTTTTTTATAGTCCGGTCCGAAGACTACTGCTTTTTGGGAGGACTTAAATTTTAGTGTCGTTGTGCAGGCTTAACAATGGTTTGAGGGGTTTTAGCCCCTAGCACCCGGCCCATAGGTAGATCCATAGTTATGTATGATTGAATATGAGGGGCGGAAAAAGAGCTTGCGTGGGAAAGCAGGTCGAGGAAACGTTTGTTTTTTGGGGGAGGTTTTATAAAAATTTTTTGTGAAACTTTTTTGGGATTTGTGAGGGTTTTGTGAAACTTTCCAAATCAAAATTGTTATCAATTTTTTATTTCCCAGCACTTTGAGGCATGTAACCTGTTCAACGGGTTCATTTTTTAAAATGTAAAGGAGGAAACTTAAAAGGGGAGATTTTGTCTTTTTTGCCCTGGTTGTGAAAAGCATGGAAATTTGTTTTTTTTTAGGGGTTTAAGCAATGTTATTTAGTTTTAGTCCCTTTCCCCGAGATCATTCGCACTTTTTTGGAAAGTTTGTGCAAGGAAAAGTTAAATTTAAAAATGATTTTTGTGGATTGTTGTGTTTATCAGCAAAAAAGTTCACAGGTGGATGTTTATATTAGAGGGGGATATTTATGTAAAATTTTGGGTTTAAAAAGGGGGCCACGATTTGGCCCCTTTTGGGGGGCCTAGGAAAGGGTTTTTAAATGAAGAGAAAGGGTTTTATTAAATTTTTTAAAATTTTTTGCCTTTTCTTTTTGAGATATGAGTGAAAAAAACGTAAGAGTTCCCGTGGATAAGCCTTTCAATTTTTTAATTTTTTAAGAAGGGAAAGGGTTTTGGGCATCACATCCAAAAGCCTTTTTTTTAAATCAATTTTAATTTGGAACCCCAATATTTGTTGTTGTTAAAGCTGTTTAGCCAGTCATCAACCAGGGGTTTATTAGTGCTGTGTGGCATGAATGGTTGTGTCGGCCCGGGGCGTCTTGGATGAACAAGTGGTATGTATTTTGGGGTGTAATGTGTGTTTGTTTATGTGTTTTTCCAAAAAGGGTTTTGGAAATTTGGAAATGATTTGGAAGATTGGTTGGGTTTTTTTGCAGGGGGGCTGAGCTGTCACCCCGCTTTGTAGATGGGAAAGGGCTTTTTCTTTTTTGAAACTATTGGGGGAAAAGGGTTTTTGTCCCATAAAATTGAAAACGTTTTGTCAAGTATTTTGTAATTGCTGGATTTATGTTTGAGAAATTTTCCCCTCTAGGCCATCCCCCCGGGAGGTACTTTACTGTTTTAGGGTGTAAGGGGAGTGATTTGACTTTAAAAACTGTTATTGGGGGAAAATAAAGTTCCCGACGTGATGTTTTTAAACATGGAAAATTTTTTTAAATTTATGAAGGGCGTTTGATCTTGAAGAATAGCTTTTTTGGGCAACTTTTTTTGGCTTTTAGTGCCCAAAAATGGGGTGTTCAGTTGTTCGACAGAGATGTCTTTAATTATTTTTTTTGATTTTGGAAAAAGATTGATTGTTTGTAAGCTCTTAAAAAGCTTCCATACCCAATTTTTGGGGTTTTGATTTGTTTAAAAATTTGTTTTATAGTATTTGGTTTTTTCTTTCGCTTCTGTGAATTTATTGCATTTTTCGTATTTAGATTCTCTTTATTTGCCTTTTTGTTTAAGGGAGGGTCTCTAAGAAACCCGGGCCCCCTGTAACCTCTTTAGTGTTCCCTGCCGGTTTTGGGGTTATGTTTGTACTCTAATCGTTTTTTGAGGGGGGTGTTTAAACTATATTTTTTTAAAAGTTCTGATCCCCCAAAAAATTTAAAAGCAAATCTGGATCAGTTTTGTTGTTTAAAAGGGTGGGATTTGGGGCTAAAACAAATCTTTTTAGAAAATCTTGGTTGTTAAAGTTTGTTTAAAAAACGTAGGTTATTTCTTGTGTCCCGTTTTGGGAATTTTCCCCTTTTTTTTTGGGCCCTGTGACACAACTGGGTAAAGATCAAACAGGGTTTTGAACGGGACCCCAGGCTTCTGCTAAAGGGAGTTTTATCTGAAAATTAAATTTTGGTCGATAAAATGTCTTAGAGATTGGTGTGGAAATTTTCCCTTGGGGGATTCGTGAGTTGTTTCAGGTTTTTAAAAGTTTAATGCTTTCGTCCCTTGATTTTGTGTTTCAGAAGGTCTGTGTTAAAGTCTCCCGTAAAAAAATTTCCTTTGGGTTCTAGTGGGGATGCTCCCTCATCGGAATTTAAAATTTTTCCCAAACCCGGGTTTTCTCTTTCAGATGGGTTCCCGTAGCGAATCCAACCAAAAGGGAAGGGTTTCTTTTCAGCTTTAAATTCTATCCAGACACATTCTACACCCTTTCGTTTAGGGGTTGAAGTCGTTTTAAGGTAAGGGTTTCCCCGATGAAGATAAAAAGAACCCCTTTTTCATTTTGTTTGTGAGAGAGAGAGAGAGAGAGAGAGAGAGAGAGAAAAAGAGAGAGAGAGAGAGAGAGAGAGAGAGAGAGTGAGGGGGGAGAGAGGAGAGAGAGAGAGAGAGAGAGATTTTTCATCTGAGATTTCTGTTCCCATATTATTAACCCAAAGGTAATTTCAGTACATGACACCTTTTAATGAATGAAAGAAGGGGTGAAAAGGTTGGGGGATGGGATTTGGAAATCGGGTGTGGGGGGTGAGGGTTTACTAGATGGGGGAGTAGGAGGGGGGGGGGGGTATGGAGTGATTGATGGTGGAAATAGGAGGGGGGTGCGGGTTTTGGGTTGAAATTTTGGGTAGGGGAAATAGGAGGGGGTGGGGGGTTTTGGGGTTGACTAGATGGGGGGGTGGAGGGGGGTGGGGGCATTTGGGGTTGGGCCTTTTTTGGGTGGGGGGGTAGGAGGGGGTGGGGGTTTTGGAGGTTTTACTAGATGGGGGATAGGAGGGGGGGGGGGTTTTGGGTTTCCCAGATGGGGGAGTAGGGAGGGGGTGGGTAAAGAGTTGACTTTGTGGGGGGGTTGGAGGGGGGGGGGGGTATGGAGGTTTTATTGATGGGGGGTAGGAGGGGGTGGGGGGATGGGGTTGGGTGGAAGGGGAGTAGGAGGGGGTGGGTGTATGGGGTTGGCTAGGGTGGGGGAGTAGGGGGGGGGGGGTATGGAGTTGACTAATGGGGGGAGTAGGGGGGTGGGGGTATGGAGTTGAATGATGGGGGAGTTTGGGGGGGGGTGGGGTATGGAGTTTACTAGCTGGGGGGGGGTAGGAGGGGGTGGGGGTATGGAAAGGGGACTGGATGGGGGGGGCTAGGGGGGGGGTTGGGGGGGGATGGGGGGTGACTAGATGGGGGAGTAGGGGGGGGGGGTTTTAGAGTTACTAGAGGGGGGGAGTAGGGGGGGTGGGGGGTTGGGAGTTGATAGATGGGGGAGTTAGGGGGGGTGGGGGGATGGGGTTGACTAGATGGGGGAGTAGGAGGGGGGGGGGGGTATGGGTTGGGCTAGTGGGGGGGTTGGAGGGGGTGGGGGTTTTGGAGTTGAATAGATGGGGGGGTAGGAGGGGGTGGGGTATGGAGTTGACAGATTGGGGGGGTAGGGGGGGGGTGGGGTTTTGGAGTTTTAACCCGGGTGGGGGAGTAGGGGGGGGTGGGGGTTTTGGAGTTGACCGATGGGGAGTAGGAGGGGGGGGGGGGGTATGGAGTTGGGCTTGATGGGGGAGTTAAAAGGGGGGGGTGGGGTATGGAAATTGACTAGATGGGGGGTAGGGGGGGGGGGTTTTTGGGGTTGACTAGATGGGGGAGTTTGGGGGGGTGGGGGGAAGGATTGACGGAGGGGGGGGTTTGGGGAGGTGGGGGTTTTGGGTTTTTTTTTGGATAGTGGGAGTAGGAGGGGTGGGGTATGGAGGTTGGGCTAGATGGGGGGTTCTGGGGGGGGGGGGGGGGGTTTAGGGTTGACAAAATGAGGGGTAGGAGGGGGGTGGGGTTTTTGGGTTGACCCGTTTGGTGGGTAGGGGGGGTGGGGTTTGGAGTTGACAAGTGGGGGGAGTAGGAGGGGGGGGGGGTAAAGGGTTGATGGATGGTGGAGTAGGAGGGGGTGGGGTTGGGGTTGACTAGATGGGGGGTGGAGGGGGTGGGGGGATGGAGTTGACTGGATTGTGGAGTAGGAGGGGGTTTGGGAAGGAGTTTAATAATGGGGGGGGTAGGGGGGGTGGGGGTTTTTGGAGTTTACTGGGGTGGGGGGGTAGGAGGGGGTGGGGGTATGGAAATTTACTGGGGGGGGAGTAGGAGGGGGTGGGGTTTTGGAGTTTACTGGGTGGTGGGGTAGGGGGGGGGTGGGTTTTTCGAGTTGGGTGGGAAAGGGGGAGTAGGAGGGGGTGGGGGGATGGAGTTGAAATAGATGGGGGAGTTTGGGGGGGGTGGGGGGGATGGAGTTGATAGATTGGGGGGGTTTGGGGGGGGGGGGGGGGGTATTTGGGTTGACTACATGGGGGAGTAGGGGGGGTTGGGGGTATGGAGTTGATAGGGTGGGGGAGGTTGGGGGGGTGGGGGTATGGAGTTGAATAGATGGGGGAGTAGGAGGGGTGTGGGGGTAGGAGTTGACTGGTTTGGGGGAGTAGGGGGGGTTTGGGGGGATGGAAATTTTCTTGGAAAGGGGGGTAGGAGGGGGTGGGGGTTTTGGAGTTGACTAGTTTGGGGGGGTAGGAGGGGGTGGGGGAATTTGAGTTGACTAGGAAAGGGGGAAATAGGAGGGGGTGGGGGTTTTTGGGGTTGATTTGATGGGGGAGTAGGAGGGGGGGGGGGGTATGGAGTTGGGCTGGATCGGGGGCGGGGAGTAGGTGGTGGGGGTTTTGGAGTTTACTGATGGGGGGGTAGGAGGGGGTGGGGGGTATGGAGTTTACTGATGGGGGGGAGTAGGAAAGGGGGTGGGGGGATGGAGTTGGGTTGTTGGGGGAAATAGGAGGGGGTGGGGGGATGGAGTTGACTGGGGGGGGGTTGGAGGGGGTGGGGGTTTTTGGGGGTGACGGATGGGGGGGTTAGGGGTTGTTTGGGGGGATGGAGGGGAACCGGGTGGGGGGGGTAGGGGGGGGGTTTGGGGGATGGGTTTTTACTAGATGGGGGAGTGGGGGGGGTTGGGGTATGGAGTTGGGCTTTAAATGGGGGAGTAGGGGGGGTTTGGGGGGATGGGGGTTGCCCAGGGTGGGGGAGTGGAGGGGGGGGGGGGTATGGAGTTTACTGGATGGGGGAGTGGAGGAGGGGGGGTATGGGTTTACTGGTAGTGGAGTAGGGGGGGGTTTGGGGGATGGAGTTGACTAGATGGGGGATAGGAGGGGGTGGGGGGGTATAGAGTTTACTGATGGGGGGGTAGGAGGGGGTGGGGGGATAGAGTTGAATAGATGGGGGGGTTGGAGGGGGGGGGGTATGGAGTTTTACCAGATGGGGGGTAGGAGGGGGGGGGGTTTTGGAGTTGATAGATGGGGGGGGGTAGGAGGGGGTGGGGGGATGGGGTTGAGGGGTGGGGGAGTTTGGGAAAGGGGGGGGGGTATGGAGGTTGACCCAGATGGGGGGGGTAGGAGGGGGTGGGGGTATGGAGTTTACTGGTTTTGGGGGAGTAGGGGGGGTGGGGGGATGGGGTTGATGGTTGGGGGGAAGGGGGGGGGTAGGGGGATGGGGTTGACCCGTTGGGGGAGTAGGGGGGGGTGGGGGTATGGAGTTGACTAGATGGGGGATTTTGGAGGGGGTGGGGTATGGAGTTGACCAGATGGGGGGTAGGGGGGGTGGGGTATGGGGTTGACCAGATGGGGGTAGGGTTGGGGGGGGTATGGAGTTGACTAGAAAGGGGGGGGTGGAGGGGGGGGGGGTTATTGGGAGTTGACTAGATGGGGGGGTAGGGGGGGTGGGGGATGGAGGGGGGACTGATGGGGGGTTGGAAAGGGGGTGTGGGTTTTGGAGTTGGGTGGTTTGGGGGGGTAGGAGGAGGTGGGGGTTTTGGAGTTGACTGGATTGTGGGGTAGGAGGGGGGGGGGTTTGGGAAATTGACTAGATGGGGGGAAAATTGGAGGGGGTGGGGGATATAGAGTTACTGTGGGGGGTGGAGGGGGGGGTTTGGAGGTGACCAGTGGTGGAGTAGGAGGGGGTTTGGGGGATGGAGTTTATAGATGGGGGAGTAGGAGGGTGTGGGGGTATGGAGTTGACTGGATGGTGGAGTAGGAGGGGGTTGGGGGTTTTGGGGTTGAATGGATGGGGGGGTAGGAGGGGGGGGGGTATGGAGTTTGGGCTGGATGGGGGGAGTTTGGAGGGGGGGGGTTTGGGTTGACTGGTTGGGGGTTAGTAGGAGGGGGTGGGGGGAAGGGTTTACTGGATGGGGGAGTAGGAGGGGGGGGGGGGGTATGGAAATTGCCCAAGGGGGAAATAGGGGGGGTTGGGGGGGGGGTGGGGGGTTTGGGGGTTGGGCCTTGGGGGGTTTTTTTGGGGGAAATAGGAGGGGGTGGGGGGGATGGAGTTGATGGATGGGGGGTAGGAGGGGGTTTGGGGGATGGAGTTGACTGGATGGTGGAGTTGGAGGGGGTGGGGTTTTGGAGTTGACTGGATAGGGGGAGTGGAGGGTGTGGGGGGTTTGGGGTTGGGCTAGATGGGGGAAATAGGAGGGGGGGGGGGCCCTGGAGTTGACAGATGGGGGGGTAGGAGGGGGTGGGGGGATGGAGTTGACCAGATGGGGGAGTAGGAGGGGGTGGGGGGTTTGGGGTTGACAGATGGGGGGGTTTGGAGGGGGGGGGGGTTTTTGGAGTTGGAAATGATGGGGGAGTAGGAGGGGGTGGGGTATGGGGTTGACCCAAAAGGGGGGTTGGAGGGGGTGGGGTATGGGGTTGGGCCGATGGGGGGGTAGGAGGGGGTGGGGGTATGGGGGGTTGAAATAGATGGGGGGGTAGGAGGGGGTGGGGTTTTGGGGTTTTACTAGGGGGGGGGAGTAGGAGGGGGTGGGGTATGGAGGTTTACTAGAAGGGTGGTAGGAGGGGGTGGGGGGATGGAGTTGGGCTGGTGGGGGAGTAGGAGGGGGTGGGGTATGGAATTGACTAGATGGGGGGGTAGGAGGGTGTGGGGGTATGGAGTTGACTGGATGGTGGAGTGGAGGGGGGGGGGAAGTTGACTGGGTGGGGATGTAGGAAAAGGGGGGGGGGGGGGTATGGAGTTTAATGGATGGGGGAGTAGGAGGGGGGGGGGTATGGGGTTGATGGATGGGGGAGTAGGAGGGGGTGGGGGATGGAGTTGACTGGTTTGGGGGGGTAGGAAGGGGGGGGGGGGTATGGAGTTGGGCTTGATGGGGAAGGGAGGAGGGAGTGAGGGTTTGGAGTTTTACTGGATGGGGGAGAGGAGGGGTTTGGGTATGGGGTTGACTACATGGGGGGAAATAGGGGGTGTGGGGGGGGGGGAGTTGAAATGGATGGGGCAGGGAGGAGGGGGTGGGGTATGGAGTTTTTACAGATGGGGGGGGTAGGAGGGGGGGGGGATGTAGCTGATAGAGGGGGGGGTAGGAGGAGGTGGGGGGATGGAGCTGACTAGATGGGGGAAAATAGGGGGAGGTGGGGGGATGGGGCTGACTAGATGGGGGAGTTTGGAGGAGGTGGGGGTATTGAGTTTTCTTGATGGGGGAGTAGGAGGAGGTGGGGGGATGGAGTTGACTAGGTGGGGAGGTTTGGAGGGGGGTTTGGGGGAAAGGAGCTGACTAGAAAGGGGGGGAGGAGGAGGTGGGGGGTATTTTAGTTGACTAGATGGGGGCAGTAGGGGAGGGGGGGGGGTATGGGGGTTGATAGGTGGGGGGTAGGAGGGGGGGGGGTTTTAGAGTTGCTAGATGGGGGAGTGGGGGGGGTTTGGGGGTTTCTTTATTTTTTTATTTTTTTTTTTTTTTCGTAGCTCCAGTGTCGTGGGTGCTTTACTTTCAATTGTTAACTGATGCCCCTTTTCTCTGTGCATGAGCGCGCGCGGGTGGCCCCGGCGTTTGGGGGATGGTGGGGGTGGTGTGTGGTTTTGTGTGTGTGTGGTGTGTGTGTGTGTTGTGTGTGTGTGTGTGTGTGTGTGTGTGTGTGTGTGTGTGTGTGGTGTGGGCTGTGTGGTTTGGTGTGTGTTTTGTGTGTGTGTGTGTGTGTGTTTTGGGGTGAAATGAAACATGCGGAAAGCTTTATTTGCCTTACAGATGGCCCCCCGTCTCGTCTTGTTGTGTGTGCGTGCGTGGTGTGTGGTGGTGGTTTTGTGCGTTGGTGTTGTTGTGTGTGTGTGTGTGTGGGGTGTGGTTGTGTTGTTGTGTGTGTGGGGTTGTGGGTGTGTGTGTGTGTTGGAAGAAAGAGAGAGAAAAGAGAGAGAAAAAGAGAGGAAAAGAGAGAGAGAGAGAGAGGAGAGATGGAGAAAAGCCATGGGGTGTGGTGTGTGTGTGTGTGTGTGTGTGTTGTGTGTGTGTGTGTGTGTGGTTTTGTGTGTGTGGGGGTGTGTGTGTGTGTGTGTGTTATGTGTGTGTGTGTGTTTTTGTGTGTTGTGTGTGTGTGTGTGTGTGTGGGGTGTGTGTTTTGTGTGTGTGTGTGTGTGTGTGTGTTTTGTTTTTTTTGCGTGCGTGCGTGCTTGCGCGCATGGGGTGGTTTTGTGTGTTTTTGCGTTTGTGTGTGTCGGTATTTTGTTTGTGCTTATGTGGCCTATACAGTGGTCTCCCCTCACCCATCCACTTCCCGCGTTCTATCAATAAATTATTGTTCAGTGACAGTTTCTCTTTGTGGAAGTATGCGCTTCATGTTGCCAAAGTGTTGAGAGTGCTTAGAACCCGTAATGTTTTGGTCTCTGTCCCTGTCGCTCCGTTTCTCTGTCTCTCTCTGCCCCTGCCACCCTCTTCAGTTTTTGCTTTTGCTTTGTTTTGGCGTGTGTGTGTGTGTGTGTGTGTGTGTGTGTGTGTGTGGTGTGTGTGTGTGTGTGTGTGTGTGTGTGTGTGGTGTGTGTGGTGTGTGTGTGGTGTGTGTGTGTGTGTGTGTGTGTGTGTGTGTGTGTGTGTGTGTGTGTGTGTGTGGTGTGTGGTGTGTGTGGTGGTGGTGTGTGTGTGTGTGTGTGGTGTGTGTGTGGTGTGTGTGTGTGTGTGTGTGTGTGTGTGTGTGTGTGTGTGTGTGTGTGTGTGTGTGTGTGTGTGTGTGTGTGTGTGTGTGTGTGTGTGTGTGTGTGTGTGGTGTGTGTGTGTGTGTGTGTTTGTTTGTGTGTTAGTTTCTTCTTTTTTTTTTTTTGGGGGGGGTGCATTATGTATATGCGTGTGTGCGTGCGTGCGTGCGTGCGTGCGTGTGTGTGTGTGTGTGTGTGTGTGTGTGTGTGTGTGTGTTGTGTGTGTGTGTGTGTGTGTGTTGTTGTTGTTGTTGTTGTTGTTGTTGTTCCTTCTCGTCTTAACACTTAAAGAAATGGTATCATAAACTGATAAGTAGAAATCAATAAACATATTAATGAGTAACAGCTCTGCTGAGAACACTTTGTGCCTGCGTGTGTGGTTGTGTGTGTGTGTGTGTGTGTGTGTGTGTGTGTGTGTGTGTGTGTTGTGTGTGTGTGTGTGGTGTTTTGTGGTGGAGTGAGAGAGAGAGAGAGAGGAGAGAGAGAGAGAGGAGAGAGAGAGAGACGAGAGAGGGGAGAGGGGAGAGCACGCTTTGTAAGAGAGAGACCACGCTCTGTGTGTGGTGTGTGTGTGTGTGTGTGTGTGTGTGTGTGTGTGTGTGTGTGTGTGTGTGTGTGTGTGTGTGTGTGTGTGTGTGTGTATGTGTGTGTGTGTGTGTGTGTGAGTGTGTGTGTGTGTGTAAGAGAGAGAGAGAAAGAGAGAGAGAGGGAGAGAGAGAGAGAGAGAGAGAGAGAGAGAGAGGGGACAGACAGACAGACAGAGACAGACAGAGACAGACAGAGACAGACAGACAGACAGACAGACATAGACAGAGAGAGAGCAAAAGAGTGAATGAGTGAGCGTGTGTGCTTGTGTGCTTGTGTGCGTGTGTGTGTGTGAAAATTTCGTGAAGTCACTTTCTCAGAAAATCTCGTAAAGTCACTTGCGCTTTCCATGTTCCAGTCTGGGCGCATTGTGAATGGTTCATTACAAAGTGTTCCCAACAGCGCTGAATAACCTTCTTTCGAGAACGCGGCCGTTACGTGACGTCATGAGATGAAAAAGAATAAGGGGTGACAGTGGAACACAAAAGAAACAAACAAACAAAACTCCATGTTGCTTATAGCTCCGCCGACCGCGATGAATCGTATCCAGGCTTTCAAATCGTCAAACTGAATTCTCTAAACACATGTTAGAAAAGAAAATCCACAACTCACGAAGAAAGATTATCTAACAGACACAAACATTGCTTTAAAGTCTTTCTTTCGTAAAATTCGTAAGATTTATCTCTTTCAGGATTTAAAGAGGGAAAAAAAAAACATATAGTGAGACAAGTATTCATGGACTGTGCTGTAACGTGTTGATCTATGACACAATGTAAGTGCCATGAGTCATGTTATTCCAGACCCTCCTGCCTCCAACATGTAGATTCCATACACCGTCATGGGTTTGGACTGTCTGCGGGCATTCCGCACCGCCGCTGTGCACTGTCTGTAAGCAGAGACTGAGGAACCATCCCTTTCCAACGGTCACGGGAACAGCGCATATTGGTTCCTTCTAGTCTGCTAATCACGCTCACAAATTGCATGTCATTGTGAATAGCAATCCTCTTTCACATCCTCCCCCCCCCCCTCTCTCTCTCCAACCCATGTTTTAGTGCGCTTGCTTACAAAGCAACCCCACTCCAGTGAAGGTCAGTTTATGCGTGGTGACCTCAGCCTTGACCACGATCTCCCCGTCCATTCAGGAGCTGCTGAGGTCAGTTTGAAAAACAAACAAACAAAAAAGTGGGTAGATTCGAACCGAGTCCGCGGCTTAATAAAACTGGTATTTATTTATTCGTGTACTAATAATTTGCGCATTCAAATCGTTGCAGGGTTCCTTTTCTCTGTAATTCATGCGTTGTGTCCACAATATTTTATCTCTACAACGTTGTAAAGCGTGTTTGCGTCCTCGCCTGTTTATTTATGTGTTTGGTCACATGACCGTATGTTGTTAATTCTCACCTTGTAGACAGAAGTCCTTTCTGCTCTGAGGACAATTCCACTTCAATTTTTCGACTTGTATGTTTTAGCGCCTTCCTCTTTAGAGTGTAGGCCTACTGGCGTTCGTTCGTGTGGTTTTAAAAAAGAAGAAGAAAAAAGAGGCAAGTGCTCGTTGTTTGTGTGTTTGTATACTTTATTCATAACTGAATGTTAGATTATTATGAATTCTAGGTTTGGTTCAATTCCTAGTTTTCTTTCTCTTTTCATAATGTACACTTTATGTTTATGTTCGATGGTTCTAAAACCCTGTGTTGTCATCATTCATAAGCGTTGCAGCCTAATCCTTATTTTTGAGGCACCCTTCCTGCTCGTCGGCCAGTCTGTGCCAGATCTCAGACACCAGGGCGTCCCGCCCTCCGCTCTGTCTGGAGTTACTTGACCTGGGGGAGGTGGTCTGACTGCGTGTGTGAGCGAGTGCTTCGTTAGATTATTCATCGATTTGTCATCGTTCATTAAACTCTTGAATCTATCTGTCGGGCAGTCAGCCTGTTTCGTTTCCTGTTGAAAAGCGAAAGAATTGAAATATTTCAAAATGGAGCGACCGAGAGCGGAATATGAAGTAACATTTAAACAGAGGGGGTCAGTTACCGCCACGGATACAGCCAAACAGAGTACAGGACAAAACGCAAAGCATTTCGACCTCTTGGGTCTTCTTCAGGCAAAAACAAATAACATTAAGGACAGTGAAAACGAAGAACGAGAAACCACGTATTTCTCATATTCGGCGCAAAATCAAAATCAAATAAATTGAAATTGAAATATTGAATTTGTCATCAATTAATTTTCTTATATTGAAATATGAAAATTTGTCATCAGTCAACATTCTTTTACACGTATCAAAAAGTAACTACTTCTAAGAAGTGGCCTCCAGTCTCGTCGTTTTTTCGCCTCCCTCTTTCATCCATATGGCCCTCCTATGTCCTTTCGCTATCGACCCATCATCAGGACACCTTAGCCTCTTTCAAGTTTCATTCATATGCCCCTCCTATGTCCTTTCGCTATCGACTCACCATCAGTACACCTTAGCCTCGGAGGCGGTTTCAGCTGACCAGCTTGAGCTGACCAGATTACGGTCGGAGCACGACCCGAGACGACACTGGTGGACGAGGCCAACCCGGAAGAACAACAGTGCAGCAGAGTGGGCGTAGGATGCCTCACCAGGGATAACAAATCAGATTGGTGACCGCAGACCTTCTGTGAACAATGCAACATGTCTTTGACCATGCTCAGCAGGTTCTATTCCCCGACGATGGAGTTTGGCTGCCTTAATGGCGGGATAAAAAGCGGTTATACACACAAAACTCTACTGCCTGTCTATGCATGCAGTGTCCGCAGGAGTATCAGCCTGCGTATGCAGAAAGAAAGAAAGGAAGGTTTTAGAATAGTAAAAAAAACAACAAAAATCTACAACGTCTTGGTCATAGACCGTCTTCAGAACTTGTGACACAAAAAGGAAAAAAAACAACAACAAATAAATACGTATATACAATGAAACATGAAAATATATACGTAAACGGACGCTTTTGGGATCTCCGCCGAGGTTGCCGCCGGATTACCTCCCCTGCCTCACCATCCGCATCCTGGACACTGACGTCCCCCACGCCATCGTGCACACAAGATGAGTACAGGGGACCCAGATCTCCAATGCAGAACAACGACATTGTTGTTGTTCTTTATTTCTTTGTTTCATTCTTTGGGGTTTTTTTGTTTTTTTTTTTTCTTTTGTTTTTTCACGTTCTTTTCTCTACTTTGGCTGGCTGAACTTTTGAATATCGCAAAGGTAAACGGATGATTAAGAAGATGAGAGTTTCATATTTTATTTTAAAAAAAAAAGAAAAAGCTTTCTTTTTAAAGAATTTTGCTTGAAGAAATATGTGCGCGGGCGCGCGCGCGCGCACACACACACACACACACACACACACACACACACACACACACACACACACACACACACACACACACACACACACACACACACACACACACACACACATGCACATATATATGTATATATATATATATATATATATATATATATATATAATATATATATATATATATATATATATGTTTAAAATTAAGGATGTTAAAGCGAAGTCTAAAATCATCTACAGCGCTGTTTCAAGCTGGGCTCTCGTCAGGATGAATACTTGGGTCACCCACCGCCGGTGTTTTATAGCGTGTGGGGCCCAGTTATTGTTGTTTTCACGTGCAGGTAGATTGCACGTGCTTTTTTTCTGGAATTTCAGGTTATTGCTTGGGGTGTGTTCACCAACAACGATTTCCACTTGTGCCTGCAGTTGTTTACTATTTCTGTTTTATGTGTTTGGGGTTGCTAAGTGTGGTTTGCATAGCATTAACCATTTTTCAGTTAGACATAAATTGCATCTTTTTGAAATGTTGTTGTATGGTGATGCTCTTTAGAGAATGTAAATATCTTCGTTCACGACCACCCATCTTATTTTGCACGAAAATCCCCTTTTTCACATACAAATCACGTCCATCTCATGTCAGTTTTGACCGAAATTAACATCTGTTTCACAAAAAAATTAACCCAAAAAACCTCTAAAATCGACGTAATTGCCAATTTAAAATGGGGGTTTCCGTGCAGAATAGGATTTGGTGATCGTGAACAAACATATTTACATTCTCTCTAGGCACATAAAAATCAACTAAACATTTTAACATTTATATGGCTTGACAGTCCCACCCCCAGACTGGTTCCAATCAATATTGGTCGCTGCAACTGTGTTGCACGGTCTGCTGCACATGAGGCCGCATCTAATACTGCATTATTGATCATCACGTGATGGGCCGAGCTGTCACGTGTGCACGTTCAACCAATCGACAGGGAGGTATGACATCATTTCTGCCGGGACCCAACCCAGCTTCCAGGCTACCGGCATTTCTGGTTGGGGCGCCTAAGAGTCGAGACGTGTTTTTTAGCGCTGTTACTTCATGAAAACATGGCAGAGTCCAGCCTGGAAGCTAGTTCATCTTCACAAGAGACCGCAATGGTTGTTAGTTCTCAAGAAAGCCAAACTGAGAATTTGCTGTATTCAGGTGAGCAAAAAGAAATAATATTGAAATACAAAAAGTATTATCAGGAAATGATTTTGTATCTTGAAAAATTAGAACGTGGCGAGCCTTCCTCAAAACCAACCCAGCCAAAAGAGAGTTTAAATCTTTTGGAAACGAAGCAAGGAAAACGTGAAGTGACAGTAAGTGAACTGAATGATTTTTTACGTAATTGTTTTGTAGAGCAACTTGATGATGAGCTGATTGACGAAGGTTCTTTTATGAAGCTGAAAAACATAGCCGAAATTACGCCTGTTTTACTGAAAGCTGGTTCTGAGATCAAAGCTGAAAATCGTAAAACTCTTCAACAATCTTTGCTTTTAGGTCATTGGCTTGAAAGAACAAAAACCTTTTAAAAATCTAATCCAAAAGCGTCCTGGGATAATTATTTGAAAACTGAAATTCTGATGGAGCCCACGCTGTGTAAAAACTGATGGAATTATCATTTTGTTTTTTCTACTATCCAAAGTTTCACAAGCTTGGAATTTCAATTCACAGCTTGTATGAGAAAAGAAAGCTCATTTTAAATATATGCAAAGCGACGTTGGCTTTCGCGAGTTCTGGCAGAGTGATTAAACACGGTCTTCTGGCTAGCTGCTGTGAAAAAATCAATACTAGCCAAGGAAGCAGGCTCGCTAAAAATATGCCAGAACTAGGACGATTGTCGGCAGCCGACAAGTGACACAGAAAGGCCCTCAACAGGGCTAAAAATAATACTAAGGGAGGTAACTCCTGCACACCCCACCCCACCCTATGCACACACCCCACCCCACCCCTACGCACACACCCCCACCCCCGCCCACTCACGCACACCCTACGCACACACCCCACCCCACCCCTACGCACACACCCCCGCCCCACTCACGCACATCCCCACCCCCACCCCACTCATGCACACCCCACCCCCGCCCCACTCACGCACACACACACACATATAACTTCTTCTGATTCTTGCACAAAACAAGAGAAACTGATTACTTAATTTTTTTAATTGTTGTTTTTAATCTGGTTTTAAAAATGAAGCCCGAAGTAGCTACAGAGTTTATTAATATACTTTACGAGTTGGATTGGGAGAGGGAGGCTGATAGAGAAGAGTTAAAGAGCAGGTTTGAAGAATTAATTACTGATCTTTTTGAGCGTATAGATATACGAGAAAGTGTAGTGGAAGCCGTTAGTAAAATACGAGATTCTTGGCCCCAACCGGTTATAAAGTTGTTTGCTATTTTAGTTGATAATATGGCTCCTGAAGATGTTAATCTGACTGTTTCTACCGCCCTGAAGGAGTAGCCATACGCTTTAATGAAGATCAGGTTTTACGATTAGAAAGACTATGAATAATAAACAATAGCTTAATTTACATTTACAATTATTTTTTTAATTTATTTTAGATTTTAAAAATGGCTGCCAAACTCAGCGAATCTGATTTAAAGAATTGTAATGAACTATTTAACGAAACAATGAAAGCATTAAACATTGATTTTAGTGAATTTGGGTTTGAGAATGATGTAAACAATATAATAAAAGATCATAGTGAACTATTTAACGAAGCAATTAAAGTGATGAGCATTGACTGTAGTGATTCAGAAAAAGCTAAAATATTAGCAGGCGTTATTGTAAGGTTAACGTGTCTTGAAGTTTTGCAACGCTTGGGTGAAGAATAAAAAGCGCGTTTTACTTACTTTTATATACATTTATTTTTTTAATTTACGTAATATTGTGGCTTTAAAAATGACGGCCACAAGTAAATTCGAGGATAGAAAACTATATACAATGGAAGAAATTTGGTGTGACAAAGAATTAAGCAATACGTTTAGTGAAGTAGACATGGACATCATTACTCCTACAAACGTTCATGAAAGCGTGGCACATGCTATCTCTAAAATCCAGGGTTTCTTCACGCGAACCGCCAGTAAAAGCTGTGCGTTTGATTGATTATATAACGCCTG
>CM031626.1:6182287-6184958 GCA_018398815.1 Conus ventricosus
GCATTGTGTTTACACTGACTGGATAATGCGGTGTTTACACTGACTGGATAATGCGGTGTTTACACTGACTGGATAATGCGGTGTTTACACTGACTGGATAATGCGGTGTTTGAAGTGTAACTAGTGTGTTGATTGAAATCAATACTTTTGTTACTAGTTTCCATGGTTAAAGACACATGACCCATGCCAATGCAAGAGGTGTAGTATTTAGTTTGATATGACAGTTGAATAACTGATAGAGTAATGGAGAGATGGGCCAAAACGAAAACAAAGGATTCCGCTGCTTTACATAGACAATATTTCAGCACATTTTATTGTGCTCATATTCTACAAACCCATTTGTCTTCTTACGTAGACAATATTTCAGCACATTTCCTTGGACTCATATCTACAAACCCATGTCTTCTTTACGTAGACACTATTTCAGCACATTTCCTTGGACTCATATTCTACAAACCCATTTGTCTTCTTTACTAAATGAGGTTTTGATGGGTGTAGGCCCTATATGGCCACCACATTTTTAACATGGTTAAGTGTAAGATGTATGAAATTAATTGTTGAAAAATACCATCTATTGCATGGCCGCCGCATTTTTAACATGGTTAGCTGCAAAGGTGTATAACATCAATTGTTGAAAAATAGCCCCCAAAGGCCGTATTTGGGTAGGCTGAAAACGACACACGTGCGCACTACACACACACACACACACTCTGAATCACTATAGTGGAAGGACATTAAACCGACGACCACACACCACACACACACACACACACACACACACACACACACACAGAGTAGCCCTATTATGGGGCTCGTGGTCGACTGGGCTATAAAATAATTAAGTCACAAACGCACGCACATGCGCGCACTCCTCTCTCTCTCCTCTCTCTCTCTCTCACTCTCTCTCTCTCTCTCTCTCTCTCTCTCTCACACACACACACTGTTTTCCTGTCTTCATTTTCTCACCTATCCTTTCTCTCTGTTTCTTTTTTTTCTTCATTTTCTATTCTGTCGCTGTCCCTCAGCTCTCCTGCCCCCACCCCCACCCCTGTCCTTGCCACAGCTCTCTCTCCCTCTCTGTCTCTCTCTGTCTCTCTCTGTCTCTCTCTGTCTCTCTCTGTCTGTCTCTCTCTCTCTCTCTCTCATCTCTCTCTCTCTCTCTCCTCCCTCCCTCCCTCTCTCTCTCTCTCTCTCTCTCTCTCATCTCTCTCTCCTCTCTCATTGTGACCATTGTTATGTTTAAACATACTGTACAGTTTGTTGATGTTGTTGTCATTAGATCAATTCTTTCATGTGTGCGTGTTGTGTGTGAGCGCGCGCGCGCACATGGATGCTTGCACGATTTTGTCGTTTGCTTTTGTAGTATTGGTCTGTTACTTTTTACAGTTTGCAAGTTGACTAGTGTATTCACTTTTTCCTCTTTGTTGCCATATTGACTTGTGTGTTGTCCGTGTGCTTTTTTTTCTTATTTTTTCCCAGGGCTGGGTGGAAAAAAGCATGCGCAAGTTACTTATCTCATTACCCTGGTGAAATAGAATTTCGTTCGTTCGTTCGTTCGTTCTCTCTCTCTAAAGGACTGTGAGTGTCCACTGACCCAGTTGCTGCCCATAGCAGTGATGCAAACTGCCTCCTTCCTGACAGGACGGAATGGCACCAAGGTTGTTAAGGATAATGCTGTCATGGTTGTTGAGGATAATGCTGTCAGATAGCAGTGATGCAAACTGCCTCCTTCCTGACAGGACGGAATGGCACCAAGGTTGTTAAGGATAATGCTGTCATGGTTGTTGAGGATAATGCTGTCAGATAGCAGTGATGCAAACTGCCTCCTTCCTGACAGGACGGAATGGCACCAAGGTTGTCAAGGATAATGCTGTCATGGTTGTTGAGGATAATGCTGTCAGATAGCAGTGATGCAAACTGCCTCCTTCCTGACAGCACGGAATGGCACGAAGGTTGTTGAGGATAATGCTGTCAAGGTTGTTGAGGATAATGCTGTCAGATAGCAGTGATGCAAACTGCCTCCTTCCTGACAGGACGGAATGGCACCAAGGTTGTTGAGGATAATGCTGTCAAGGTTGTTGAGGATAATGCTGTCAGATAGCAGTGATGCAAACTGCCTCCTTCCTGACAGGACGGAATGGCACCAAGGTTGTTGAGGATAATGCTGTCAGAGAGGATCAGCCACTAAGTTGCTCTCATAGTAGAAAGGAAGCAGACAGACTGAGGCATGAAGGACGCATGCGTTGCTCATAGGAACAGTCACTGAGATAGCGTAGGAAAGAATGACATTAAAAAACGCTCAAAGAGGTGTGTGTGTGTGTGTGTGTGTGTGTGTGTGTGTGTGTGTGTGTGTGTGTGTGTGTGTGTGTGTGTGTGTGTGTGTGTGTGTGTTAATCAAAGCAAAACTGGTCATTAAGTTTTTGCTCCTAAATCCATGCAATTAATGTTTATGGTCTGCAGTTCGTTGCTTCTACTCGCCGCCATTATCGTCGCACGCGATTGGTATTTTCTTTTTGAAAAGAACCAGGAAAATATGCCATTGTGCCACACATAGCAAAGAAAACGCTCGTAGGCGTTTCCCGTAACCTGAGTTACTGATTTACGAAACCGTTCACAGGTACGTAGATTTCTGGCCTGCAATGTTACGAGGATGGCTGCGACAAAGATTATC
>CM031626.1:6185058-6200106 GCA_018398815.1 Conus ventricosus
ACTGTGAAAGTGGTGATGAGTGCCACAGACAATGGGGAAGGACTGTGTCTGACCTGTGAAATGTTGGTGAGAGGTGTCACAAGCAAGTGGGGAAGTGACTGTGTCTGACCTGTGAAATGTTGGAGGGTGTCCACAGCAAGTGGAGAAGTGACTGTGTCTGACCTGTGAAATGTTGTGAGGAGGTGTCCACAAGTGGGGAAGTGACATTGTCTGACCTGTGAAATGTTGGTGATGAGGTGTCCACAAGACAAGTGGGGAAGTGACAGTGTCTGACCTGTGAAATGTTGGTGATGAGGTGTCCACAAGACAAGTGGGGAAGTGACTGTGTCTGACCTGTGAAATGTTGGTGAGGAGGTGTCCACAAGTGGGGAAGTGACATTGTCTGACCTGTGAAATGTTGCTGAGGAGGTGTCCACAAGACAAGTGGGGAAGTGACATTGTCTGACCTGTGAAATGTTGGTGAGGAGGTTTCCACAAGTGGGGAAGTGACTGTGTCTGACCTGTGAAATGTTGGTGATGAGGTGTCCACAAGTGGGGAAGTGACTGTGTCTGACCTGTGAAATGTTGGTGAGGAGGTGTCCACAAGACAAGTGGGGAAGTGACTGTGTCTGACCTGTGAAAATGTTGGTGAGGAGGTGTCCACAAGTGGGGAAGTGACAGTGTCTGCCCTGTGAAATGTTGGTGAGGAGGTGTCCACAAGACAGTGGGGAAGTGACTGTGTCTGACCTGTGAAATGTTGGTGAGGAGGTGTCCACAAGACAAGTGGGGAAGTGACAGTGTCTGACCTGTGAAATGTTGGTGAGGAGGTTTCCACAAGACAAGTGGGGAAGTGACTGTGTCTGACCTGTGAAATGTTGGTGAGGAGGTTTCCACAAGACAAGTGGGGAAGTGACAGTGTCTGACCTGTGAAATGTTGGTGAGGAGGTGTCCACAAGACAAGTGGGGAAGTGACTGTGTCTGACCTGTGAAATGTTGGTGAGGAGGTGTCCACAAGACAAGTGGGGAAGTGACTGTGTCTGACCTGTGAAATGTTGGTGAGGAGGTGTCCACAAGACAAGTGGGGAAGTGACTGTGGTCTGGGAGTCAGAATGAACGGTGTGAGAGCAATGTCATGAAAAAAGAAAGATAAAAGGAAGGGATCGGATGAGAAAGTAATGATTTTGGACCAGGCGGAGTTGGGTTAACATAGTAGTTAAATGTAATTTTCTAAAGATGAAATGTGTATGCTTCTGCATGGCAGAGAGAGAGAGGAGAGAGGAGAGAGAGAGAGAGAGAGAGTGCATGTGTGTTGTGTGCCTCTGTGTGTGTGTGTGTGTGTGTGTGTTTGTGAGTGGTGTGTGTGTCTTCTTCTTCTTCCTAAAATACTGGTTCACTCAAAAACGAGTAGGTCACCAGCGCGCATGTTAAAAAGTAAAATAAAATAACATAAAATAGTGCGACTCAGTCTGTTGGCCCCTGGAGCAAATTTGGCAAAAAGGGGGTTGCACTCGATATTCAAGAAGTTAAAAGCAATGGCCAAATTGAGGCCCAGGTAACCATAAAATATCTGGGGCAGTTAAAATAGAAAATCGTCAATATGCAGATCTCAAAACTGTCATATCAATTTGCTTTTTAAATGAGACTGCATTTGTGGCAATCTTGATGGCATCCCGGCAGTGAGTTCCACAGCCGTACAGAACTAGGATAGAATGAATGTAAGTGGCTGTCAATATTTGATGCAGGTATGGTATAACATTGACGCCATCCTGGTGCTAATTTTATTCAATACTAGTTGTTCCACTGGAATATCAGTTAGTTTAGTTCTGCCTTTGAAGAAGATGTTAAGTTTGATAAAAGCTCTTCTATTTCTAAGGGTTTCCATTCTAATTTCCTCATGTTCTTCCTAGTATTCCCCTTTTCTCTGATATGGTTCCCTGTTACGAACCGTGCTGCTCTCTTCTGAATCTTTTTGAGGTTATCAATGTCCTTTAAATGGTAAGGATCCCAGACTGAGCAACCATATTCCAGTACTGGTCTAACCAGTGTTTTGTAGCAGTCGTCTTTAACCTTTTGGGGGCAGTCATTGATATTCCTGTATAAGAAAGCTAAGATGTTATTTGCTTTCTTACATACTATAATGTAATGTTCTTTCCATTTCAGATGACTATCTATAATCACGCCTAAATATTTTGCAGCATTAGTTTCTTTAAGAATAGTGTTATGAATAGAATATTCTGATCTAGTTGGTGAGCGTTTATTACATATACGCAACACTTGGCACTTTTGGGGATGAAATTCCATTTTCCAAGTTTTTCCCCCCTTTTGTAAAGCTTTAGATCTTTTTGTAAAATGCTGATCATTCTTCTTCTGATGTTCTATTACAAAGCTGTCATTGAAAAAACCCTTTATAGGTAGAATGGTTATATTTTGCTTCGATTTTCATTACAACTGTACCCTGCAAAAAGCCTTTAGTAGTTCCAGGGAAAGATTTCCACAAATGTCTTTTTAAAAAAAAATTTAAAGAAAAAAAAAGGCCCCAAAACAGCCCCGTGGACCCCGAAGACGGGTTTACTGGGTTTGACGCCCCTTCCACAAAAAATTTTCTCGTTCCCCCCAACGGGGGAATAATCCAGCCCATTTTAGCAAAAAACCGCCTGCCAAATTTTTTTAAATTTTTAAGCGCAGGCCCTCAGGGTCAACCGTATAAAAAGGCTTTAGAAAAGTTTAATAAAACTGTTTTTTTGCTGTCGTTGTTAAGACAATTTATTAAAATCATTGGGTTGAAAATTTAGTTGAGTCTCCAACTCCTTCGTGTCAAAAACCTGCTGGGCGTTATTTAAAGAAGTCATATTTTCAGAGGGTCCATTATGCTACTAATATTATGTGTTAAATTTTTTGCTGTAGGGATGCAAGAGATCGGTCTTATTCTTCTTTTGTTTTGAAACCCTTTTGAATAAGGGGAAACAATGCTCGCATCTCGCCCTCATCAGGTATTACTCCCCTGGTCCAGTGAAGCTTGGTAAAGATTTGGATATCTACTAATTTCTTGGCACAAATTTTTTTAAGAGTTTTGGCCAGGAACCCCATCGGACCAGTTTAGCTTTGTTTTCATTGAGTTGGTCGTAAAAAAAATACCCTGCTTGTTTACTTTGATTTTTTTGCATTTCAGGGATTTTTTTTAATACCTTTGTCTAATTTAATTTAAAGGGGGGATTTGAGATTTGGGTGTGTTGGTGTGTGTGTTGTGTGTTGTGTGTGTGTGTGGTGTGTGTTGTGTGTGTATTTCAAAGATTTTGTTGCATAACTGTACTACTGTACCTACACCATTTTATCTAACAGAAATTCTGATTTGTGTTTTCATTTAGGTTCCCTTGGGGACTTTTTCATTTCCCCATTCTGATTCCCCATGGCAAAAGTCCTCCTCTGTGGGAATGACCTAAAAAAAAAAGAAATAGCAGAAATCTGTCCCAATGTGGGCCCCAAACCACAGCCCTCCTGCCCTTATGAGAAGAGGACTGACTCCCCATTGGCGGGGGACGGCTCACAGTCCATCTCCCCTTATGAAAAGTTTTGAAAGACCCCTTGAAGGACGGCTCCAGTCCTAAACCCCTTTATGAGAAGATTGAAATGACTGCAATTGATGGACACGGCAGTGTCCCCCCCGATGACCCCTTTTTAGAAAATATTTTTTTCATTGTGAAAGGTTAAACCAAAACAGCCCAGCATGTGTTTACAGAAGCGGATTTTTGAACGCACTAAAGATCTGTGTTCTGGTAGGAAGGCTTTTGTTGATCTGAATCAGAAAGTTCTGGAGCCCCCTTGTTATGGGGCTGGGCAGGTTGAGCCCAGCGAGTCAGCTTTAAGAACCCCGAGGTAATCCATCTCAGGGAACTAAAAGGACAGGGTGATTAAAACACACTGACTTTTCTTCCAGATAACCAACAGAGACAAAGCGGTCAACAGTAAGTCAGCATCACGTCAACGGGGTGAGGGGGTGCCCTTTGGAGTGTCATCAGTGGTCGACCCACACCACGTTTGAGCTGCTTCAAGAGGTTGGGGGTTGGCCATGAAAAAAGGCGGCCAGCTGATTGCAGAGGAGAGAGTGTCGCCCCACACATCTCCGCCTGTGTAACAAACAGGGGAAAACCTTGTCCTCCCCGAGCAGACAAGACGTTGGGAATGGCAAAGGATTCTGCTAAACCCCTTGTAAACTGTGAGGGTATTTTGATAGATAAGAGAGACTACTATTTCAAGGGTGTTGTTTATTAAAATTTCTTTTTCTGATTTTGGTTTACCTTTTCATAGCGACTGTGTTCTAAATGTCAAATCTGTGAGAGCTGGAAAAGAAACGGTTGAAATGGGAAACCCATTTTTTACTCTGTGGATACTTCCGAAGGAGTCAGAGACATGAAGGCATGAAAAAAGCGATCCTTTTGCGTTGTGGCATGATGCCAGATTCTTGTTCCCTGGAAAATGTCGTACACACCTGATTCACTTATGCAAGTCAGATGTTAAATCATGTGAGCAAATGTTACTTCATGAAAGTCAAGTTAAATCTTTGGGGTTAAAATGTTACTATCTTTGGAGAAAATGTTATTTTCAGTAAGTTAAATTTTACTATCATGTAGTAAAATTTTTACTATTGCAAGTCAATGTTACTAAAATGTAAGTCAAATGTCACGGAAATGTCCCTAGGTAAAATGTCATATCTGATAGTAAAAGGTATTTCCCAAATGTGGCCATGTCCCAGTTTAACAGAAGTGAAACCCCAAAACAGGGTTTAAAATGATCATATTGCTTGTTAATACAAATGATGAGCCTGCCCCGGGTTTCTAAGGGAAAGTGTAAACCAAACCCAAATGGTTTTGAAATGACATACTGCATGCTTTCTGTTGACTCACAACAGATCATCATGTCTAACTTCAGGCTGTTTCTGTTGACTCAAACAGATCATCTGTCTGACATTCAGACTTTTTCTGTTGCTCACAGCGTCATCAGCTAAATTCGCTGTTTCTGTTGTACAAAAGATCATATGTTGACATTCAGACTGTTTCGTTGACTCCAACAGATCTCATTTTAAACATTCGGCTGTTTCCTTGTAGAAGTGACTCTGTAGATCAGTACTTCCACTTTGAATTTTTTTCGGGGGGCCGAAAAAGCTCAGTGGTAGAGCACCGAACTTGTGACCGGGGGTTGGGGGTTCAAATCTCTGCCGGGGCCCGTTTCGGTGCGGGGGGAATTTTCCCCCCCCGGAGTTAACATTGGTTCTGGCCCTTTCCAACGGTATTTTGAGGTTGCTGTGTGAGTGCATGCATAAATTTTCACACACGAAAAATCCACCCCAAACTTTCGGAAGAGGCCATTTTGGGGCCGTTGGTAGGTGATATTTTACATAGCATGCCCCTTCCCCGAAGGGGAGTAGGCTGCCTTAATGGGGGGAAAAAAAAAACGGTATACCAAAAAAACTCCTTTCCCCTTTTGGGGGGAAAAAGGGGATTAACCCCTTTCCGTCTATACAAGGAGGGTCTGCAGGAGTTTCAGCCTGTGTACCGAAGAAAAGAAAAAAAGTTTTTTGCTCTGGTTTGTATTTCTGGTTGATATCGGGAGATTTTTTTCCCCCGAAAGCAGGGAATCAGTTCAACATGTCATTTAAAAAGGCTGCACCCGCAACTTAAATATCTAAGGGAAGTAGGGACTCTGGTGTGTGTGGTGGTGTGTGTGGTGTGTGTGTGTGTGGGGTGTGTTTGTAGCATGCATGCTTAAGGGACTTTTTTAGTGTGTGTTTGTGTGTGATGTAGTGTGTGTGCGTGCAGCATTCTGTGTGTCTGTTGTGTTATGCAAGGTGCATTCTTATTGTGGTGAAAGAATAGTGGTAGTGGTGTTCTAAGTGTGCTTGCATGTGCTCTGCACATGCATGTGTTTGGTTGTGTGTGTGTTTCACAACATGCATGGTAGTGTGCCGTAAATGGTGCATGTGAGCGCAAGGCATGTTTGCATGCGGAGGCATGCATCTTGTGTGTGTGGTGCATGTGTGTTTTGGGGTGTGTGTTTGTTTTGTTGTGTGTGTGTGCGTGCCTGTGGGGGTTTTTGAATGAGTGAGGATGGTTGGCAAAATAAAGAAAGAGATTGTTCATTTTTGTATTTTTAGGTATGTGTCTATTGTTTTGATAATTGTTGATGGAGTTCGGGAAAACCACGCAGCGTGGAGAAAAATCTCCAGTCCCCGGGGGAATTTCCGGGCAGCTCGGTCATGTAGCTTCGAATGGAAGTTTACCCCCTGCCAGACAGACATCAATTCCATTCCCTTTGGCAACCCCTTTGGGCCCCGAAAACCCCACGTCTTGCCTGAAAACGTTAAGTGAGTCCCACGTGCACCAAAACCAATGCTAATCGCCGTCAAAGCAACGTCATGTGGACAACGCAAAGACAATCAGCTGAAGGGTTCTACTTGTTACTGCGTAAAAAGTTTTGGTTTTGAAGAGAGCTTTCAGTTCCAGATCACGGTAAATGGAAAGGGAAAATGCTTTAGCGGGCGGGGAGCATTGAGGCTTGTTTGGAATGCTTTACTTATATACTACGTGCAACATTAAACAATATTTTTTTCCCATTGTCGGAAAAGTTTTTGCACAAAACCACCCTCAACCTTTTGGTCGTAAGGGGGTTTCGTCTGCCTTGACGCACCCCAGTCTGATATCTGACCAAGGAGACATGTCTACATAAGCGCCCATGCAGACCGCGGTTTCCCGAAAACTCCCGGCCCTTTTCCATTTGAGTGCAGACTCGGGTTTTTCCAAAAAACGCGGACCCCCCCCCCCCCCCTCCCCTCCCCACCTCCATAGATACCCTGGGAGCTGGGTAGTCCCCTTAGAAATGTGTCAAGGGGGGATTCTGACTTTGCGGATTCGGCGTTCCCTTCTAGGGGGGGGGGGGAAGGGAGGGTGGAGGTATGTAGGAAGGGGAATAGGAGGGGGGGGGGGTCAAGCTTTACACTGGTAGTGACAATGCCACTCTCTTTCCCCATCTTTCTCCCCCCCCCAAACGTTTTCTCTCTGTCTGTCTGTCTGTCTCTTCTTCTCTCTTTTCTCCTCTTCTCTCTTCTCTCTCTCTCTCTTCTCTTCCTCTTTCTCTCTCTCTCTCTCTCTCTTCTTTTCTTGTCTCTGCTCTCATCTCTTCCTTGTCCTCCTGTGTTGTCCCCTCTCCGTCTCTGTCTTTCTCTCTCTGTGTCTCTCTCTATAATATCCTCTGTATCTCTCTCTCTTTCTGTTCTCTCCTGTGTCTCTTTGCCCTTCTTTTTTTCTCTTGTCTCTGCCTGGGTTTTTTCTCTCTCTGTCTTCTCTGTCTCTGTTGTGTGTGTCTTCTCTCTGTTCCCTGTTCTGTCGTCTCTCTCTGTGTCTCTCTGTCCCCCTGTCTCTCTCTGCCCCCTGTCTTTTGTTCTCTTCGTCTCCTCTTCCGGGCATGACGGGACTCAGCTGCCGTCCAGGCAGAATTTTCAATCAGTGAAGCTGGCTGCTGAAAACAAGGAAGGGGCAGAAAGTCCACAAGAGATCTACTATGTAAACCTAAAACCAAAAAATGGCACCCCCTGAAATTGGGGACAAACATGCCCACCTTTGTCAAGAGTCTGGAAACGCTTTTATGCAACACAACCCCAGCAATTTAGAGTATAAAGAGAGAGGTAAACCAAAAATACGACCCAGCATCGCAGCATCTCGCCCTGTCCCGATATTGTGTTTTTTAAAGAATTAAAAAGTTCATAGAGTGTGCATTGCCCGGAAATACACTCCCGAAAACTGAAAGTCAAATTTATAGGAGACAAACAAAAACCTGATTATTTATCCCTCAAATATACGCAAGCTGAGTCACAGTAAAGTATTTGGGTTTTCAGGGTTTTTTTTTTTGGATGAGGATTTGGGACTTTTGGGTATGTTAGCCCCCTTTGGGGCCCCTCTTATAGTATACCAAAAATCTCAAAATGCAAATTTTTCAAGTTACAGCGTTGTATTTTGGGCAGCCAGGGGAAAGAAAAGGGTGTCCCTAAGTTTGAGTAAATATACTGGTAGGGTTGTAGAGCTGTTACCTTTAAAATGAGGCAAACCCCTGGACCCCTTTGGGTGGGACGATGAAGGGCGAGGAGGAGGACAACAAGAGGGGGGGGGGGGAAAAGTGACCTGAAGGGTTTGGGGAGAAAAATGGTGGAACATGATTAAATGTCTCCAACACACTGCTCCAAGATGTATTTTTTCTCTCTGTTTTTTGCTACGGAGAGATGGTGGTGGGTGTCGGCCGTCGCCATTGAGCGGGAAAAGCGCAGCTGTTTTTGTCATTGTCGTGGTTGCTGTGGGTCTTTTTCCCCCGAAGAAAAAGTAGTGGTAGAAAGCAATGTGATAACTTTAAAAGCCCCGAAAAATAAACGGAAGCCCGTTAAAAACGCATTCATGATGTATGATGATACTCGTGTGTGGGTGTGGGAAATTGGGGGTTTATGATATCTGTGGTGGGTGGGGTTTGTGGGGTTGATAAACCTTGGTGGAGGGGGGGGGGGGGGAAGTGCATGTGTGAAAGAAAAGGGAAAAAATGAAGGGAGAGGTTTAGTAGTTTTATTGCCCCTTTGTAAGCAGCATTAGGCAGAAGGGGGGGGGGGGGGCAAAAGGGGGGGGCCACATAATTTGGGACTAGTAAATCGTTGAAGTTGGCATTTTCAAAGAGTGAATTTAAAAGAAATAACAACGTAAGGTTTAAATATTGCTCACATGTTTCGGTTACAGAAATTTTTTTACAGGTTAAAAGCACACAAATTCTTTTCCAGTTGGGAAAAATCCCCCTTTACCCCCCCGTTCTCCTGCCCTGCCACACCAACACTTTAGTCCAAACAGACAGTTCTTCCCCGCCCCCCAACCATTCAGTCCCCCAAAAGACGTTCTTCCGCCCCTGCCACACCAAAACTTCAGTCACCAAAACATTCTCCCGCCCCCCCAACACTTCAGTCCACCAGACAGTTTTTTCCGCCACACCAACACTTCAGCACACAGAATTCTCTCCGCCACACCAACACTTCAGTCCCCAGGGGCGTTCTCTCCTGCCCCACCAACACTTCAGTCCACCAAACATTTCCCTGCCCTGCCCACCAACACTTTAGTCCACACAGAAGTTCTCTCCTGCCCGCCCACCAAAACTTCAGTCCACCTGCGTTCTCTCCTGCCCTGCCCCCCAAAAAACTTTAGTCCCCCCCGACATTTTTTCCTGCCCCGCCACACCCAAAATTCGTCCCCACTGACAGTTCTCCCTGCCCCCAACACTTCTCCCACAGACAGTTTTCTCCTGCCACACCAAAACTTCTCCACACAGACGTTCCTCCTGCCCTGCCACACCAACGTTCAGTACACAGACATTCTCTCCGCCACACCCCAAAATTCAGTCCACAAAGCAGTTATCTCCTGCCCGCCCCACCAACACTTTAGTCCCCACAGACGTTTTTCTCCTGCCCCGCCCACCAACACTTCAGTCCCCAAAAGACAGTTCTTCCTGCCCTGCCCCACCAAACACTTCAGTCCACAAGGGGCAGTTTTCCTGCCCCCGCCACACCCAAAAAAACAGTCCACAAACATTTTCCTGCCCTGCCCCCAACCTTCATCCACACCCGAAAAGTTTCTCTCTCCTGCCACACCAACACTTCGTCCCCTGACATTTTCCTGCCACACCAACATTTAGTCCACACTGAAGTTTCTCCTGCCACACCCAAAACTTTCAGTCCACCCCAACAGTTTCTTGCCCCCACACCAACATTTAGTCCCCAAAACCCCTTTTCCCTCCCTTTACCCAAAACTTCAGTCCACAGACGTTTTCTCCTCCACCCAAAAATTCATCCAACAGACGTTCTCTCCGCCCCCCCAACACTTCAGCCCCAGAATTCTCCCTGCCCCACCAAACTTCGTCCACCAGACAGCTTCTCCTGCCCCTGCCCCCCCAACACTTCAGTCCCAAAAGTTCCCCTTTCTGTCTCACCCGATACTGTGAATGCAAAAGAAAACATGAATTCCAGCAAACCCTTCCAAATGTGCCCCCCGTCCCCCCAACCTCAATTTCCCATCCAAAAAATCCCCCGACTGCCCTCCCCTCCTCTTTCCCCCTTTACCTCCTCCCCCCCCCTTTCATACACACATGCCAGCAACGGGCAAGCAATACCAGATACACAGTGGAGTTTTGGGAAAATTTTTGAATGTTGCAGTAACCATTTGTTCTGTTGTATTATAATGGCCCTATTGCCCGATACATTAAATAAATCAGGGGGCTTCTTTCCCTCCCATACGAAAAATGACAGCGCACTGCACAAAGAAAAAAACAATGAAAAATTTTTGTAGTACCAACTGCCCTCAAACCTTTATTCTTTTCCAACGGCAGGATATGTCGAAGTGTCATGTGCGACAGTTTTTTTTTTTCTGATGCATGAGGTTTTGTGGCTCCCCCACATCCTGACCTTGTGACTTAAGAAAGTTAGGGAGAGTGCGCGACGCGCGTTCTTTGTCGCGACGTGGATGGCAAAGGAAATCCTTGGGGATCCATGAGCAATGCCTCTTCAAATCACCGGGCAAGAAAGGGGGGGGGGGGGGGATGGGGACAAACCTGCATACAGTTAACATTCTCTATGAATTGTTGTCGGGGGCACCGTCTTATCATCTTGTTGCCATGCAACTAAGTCAACAGCCAGACAGAGGGAGGGAAGGAGTGAGAGGAAACGTGGGGTTTGGGGGGGGCCAAACTGGTGTCTTAAAAAGACTAAAATCAAAAAACCCTGGTGTGTGTGTGTTGTGGTGTGTGGTGTGTGTGGTTTTAAAAATGACTCTTTGAAATGGGAAAAAGGTCCCTGTTTTTAAATTTTTCAGCATTATATTGAAGATGTGTTAAAAAAGAGAGGAAAGGATAACTTAGTCAGGGAAGATTTATATGTTTCTGGGACCCACCCGACATCAACTTCGATGTGTGAAAATGGCAACAGGTTTTTTCTTGCATTTTAGGTCTCATCTCATGAGGGATGCACTGCTGTTCCCCTTTTTTGTCTTTTTTTACTCTGTTGCTGTGGTATGTGTTTTTACATTGTATATGTTACGAAAGATATCTTTTTTGTTTTCTTTTTTTGCAGAAAAGCAGAGAAGGCACCAAGGGAAAAAGGTTTTAAAATTTTTTTGTTTTATTTTTTGCTTTTAACCCGCTACAAACCCCCTCCCTTTCCAACCAACCACCCCCCCCCCCCCCCACCCCCCATTCGACCCCCCTTTCAGACTCCATTCCTTTCCACCCTGCCACCCTCCTCTAGACCAAACTCCCCTTTCCCGATCCTCTATGACCATCTCCCCCCCTGACTCCTCTATGACCCTCTCCCTTCCTGATCCTCGATGACCATTCCCTTCCCGACTCCCCAGACCATCTCCCTTCCCGATCCTCTATTACCCTTCCCCCTTTCCCGACTCCTCTTTTCCATCCCTTCCTGACTCCTCTAGACCATCTCCCTTTCCTGCCCCCCTCTATTACCATCTCCCTTCCTGACTTCCTTGACCATTCCCTTCCCGACTCCTCTATGACCATCTCCCCCTTTCCCGACTCCTAAGCCAACAAGTACAAGTTCCCTGGAGTCTCTCCCCTTCTTGACTAGGTTCCCTTTTCTCCTTCGATGGTCCTTTTTTTTCTACGCGCTTGACTAGTTTCCCGTTCTCCTTTAATGTGTCCTTTGTTTTAAGCCGCTTGACCAGGTTTCCCGTTCCCCTTTAGTGTGTCCTTTGTTTTTACAGCAGCTTGCAACGGGGTCTGTGCTTCTGTGTGAGTGTGATTGTCAAGAGAGGCTGCAGATAAAGCCCTTTTGTGCATGTGTGCAGTGTGGGTGTGTGTGTGGTGTGTGTTTGTGTGTGGTGTGTGGGTGGTGGTGTGAAAGAGAAAATAAAATGGCCCGTAGCAATAGGGACATTAAAAGGGGAGAAAAGTGAAGACAAAATTTAAAAACATGAAAAGCAGTGGCATTTTAATGGGGGCGGATATGCCATGTAAATAGATATTAAAAGGAGGCTTTAGTAAATTGTGGTGCAAGGGAGAGGAAGAGAGTGCTCTGTCTAATTGTTTTTTTTCACGTTTGTAATTTGTTTCAGGAATGGACCAATGCACATCAGGGGCCAGGTATGTGTGTTTGTCATCCCCCGAAAAGCCCGTTTAAAAGTACCATGCATCATTTGTGATGTAGATGGTTTTTGAGGGGAGTGTCGACAAATCATCAGGAGAAAAAAAAAAAAACAATAGACGTAGACCCCCTTTTGGGTTTAAAGAAAATCGTTGATTGTTCTTTCTTGTTTTCCTTGTTTTTTTCATTGTGGGTGGACGATGGGTCCCTGAAATGTGACATAACGACCCATCATGGGTCCATGAAATGGACATCCCACTCCATCATGGTCCAGAAATGTAAAAAACGACTCCCTCATGGTCCATGAAATGTGCATAACGACTCCATCAGGGGTCCTAAATGTGACTAACGACCCATCATGGCTCCCTGAAATGTGACATAAAAAGACTCCATCAGGTCCATGAAATGTGAAAAACGCTAATTAAAAAATAATATTGGTCCCGAAAAAAAAAACCAAACCCCCCAAAAAAATAAATTATTAAAAAAAAAAAATAGGTAAAAAATTTTAAACCCAAAAACAGGATAAAAAAAAAAAAACTAAGGCCAAAAAAAAAGGGAAAAGAAACCCCAAAAAAAAAATTAAAACCCCGAAAAAAATAATAACCAGAAAAAAACAAAAAAAAAAAAACGCCCCCCCCAGGGACTCACGACCCCTCATGGCTCCATGAAATGTGACATAACGACTCCATCATGGCTCCATGAAATGTGACATAACGACTCCATCATGGCTCCATGAAATATGACATAACGACTCCATCATTTTTCACTTTATCACAAGACATTTGAATCTGTATCTGATGTTGGGTGCTTACCCATTTCCCCCCGAAATAACGAATGTTGATTTATAACATGATGATCAATGTTGGAATACTGAGCTTTCCAAATGAGTGTTACAAACGCTACAGAGCTACGGTCTGTTTCAGGCGGAACATTAAACAAATAAGCAAATGTACATATACAACGAGAGCATTATCGGGGGAAGCATATATACACGCTTTTAAATGCGTTATGGGAGAAACAAATGTACAAATTCAGTGAGAGCATTATGGGGGAAAACAAATATAGTAACAAGTATTTGAGTGTGTTATGGGAGAAAAACAAATGTACACATTCAGTGAGTGCATTGTAGGGGAAAACAAAATACAAATACAGTAGAGTGCAGTGTGCACAAGCACAGTGGCTACATAATAGAGGGAAAACACATGTGCAAATACAGTGTGTGCTTTGTGGAGGGAAAGTAGAATATACAAATACAACGAGTGCAATATGCAGGAAAGCACATGTACAAATACAATGAGCGCTTTATGGGGGAGAAATGAGTATACAAATACAATGATTGCAGTATGGGGGAAAGCAAATGTACAAATACAGTGAATGCAATATGGTGGAAAGCAAGTGTGAGAAATGTAATGAATGCTTTTATGGGGTAATGCAGATGTACATATATAATGAGTGCTTAAAGAGGGAAATGCAAATGTTCTACTATATGAGTGCATTATGGGAGAAAGCCAAATGTACAAAATACAGTGAGTTCATTATGAGAGAAGTAAATGTATCTTAAATGGGAGAAAGCCAAATGTACAAATACAGTGAGTTCATTATGGGAGAAAGCAAATGTATCAATGCGTGAATGCAAAATGGTGGAAAGCCAATGTACAAATACAATGAGTGCTTTATGGGGGAAAATGAATATACAAATACAATGATTGCAATATTGGGGCGAAGCAAATGAACAAATGCAATGAGTGCGTTAACTTTTAGCCTACGGTGCGCATGGCTCCGTGCGTTGCTCATAGTTCTGCTGCCTACAGCTTTGCATGGTGCCATGCGCCAACTGAGAGCTCCTTGTCTGCGGCGCTCAAAACGTCTGTGCTTTTCTTATTTCGAAAATTCTAGTATTCAGACTCTAATGGTTAAGAGGAAAAACTCCCGCCAGAACTTAGGAAGAGGGTTCCGGTAGTCTGACATGCCCTAGTTCTGAAGTTCAAGCAAAGTTCATGTTTGCTATCTGCGGCTGAAAAGCAAAAAAAAAACAACCCTTGCTGGGTTTTTTTCCGACCTTAACTGACCACATTTCTGGCACCGGCCTTTCGTCTGCTAGTCAAAATGGCAGCTCATTGCTGGCAAGTCATTTCTTTAGAACAAGTTTATTGAATGAATGTTTTTCAAGGGCGGTTCCCAAAAATGAAGGAGAGTCGATCGACAGTGGGGATGATAGGGAAGATGACGGATGTTTATTTTGAAAATGTTTTTTGATTACAATGACAGATAACCGATTCGACTGATTTCAGTAACACACCACAGGCGCTTGACTCGCAAAAATTTCTGTAGGGCCCCAAAAACTGTGGAATTGTTTTTTAAAAAAGGATAATAACTGATTGTGAAAAGGGATCATAACCATTTTTGTATTAGGTGAGTGCTTTTTTTGTATCAGTTTTGTCTTCATGCCTTTACTAAACATTGATCGTCAAACTCTGCACTTGATTTTATTTCTGTATGTTTTGGTTACTTTATTTATCCGTGTGTTGTCTCAATTGCAGGTTTCTCAGAGTTTTGGAAGTACATTCATCTAAAAGTCCTTGATTTCTTCCCTTTTTAGCATACCAAACATGATGTTAACACGGACCAAACATAACGTGTTTAAAAAAAAATTCCAAAAATGCCAAAATCACTACGTAGGCAGGGGGTTTGTGTGGAGTGGCTGTGTGGGGGGGAGAGGCAGCAAACTTTTCATGTATTACAAACATTGCTCACTCCCGCCCATGTAAATGGCCCGGATGTCATATAGTCACCCAGTGTGTGTGTCCTTCATTTAACGTTCTGTCCACTATACGTGATATTAGACAATGCATGTGTGGGTTTTGTGTGGGGAGTGCAAAAAAGAGCGAGAGAGAGTGCCAGGTAGC
>CM031626.1:6200206-6239096 GCA_018398815.1 Conus ventricosus
TATATCGCTCTCTGTATCTCTCTCCTTCCTGTCTCTCTCTCTGTGTCTCTTTGTCTCTTTCTCTCTGTCTCTGTCTGTGTGTCTTTTCTCTCCTCTGTCTCTCTGTTCTGTCTGTTGTGTGTCACTCTTCTGTCTGCCTGTGTCTGTCTGTTCTCTCTGTGTCTCTCTATGGCTCCTGTCTCTCACTGTCCATGTCTCTCTGTTCTCTCTCTGTCTTCTCTTCCTGGTCATGCACGGGTCTAACAGTGCCTGCCCCCCAGGGCAGAATCTTTCAATCAGTGAAGCTGGCTGCTGGAAAACCAGAAGAAAGGCAGCAACTACCACAAGAGATCTCCATATGTAACCATGAAACCAGCATAAACTTGGCAGCACCATGAAATTAGGGGACTAACATTCCCACCACCTTTGTCAAAGAGAGACTGGAACAACCGAAGGAGCATTCATGCAGACTACCCCAGCCAATTTAGAGTATAAAGAGAGAGGTACACCAACTGCAGCACCCGCAGCGCAGCCTCTCAGATCTGTCACCGACAATATTGATATTGTTGAAGAATTAAAAGTTCCTAGAGCGTAGAGCACTGCCTGGCAGGGCCAGCACGCAGACCTGGTCACCGCTATATTTATGCTGTAAAGAATTAAAAGTTCATAGGTGTTCGCCTGCTGGAAAGACAACTGCCGTAAGTCTGAAAAATCAAATTTTTCTAGGCGGACAAACAAAAAAACTGATTATTTTATCCCTCAAGATATACTGCCAAGCTGAGTCACCGTACAAAGAATTTGGATTACAGCGTGTTTTTTTTCAGGTGATGGTGATTGGGACTTGGCTACGTTCTGCCCTTGCGGCCACTCTTATAGTATACAAAAAATATCAAAAATGCCAAACATTCACGATACAGCCGTTGTATTTCTGGCCGCCATGAACGAAAGCAGTCACTACTTTTGAGTCCATACATGAGTAGGGTTGTAGAGCTGTTACCCTTCAAGTGCAGCAAACTCATGGACTTAGGGTGGGGCCGGATGAAGGGCAGAGAGCGGAGGGACAACATAGAGGGGGTGAAGAGAAAAGGTGACTGAAGGGTTGGCGAGGACGAAGAATGGTGAGCATATGATTAACTGTCCCTCCCCACACCCCCCTGCTCAAGACTGCAATTTTTCTCTCTGTTTTTCAGACTACGCGAGATGATGGTGGTGGTGCGGATGCCATCGCATTGGAGCCGGGAAACGTGCAGTGTTCTCGTCATTGTCGTTGGTTGCTGTGGTGATCTTTACCTCCTCGACGACAACGCAGTAAGTCGAATTGTCACCGCTGATAAACTTAACACGCCCCGAAAAATAACGAGGAGTCCAGTTTAACACGATTCATGACTGTATGAAGACACTCTTGTGTTGTGGGTGTGGGTATGAGGGATTGCATGATACTCAGTGTGTGGGTGTGGGGTTTGTGGGGTGATAATACTTGTGTGTGGGGGGGGGGGGGGGGGGGGGGGGGGGGGGGGGTAGGGGGGTCAGTGCAGTGGGACAGAAGGAACCGTGAGAGAGAAAAGGGGGGGGGCCTTGTTTTGTTAGGTTTTTTTTTTTTATTGCCTTAGTAGCAAGCTATTTAGACCGACGGGGGGAAGGGGCAGAGAGACGGGTGCTCACATGCTTGGGCTTAGTAACATCGTTGAAGTATAAGATTTGCAAAGAGATGACAATAACAGAAATTAACAGACGTAAAGGTTTGAAATATTGCTCAATTGTTATGTGTTAAAGACATTTTGTTATACAGGTTAACAAGCACACCAACAATCTTTTCCAATTGGAAGAATCCCCTTCACCCCCAGTTTCTCCTGCCCTGCCACACACACTTCAGTCCACACAGACAGTTCTTCCTGCCCTGCCACACACACTTCCGTCCACACAGACAGTTCTCTCGCCCTGCCACACCAACACTTCAGTCCACACGACGTTCTCTCCTGCCACACCAACACTTCAGTCCACACTGTCAGTTCTCTCCTGCCCTGCCACCCAACACTTCAGTCACACCGACGTTCCCTTTTTCTGTCTGAGCCTTGATACGTCTGAATGCAAACAGAGAAAACATGAATTAACATGCAACCGTTTCCATATGCCGCCCAAGTCCCCCTACCACAATTCCTACTCCAAAGCATCTCGACTGCCCTCTCACTCCTCATTTCCCCCATTTTACCTCCTCCTCTCCCCCGTTCATACAACATGCACCTGTTTGCCGCATGCACACATGCAGCACACGGGCAAGCATGCATACCAGATACACATGTGAAGGAGTTTGGCAACTTTTTGATAACGGTAGCAGTAACCATAGTTCTGTTTGATTTATACAGCGGCCTGTATTGCCGATACTTTAATAAATCAGTGAGACTTCTTACCATTCCACATAGCGAAAAATGCAGGCACTGCAGATGAAAGTAAAACAATGAATGTTTCGTCAGTACCAACTGCATCAAACTATCTTCTTTTCCATAATGGCAGGGGCAAATGATCAGCAACGTGTCATGCGCGACATGTTTTTGACATTGATGCATGAAGTTAGTGGCTGCTGTTCACATGCGTGACACCTTGTGAGCTTAAGAAATATGTTAGGGAGAGTGCTGCGACTTTTAGGGCCTGCGTTCTTTGTCGCGACGTGGATGGCAACAGGAAAACTGTGCTGGGTCATCCATGGCATCATGCCTCTATCAAATACTAGGGGAAGAAAGGGGGGGGGGGGGGGGGGGTGGCGACAACCCGCACTACATTAAGTCAACATTCTCTGTAACGTTGTTGTCAGGGTCACGTTTATCATCGTGTTGCCATGCAACAAAGTCACACAGCCAGAAGATGGAGGGAAAGGTTGTGAGAGGCAACCGTGGGTTGAGGGGCGCCAAGGACTGGTGTTTATAATGACATCCAAACTATAAACTTGTGTGTGTGTGTGTGTTTTAAAAATCACTCTTTTGAAATGAGGTATTGTAAAGATGTGTTGAAAAATGAGAGGACAAGGATACCTTTCAGTCAGGGAGAGATTGGTATGTTTTCTGCGAGGACTACCCAGACCATCAACTTTGATGTGTGAGAATGGCTAACACTGTTGTATCTCTGCAGTTAGGTCCTCATCTCATGAGGGATACACTACTGTATCCCTGTCATTGTCTTTTTTTTCCTCTGTTGCTGTGTGTATGTGGTTGTATATAATGTATAGGATTACGAAAGATAATCTTTTTTGTTTTTCGTTTTTTGCAGAAAAAGCAGAAGGAAGGCACCAAGGAAATGGTTTAATTGTTTTGTTTGTTTTATTTTTGCTTTTACCTGGCTTACACCCCCATCCTCTTCTCAAACCAACCATCTTCCCCCACCCCCACCCCCCTTCGCACCCCACTTTCAGACCCATACCCATCACCTGCCACCCTCCTCTGTACCATCTCCCTTCCTGAACTCCTCAAGCCCGACAGTACACTGTTTCCATGGAGTCTCTCCTCCTGTGGACTGGTTCCTTTTCTTCCTTCAGTTGTGTCCTGTGTTCTTACAGCATCTTGCAACAGTATGTCGGTGCTGTGTTCTTACAGCAAGCTTGCAACAGGTAGGTCTGTCCTGTGTTCTTACGCAGCTTGCAACAGGTAGGTCTGTGCTGTGTTCTTACAGCAGCTTGCAAACAGGTAGGTCTGATGCTGTGTTCTTACAGCAGCTTGCAACAGGAGTAGGTCTGTGCTGTGTTTCTTACAGCACGGCTTGCAACAGGTAGTCTGTCCTGTGTTCTTACGCAGCTTGCAAACAGGTAGGTCTGTCCTGTGTTTCTTTACAGCAGCTAGCAACAGGTAAGGTCGGTGCTGTGTTCTTACAGCACCTTGCAACAGGTATAGGTCTGTGCTGTGTTTTACAGCAGCTTGCAAACAGTAGGTCTGTTCCCGTGTTCTTACGCAGCTTGCAACAGGTAGGTCTGTCTGTGTTTTACAGCAGCTTGAAACAGGTAGGTCTGTCCTGGTTCTTACAGCAGCTGCAAACAGGTAGGTCTGTGTTCTGTGTGAGTGTGATTGTCAAGAGACGAGCATGCAGATACTGCGCTTTGTGTGTGTGTGTGTGTGTGTGTGTGTGTGTTGTGTGTGTGTGTGTGTGTTTGTTTGTGTGTGTGTGTGTGGTGTGTGGTGCACCTGTTTATGTGTGTGTGTGTGTGTCAAAGATGAAAATTACTCATTCAAGCTGACGTATGTAGCTAGGTGATATTTGACAGAAGGAAGACAGGGTGAAGACAGATAGAAAACACGAATATGCAGTGAGAATTTTAATGGCGGCGGAATTGCCAGTGGTGAAATGCTATGTAAAAACGAGGCAATTGTGTGCAAAGGGAGAGAGTGAGGGAGAGGGAATAAAGAGAAAGGAAGAGAGAGATGAAGAGGGCGAGAGAGAGTCTGTGTGTTTGTCTAATTAGATTATTGTTTTAACGGTCTTGACATTTGTTTTTCAGGAATGGACACAACTTGCAATCAGGACGGAGCCAGGTGATGTGTGTTAGTCATCACCGAAAAGCCATGTTAAAATGTCCATGCATCAGTTTTGTGCATGTAGATGGTTGTTAGAGGGCAAAGTGTCGACAATTATTGGGGAGAAAATAAGACCACAACAGACGTAGACCCCTTCTGTTAATGATAGCATCTGTTTGATTTGTCTTTCTTGTTTTCCTTGTTTGTGATCGTGGCCTGTGACAGATTGGGCTCATGACATGTGAATCACGACTCATCCACGTTTCACTTTATCACAAGATATTTGAATCAGGTATCTGATATGGTGTGCTCTCCCATTTCCCCCAACATTACGAAATGTTGATTTATAACATAAAATATAAATGTTGGAATACTGAGCTTCCAAATGAGTGTCTCAAACGCTTCAGAGCACCCAGTTGATTTCAGGCAGAACATAAACAAGAAAGCAATGTACAAATACAGGTATTGAGATGCGTTTGGGCGAAAGCAAAGTACAAATACAGGTTTTGAGTGCGTTAGGGAGCAAGCAATGTACCATACAGGTATTTGAGTGCGTTTGGGAGAAAGAAACTGTACAACACAGGTTATTTGAGTGCGTTATGGCGAGAAAGCAAATATACGAATACAGTGAGAGCATTATGGGGGAAAGCAAATACGTTACAGGTTATTTGAGTGCCATTATGGGAGAAAGCAAATGTATAAATTAGTGGTTACATTTAGGGGACGAAAACAAATATAAAATACAGTTGAGTGCAGTGTGTACGAGTACAGTGACGACATAATGGAGGAAAACACAGTCAAATACCGTGTGGGCTATGGGAGGAATGTAGATCATACAAATACGAGTGCAATATGCAGGAAAGCACATGTAAAATACAACAACTGCTTTATAGGGCGGGAAATGAGTATTACGGAGACAATGATCGCAATATGTGGGCAAGCAATGTACAAAATACAGTGAATGCAATTTGATGGGAAAGCAAATGTGAATGTACTGAATGGCTTTATGGGGGAATGCAATGTACATATATAATAAGTGCTTTATGAGGGGAAAAGCAAATGTTTAAGTATATGAGTGCATTATGGGCGGAACAACGCCCTGTTGTAATGCAGTGCTGCAGTATGGTGAAAACCAATGTACCAAGATACAATTGGTTTTCTGGGAGAAAATGAAATATCAACTAGACTGATTGCAATATTGGGGCAAAGCAAATGAACAAATGCAATGAGTGCGGTACCTCTTAGCCTTCGGTGCGCATGGCTCCGGGGGTGGCTCATTAGTTCTGTGCTACAGCACGCACGGTGCCATGCGCAACTGAGGGCTCGTTCGTCTGCGGCGCTCACACGTCTGTGCGTTCTTATTTCGAAAAAATTCTGTATTCAGACTCTATGGTCTAAGAGAAGTATCTCAGCAGAACTTAGTAGAGAGATCCTGGTTAGTATGACATGCCCTAGTTCTGAGTTCAAGCAAAAAGTTCATGTTGCTATCTGCGGATGAAGCAAAAAAAAAAAAAAAACCCCTTGCTGGGTTTTCCGATCTTAACTGACCACATTTTCTGGCACCGGCCGCCTTTTCGTCTGCTAGTCAACTGCCAGTCATTGCTGGCAGTCATTTTTTAGAACAAGTTAGTGAACGAAGTATTCAAGGCGGTTCCCAATAGTAAGGAGAGTCGCTCGACAGGTGGGGCTGTAGGGAAGATGAGGGATGTTTATTTGAGATTGTTCTTGATTTACAATGACAGATAACCGATTTCGAGATGAATTCAGTATAACACACACACAGGCGCTTGACTGCAAAATTTTGTATCCCAAATCTGTGAAATTGTTTAAAAATTGGCTGAGAACTTATAGCGAAAAGCACCCCAACCATGTGTATTAGGTGAGTGCTTTTTTGTATCAGTTTGTCTTCATGCCAGTTACTAAAACATTGATCGTCAAACTCTGCACTTGTTTTTTTTTTTTTTTTTCTGTTGTTTTTGCGTTACTTTATTTAACCGTGTTGTGTTGTTCAATGCAGGATCTCTCAGAGTTTTGAAGTCATTCATCTAAAAGTCCTTGATTTCTTCTTTCAGACATACCAACATGATGTTAACAACTGACCAAAAAACAGGTAAAATAAATTCCAAAAATGCCAAATCACAAGTAGGCAGGGGTTTTAGTGAGAGATGTTGTGTGCGGGAGAGGCCGCAAACTTTTCAGAATTGCCAACACATTGCTCTCTCCCGTCCATGTCATGGCATGGGATGTCATATAGTCACAGTGGTGTGTCCTTTCATTTAACACTCCCGCCATGTATAGGCCTGGATGTATATAGTCACCCAGTGAGTGTGGTCCTTCATTTAACACTCCCGCCCATGTAAATGGCCTGGATTGTCATATGTACCCAGTGTGTGTGGCCTTCATTTACACTCCGCCCATGTAAATGGCCTGGATGTCCTTTTGTCACCCAGTGTGTGTGTGGCCTTCATTTAACACTCCCGCCCATGTAAATGGCCTGGATGTCATATAGTCACCCAGTGTGTGTGGCCTTCATTTAACACTCCGCCCATGTCAATGGCCTGGATGTCACATAGTCACCCAGTGTGTGTGGCCTTCATTTAACGTCTATCCACTATACGTGATATTAGATGTCATATAGTCACCCAGTGTGTGTGGCCTTCATTTAACGTCTATCCACTATACGTGATATTAGATGTCATATAGTCACCCAGTGTGTGTGTCCTTCATTTAACACTCCCGCCCATGTAAATGGCCTGGATGTCATATAGTCACCCAGTGTGTGTGTCCTTCATTTAACACTCCCGCCCATGTAAATGGCCTGGATGTCATATAGTCACCCATTGTGTGTGGCCTTCATTTAACACTCCCGCCCATGTAAATGGCCTGGATGTCATATAGTCACCCAGTGTGTGTGGCCTTCATTTAACACTCCCGCCCATGTAAATGGCCTGGATGTCATATAGTCACCCAGTGTGTGTGGCCTTCATTTAACACTCCCACCCATGTCAATGGCCTGGATGTCATATAGTCACCCAGTGTGTGTGGCCTTCATTTAACGTCTATCCACTATACATGATATTAGATGTCATATAGTCACCCAGTGTGTGTGGCCTTCATTTAACGTCTATCCACTATACGTGATATTAGATGTCATATAGTCACCAGTGTGTGTGGCCTTCATTTAACGTCTATCCACTATACGTGATATTAGATGTCATATAGTCACCCAGCGTGTGTGTGTGTCCTTCATTTAACCCTCCGGGGGTTGCAACCTTGCCGTGGTCGGAGGGCTTGCGTGGTCCTGTGATCCCTTAGGCTTTGCTGGCGGGGGCATCATTACTTAGAGATAGGCTGGTTTTTTTCCAATTGCTTCTAGGCCTGAGAAGTCAAGATGCTGTCTGGCCTAAGCGTAACATGGTAAGGAGTTGATGCCCTGGTAGGGCTTCCCATGTCAGATAGGCTAAGGGTGAGGATCCTGACTAAGAGTAACCCGCCTTTCTCCTTTTCTTGTTTTCTGCCTTCCTTATTTGGCCCTTTTCTATCTTCGTCTCCCCTTCAAGTCTTCTTTTCCACACTCCTTTTCTCTCTGTGGTCTCCTTAAGATCCGCCGCGTTTGCCGTGCGGTGCGACCTGTGTCGGAGGGGAATGAGATCCTTGTGATTGAGAGGGCCAGCGCTCTCAACACATCACTTTGGCTCGGACCTCTCCTAGACAGGGAGTACACTTTGGCCCGGGTGTTACTAATCGGCTCCCCTTCTTGGGGGTGGGTCAAGACAGGCAGTTCCCTGCTGGCCATGTGAACCCCTGCAGTGCTCAGCTCTCTGTTCCCGGGAGTTGAGCATGATCAGGGGGGATAGGGGTAGTAGTGTTCTGTTTGTCGTATGTCTCTCCCGAAGCCTGGAAGGGTCAAGACATTGGTTTCTTGGCCCTGGCCCCTTAGTTGGACTCCAAGGTGGGTGGGTAAGGGGGAGATGAAACATAATACAATAAATATGGCTTTTTCTAAAAACTTCCCCCCAAAAAGAAGAGGAAGGCTGCATCCCCTATTTCAGGGAACTTTGATTCAGATAGCGATTCGGATACGGAGGTACGACAGAGGACAGGATTCTGGGCTTCCTGGCTCGTGATGGAAGGGACGGAGCAGGAAAGACCCCTTTCAGCTCTGAGCCCTTTCGCTATACAGAAGGGCTTTCAAGCTTTAGCAGGTGACCCTCGGTCCATCAAGAGGTTGAGGAACGGCTCGTTCCTAATTCAATGTAAATCACAAAAACATCTGAACAGCTGCTGAAGGCAACAAAATTAGTGGACAGGGAGATCAGGGTGACTCCCCACAAACAGTTAAATTCATCGAAAGGAGTGATTCGCTGTAGGGATTTATCAGGTGTTTCAGAGGCAGAGATCAAAACGGAGCTGGCGTCCCAGGGTGTGACGGAGGTGCGCAGGGTGACAGTAAAGAAGGGTGCAGAAAGAGTGGCCACCAACACCCTCTTTCTGACCTTCTGCAACCCTGTGCTGCCTCCGGTCATCAAAGTCGGCTACCTGATTGTCCGGGTTCAGTTATATGTTCCGTCCCCGTTGAGGTGCTTCAGATGCCAGAGGTTTGGCCATGTCAGAGACCGCTGTTCTGGGCAGGAGGTGTGCGGTATTTGCTGCAAGGCAACCCATGATGGCCGTGTAAAGATCCGGCACATTGTGCAAACTGCGGTGGCGACCATCCCTCCTCTTCACGAAACTGTCCTCTTTGGATCCAGGAATCTGCAATACAAAGAGTTAAAACAGAAAAGAAGATCTCCTTTTTTGAAGCCCGGAAACAGGTTCTGGGCAGTCTGACGCTGACAGCTTCTTCGTATGCTTCGGCCGTTAAGAAAGTTCCAACAGTTCCTACTCGGTCAGTCTGCTGCCAGACTGATGACATTTTCTTTACGTTTTCTAAGACATTGCAAGGAAGAACTGTCAACTCTGGTGGAAGCAGGTCCACCACCTTCCAACCCAAAGTGACTGCCCCCTGGTGGAGGCAAAAATCCGCCACCCCTCAGACTGCCCAGCAGTCTACAACATCTGCTGCTGGGCAGATTAAAAAACCAGCAATTCCCCCTCGAACTCCTCTGTCCAGTGCCCGTGCGGGCAAGGGAGTTCAACCCAGTGTGGAGATGGTGGAGATGAGGAAGAAACCTCCACCGTCTCCCAAATCCAGACCTTCTTCACCTGTTGGCAAGTCTGCCAGCAGGTCTGAAGACCAACACAGTCCAGTACAAACCTCAAATAAATTTACACCTTTAGCTACAGATGTTGAGGAGGAGATGACCTGATCTCTCTCTCCTTTTCGCCCTCTGCACCATGGATAGTACAATATTCCATTGGAATATCCGTGGACTAAATTCCAACTTTGAGGAGCTGCAGCTTCTGTGTCAATCTCTAAACCTTCCGTCGTGGCTCTTCAGGAAACTCAAATTCAAAGCCAGAAGACCTTTACTCTTTCTGGCTTTAATATTCTTTCAAAACCTGCACAACCATCCACGTTGGGACTGTCGGGCGGTGTTGCCCTTCTCCTACACAAAACTTTGTTGTATAGTCCTGTCGCTCTGTCTACCTCCCTTCAGGCTGTAGCTGCGAGAGTCACTCTCCACAAGACTGTGACAATCTGTTCTCTTTATCTACCTCCTTCTGTCCCGGTTTGTCGTCAGGACCTTGTCAGTCTGATAGTGAACTTCCTCGACCTTTTTTGCTGTTGGGTGACTTTAACGGTCACAATCCTCTTTGGGGTAGTGTCAGTTTGTCATCCAGAGGTCTGCTAATTGAGGATGTCCTTTCGGATTTGGATTTGTGTTGTCTGAACGACGGATCCGCAACTTACCTCCACTCTTCCACAGGTTCACTTTCGTGTTTAGATTTGTCGGTTTGTGACCCCTCGCTGGTCCTGGACTATGAGTGGTCTGTCCATGACGATCTGCACGGAAGTGACCATTTCCCTGTCCTCCTACAACCTGTAATAACTGAACACGTCTCTGTCTCTCAACACCTAAATTATAAGAAAGCAAACTGGGATCTATTTGCAGCCACTATTTCTGCGGAATTCCAGGACACTGATTTTCTTCAGAGTCCGGACCCAGCAGAATCACTGACTAACACTATGATCAAGTGTGCTAAAGCTTGTATTCCAGTGTCTTCCGATAAACTTCAAATGCCAAAGACACCCTGGTTTGATTCAGACTGCCAACAAATTTCCAAGTTAGAAAACGGGCTCAGCGTCAGGTATACCAACGACCTTCGGGTCCCAACGCTCGAGCCCAACAAAAACTCCGTGCTAAATCAAGACACACTTTTAAAATCAGTAAACGTCGGTCCTGGAGAAGTTTCTGATCCAGGCTGACATCAAAAACTCAAAGAAGAAAGTGTGGAATATCATTAAGAAAATCAAAGGGAAGAACACCTGTCCCACTGTGAACCATCTCAAGTTTTCGGATTCTTTAATAACGGAGAAGAAAGCAGTTGCTAATCTGCTTGCTTCAACCATTGAAAAGAATTCCTCCTCTTCTAACAAATCAGCCACTTTTGTCAAAAACAAAGCCCTAAAAGAAAAGTCACCCTGCAACTTTTCGTCCGACAACATGGAAGACTACAATCTTCCTTTCACGTTAAACGAGCTGAAATCTGCCTTACTTTCTTGCAGCGATTCCTCTCCAGGTATGGATGACATTCATTATCAACTGTTGAAACATCTTCCGCAAGAAGGTCTGAACATACTGCTACAGGTATACAACCATGTGTGGACTACAGGTTTCTTTCCACCCTCTTGGCGGAAAGCCCTTATTATTCCCATCCCCAAACCTGGAAAAGATCTTTCTAATCCATCAAACTACCGTCCCATAGCTTTGACCAGCTGTGTCTGCAAATTGATGGAGAAAATGGTCAACGCTAGGCTCATGTGGAAACTCGAAACCGATGGCCTTTTGGCGAAAGAACAGTGTGGTTTCCGCAAACATAGGACTACAGTTGACCATTTGATTCGTCTGGAATCTACACTTCGGAACGCCTTTCTGAACAAACAGCATGCAGTGGCAATTTTCTTCGACTTGGAGAAGGCCTACGATACCACCTGGAAGTCGGGGATACTTCATGATCTCCACGATCTGGGTTTTCGAGGTCATCTTCCGCTTTTTATTCAAAATTTTTTGGCAGAACGACAGTTTCAGGTCCGGGTTGGCACCACTCTCTCTGATGTCCACGAGCAGAGTTGGGTGTTCCACAGGGGAGCACACTGTCTCCTGCCCTCTTTAGTATTAAAATCAACAACATTGTGAAATCAGTTCAGCAGGGTTCAGACTGCTCATTGTTTGTGGATGATTTTGCTGTCTACGCAACTGGAAGCCTGTACCCGAGTGTCCAGCGCAGGCTCCAGCTTTGCGTAGATAAAATCCATCGGTGGGCAGAAGAAAACGGTTTCACCTTTTCTCCAACAAAGACGCAGTGTATTCACTTCCATAATTTCCGTCAGTTTTTTCCAGATCCTGAACTTCAAGTAGGGAAATCTCCCATTCCAGCTGTTAAAGAGGCCAAATTTCTGGGAGTCATTTTTGACCAAAAACTTAACTTTCTCAGCCATATTAAAAACCTCAAAACTGCTTGCCAGAAAGCACTGAAATTCTGCGGGTCGTAGCGCACACCGACTGGGGCGCTGATAAGAAAACTTTGTTGCACCTCTACAGAGCCCTGGTCCGTTCCAAACTGGACTACGGTTGTGCTGTGTACGGCTCCGCACGATCTTCTTACCTCAAACTCTTGACCCTATCCACCATCAAGGGCTTCGTCTCTGTCTTGGAGCGTTCCGCACCACCCCTGTCTACGCCTGTACGCAGAGGCGGGTGAACCTTCACTGTCCAACCGCAGGCTGAAACTGTCTTTGAATTATTACATCAGACTGTTCTCGGAACCAGAAAACCCTGCCTATGACTGTGTCTTTGACCCTCCGTTCCCAAGTAAGTTTGAAAACAACCCTAAATGTATTCCGCCGTTTGGTCTTGTATGCAGCCTCACGTGCGGAATGCAGGTCTAGACCTAGGTGTAGTATCCGATTTTTCCAAGTTTCCGGATCAACCACCGTGGACCTTCTTCACACCAGAGATTCGTTTTGATCTTGCAGCTTTTCGCAAAGAGTCTACCAGCTCTCTGGCGTACAAGGCATTGTATGCTGAGCTCTGTTTGAAATTCCCATCCTGTCAAAAAGTTTTTACTGACGGTTTCCAAGTCTGAAGATGGAGTGGCCTGTGCAGCCTATTGCCCTGGGGCTCCTTCTCAGATACTGTTGGAACATATTCATTCAGATGCTTCTGTCTATTCTGCTGAACTTACTGCTCTGGTTTTGGCTTTGAAGATAATCTCACATTCTTCAAAGAGGGACTTTCTGGTTCTGTCGGATTCGCTGTCAGCTTTGGAGGCCATAGCTGGCCGCAACCTTCAGCATCCAGAACTTTTACTTTTTTTGGAACTTTTTAGTAAGTTGAAGGCGGACGGTTACAACATTACTCTTGCTTGGGTTCCTGGTCATGTTGGCATCGGCGGGAACGAAATGGTTGATCGTTTAGCCAAGAACGCCACAAGAGAGAAACTGTCCAACACTTATATCCCTGCTCAGATGTGAAACCGAAAATTAACGATTATGTGAGAGACCTCTGGCAGGAGGATTGGAACACACAGACGAATAACAAACTCTTTCAGATCCGTCCAAACCTTAAGGAGTTCCTCCCATCTACGTCGGGAGGTCGTAAAGAGGAAACGGTTTTGTGCCGGCTGCACACCGGCCATTCGTATTTTACCCATTCTTACCTTTTAAAGAGTGAAGCAGCTCCGTGGTGCATTCCATGTCATGCGCCACTCACAATGAAACATGTTCTTTTAGAGTGTTGGGACTTGCACGATGTGAGACACAAACATTTTACAGCGGAGTCCATGAAGATCCTGTTCAGGGATGTCCGCCTGACGTGATCCTTGAGTTTTTGAGAGAGATTAACATTTTTCATCTGATTTAAGATTTTACGGCAGAAAGATTTTTAACAAAGTTTCTGGTGCGTTTGTAGACGATGTCATTTAACGAGATGTGTGAAAGTTGGTGGGTTTTTTTTTTTAATGACTGGTGAGTTGATTTTAACGTGGTGACAGCCCTGATGTGGCCCTTTGCGGTCGGCTGAGCTATAAGCAACATTATCTTATCTTATCTTATCCTTCATTTAACGTCTATCCACTATACGTGATATTAGACAATGCATGTGTGTGTGTGTGGGGAGTGCACAAAGAGCGAGAGAGAGTCGCCCAGTGTCATTGCCTGTATACATGCGTTTCTGACCTTTCTGGCCAGCCACTGCGTGAATGGCAGAGGTTTTAATTGGCTCCTTTTTATTTTTTATTTATTTTTATATATATATATGTAATTAAATCAAACTTTGAAGAATTTGTAATCCGTTATTTATCTTCTTTTTCTTCCTTTTTTTTTTCTTCTTTTTTTTTTCGCTTTTTTTTCTGCATGTCTAGATGTCACATATGTTGAGATACTTTATACATTACAACAAACGTTAACTTCATTCCATTAAGATCAGATCTTTGAACACAGTTTAAAGGAAGTATAGAAGTAGATATACATAAGTGATTTCCGAAACACAGAAGAAAGACTGGGCAATACAACCAGTGCCAAATACAGCAAAGTGAGATGGCATGAGCGAATCAGGTTTGGTAAATCAAGGAAAAGAAACCTATACAAAGTATACAAATTAAATGCTGATACTTTGTTTCCATGAAAACAATGTACAAAATTATTCAAATGCTTTGTAAGTTTTCAGAATAAAGCAGAATTTGATTTAGTTAATGATTGTGATTGATGAAATAGATGCGAGAAATGAAATCATTACATCAATATGATTTGATTTTTAAAAAGAGAGAAAGAAAGAAAGAAAAAGAAACATTTGGCCCAGTTTGGGCTAAAAAGGTCATGTATGACCAGAAGGCAGGCCAAAGGGCTCTGCCCTTTGACCCCCACTTTATAGCCTGTTCCTCCCCTTTCACAGAACGCAAACTCATTTTGGCAAATTGTCGCTTTTGTGTGTGTGTGGTGTGTGTGTGTGTGTGTGTGTGTGTGTGTGTGTGTGTGTGTGTGTGTGTGTGTGTGTGTGTTTGTGTGTGTGTGTGTGTTTGTAGCTAAATCTCCACTCATAAACACCTTTGTTGGGAAGGACTTTGCCTTCATTTTGTGCTTTTTTTTTTTCCTTTCCAAGAACATAGTTGATGTACCATTGCTGTAAGCTGAGTGATCTTATTAACTTTTTTATTTTTTCAGAGATGATCGTGAATGACCTTTACGGAAGAAGTCCTGGAACAGCTGATGATGGTAAAGTGTGTGTGTGTGTGTGTGTGTGTGTGTGTGTGTGTGTGTGTGTGAGAGAGAGAGAGAGAGAGAGAGAGAGAGAGAGAGAGAGCATCAATGCATGTTTGTGTGTGTGTGTGTGTGTGTGTATGTGTGTGTGTGTGTGTGTGTGTGTGTGTGACACTGCTGTAAGCTGAGTGATCTTATTAACTTTTTTTTATTTTTTCAGGGATGATTGTGAATGATCTTTATGGAAGAAGTGGAACAGCTGATGATGGTAAAGTGTGTGTGTGTGTGTGTGCGTGTGTGTGTGTGTGTGTATGTGAGAGAGAGAGAGAGAGAGAGCATCAATGCATGTTTGTGTGTGTGTGTGTGACAGAGAGAGAGAGAGAGAGAGAGAGAGAGAGAGCAGCAATGCATGTCTGTGTGTGTGTGTGAGAGAGAGAGAGAGGAGAGAGAGAGAGAGAGAGAGAGAGAGAGAGAGAGAGAGAGCATCAATGCATGTGTGTGTGTGGGGAGTGCACAAAGGTGACAAACGAACACAGTATCATTGAATGTGCACTGGTAGTTGTAAATACAACCAGCCTTCACAGTTCAGGTTAAGACATACCTCGGAATTAACAAAACATTTAATTTAAATACCCTTTTTTCCCCCATACAGTTTAGAGAAAACAATTTTTGCATTCTGTTTTGTAAGAAGAGAGACTGTCAAGGCAAAGACTTTTTTTGATATCCGTTTTTGGCTGTATTGCTTGGTTGTTTGGATTTTTTTAGGTAGATTTCTTTCAAAAGATAAACAGTTACACTGTGTGCACATCCAGCCTCGAGAAAATGTTCACAGGCACGCTCCTTGATGCAGCATAGTGAGGCGGGATGCAGATGTGTGGAATCCAGAGCTGGGGGACCAGTATCCAACAGAATGAATTTTGAAAGATTTACATTTGAATCAAATTGTATTGCTCTCCATGTCACAATAGTCCAGTTTCTTACAGGAGATACATGAATGTAACAGGGAACACTTCACGCACAGAACAGAGATCTTGTGCATTTTTGTGAACAGACACCAATTCGAATGTGAGCAACATAGGGGTGTGCAGGTAGCAGATGACAAGAGCGTAAACAACAAAGTTACAGATGACACGGTGGGGTGAGGGTTCAAAACAGACGACACCTGAAGACTAGCAGCCAACTCAAAGGCTTTCTTTATGTTTTGGTCAGAAATGCTGATTCTTTCTTGATTTCTTGATTAATTCTTCATGACCGGAAGGGAGCTGTTACTGAAGAGGGATCACTTTGGAGTCTGTGTACTTGGAGGCTTGGCACTTCGGTCCGTCTTTCCGTGAAAACATTAGGGGATCCTGACTGGTAAGATGTGAATCATGCCAAGTAGAAAGATAGCACTTGTCTGGACAGATAAGTTTGAGAAAAAGCTTTGCATATGCAACCTTAATTTATTGTCAAAGAAACTTGAAGAAAAAATTGAATTCAGACTGAAGTGCTCCATGAACTACATACTGCTGAGGCCTACAAAATACTTTTTTCCCATACAAACACGCAAGCTCATCTTTATCAGCTGTGACTTGGATATGAAATTAAACGTTGGCCTAAATCAGTAAATTGCAGAAAGCAGTTATACTGTTTTCACTTTGTGCCCGAATGCCTTTTATAGAAAAAGAAATCAAAGTGACAGTTTTGTTGTATGTGCACAAGCAAGCAAGTGCATCATGCGATGTGAAGGAGAGTTTTGGTAAGATTTATTCCTTTGTTATTGTTACATCTTTACGTTGTACTGTGTGTACATACCGGCATGTGTGTGTGCGTGTGTGCACGTGTATGCCAGCGAGAAAACAAACACTCACAGAAAGGTGTCTGTATGATGGAACCATTCTATTACAGCACATGCTGACTCCAGCCCATAGTTTTCATGGTCGGTCTTTCTCACTTGCAGCTGCCTGTTCATGTGCATTTGTGTGCAGTTGTGAATATGGATGTCTTTGTAAATGAGTGTGTGCGTGTGTGTGTGTGTGTGTGTGTGTGTGTGTGTGTGTGTGTGTGTGTATGTTTGTGTTTGTGTTTCAGACCAAGAGATGATGATTGTCAATGACTTTTATGAATCATCTGGGAACGTCGGTGAGTTCCTGTTATGTGCAGTAATGTGTTGACAGATATACCAGCACATTTATGTAAAAACACATGCATGCATGAGTAGCACACTGGCCCGTATCACTCCTGCTCCCTCCCACCTCCTCTCTCTCTCTCTCTCTCTCTCTCTCTCTCTCTCTCTCTCTCTCTCTCACACACACACACACACAGACACACACAATCTCTCTCTCTCTCTCTCTCTCTCTCTCCTGCCGGTTCTTGATTTGTGACCCTTACTTAAAGGCTATTATCTTGGAAAGGATATTTGAATTTCCACGGCAGAACACAGTTATGATTCCTATGACTTTGTCATATTTTGATATAATTTCCTGCCGATTATGTTTAGCATGTTTTCCTTTGAGTCTAAATTTGTTTTGCAATGTGTTACCGTCTTTTTTATATGAAACTGAAACTTCTTTTTTAATTAAGATAAGATCTGTGTTCCATTGCATTCGACTGAAAGTAACCCAGGCCTTCTTTTTTTCAGAAAATTAATGAAGATGATGGAGGAAGTCAGGAAAATTTATGGAGATGATGGAGGAAGTCAGGAAAATTAATGGAGATGATGGAAGAAGTCAGGAAAATTAATGGAGATGGTGGAGGAAGTCAGGAAAATTTATGGAAATGATGGAGGAAGTCAGGAAAATTAATGGAGATGATGGAAGAAGTCAGGAAAATTAATGGGGATGATGGAGGAAATTAAGAAAATTAATGGGTATGAAGGGGGAAGTTAAGAAAATTAATTGGTATGATGGGAGAAGTTCAGAAAATTAATAGGGATGATGGGGGAAGTTAACAGAATTAATGGAGATGATGGAGGAAGTTTAGAAAAGTAATGGAGATGATGGGGGAAGTGAAGAAAATTAATTGAGGTAATGAAAGGAGTTAAGGAAATTAGTGGAGATGATGGAGGAAATTAAGAAAATTAATGGAGATGATGGAGGAAGATTAAAAAAAAAAATTGGAGATGATGGAGGAAGTTACTTAAATCAAATGAATGGGGATAATGAGAGGAGTTTAAAAAAAGTTAATGGAGATGTTGGAGGAAGTTAAGCAATTAATGGGGATGTTGGAGGAAGTTAAGAAAATTTATGGAGATAACGGAGGAAGTTAGGAAAATAATAAGGATGATGGAGGAAGTTAAGAAAACTAATGAGGATGATGGGGGGAAGTTAAGAAAATTAACGGGGATGATGGGGGAAGTTAAGAAAATTAACGGGGATGATGGGGGAAGTTAAGAAAATTAACGGGGATGATGGGGGGGAAGTTAAGAAAACTAATGTAGGATGATGGGAGAAAGTTAAAGAAAAAAATAATTAGGGGGGGGGGGGGGGGGGGGGGTAAAAAGATTAATGTGGGTGAGGGGGAAGTTAAAGAAAATTAATTGGATGATGGGGGAAGGTTAAGAAAAATTAATGGGATGAATGATGGGGAAATTTATATATATATATATATATATATATTTTTTTTTTAATTAACAGGGATGATGGGGAATTGTTAATAAAAAAAAAAAAAAAAGAAAAAAGATTGATGGAGGTTGATGGGGGAAAGTTATAAACATTAATGGAGATGATGAGCAAAATTTGGAGAAAAAAATTAATGGGGAATGATGGGGGAGAATTCAGAAAATTATTGGGAGATGATGGAAGAAGTTAAGAAAATGAATGGGGATTATGAGAGGAGTTAAGAAAATTAATGGAGATGTTGAAGGAAGTTAAGAAAATTAATGGAGATGACGGAGGAAGTAAGGAAAAGTAATGAGGATGATGGGGGGAAGTTAAGAAAACTAATGAGGATGATGGGGGGAAGTTAAGAAAATTAACAGGGATGATGGGGGAAGTTAAGAAAATTAACGGGGATGATGGGGGGAAGTTAAGAAAATTAACGGGGATGATGGGGGAAGTTAATAAAATTAACAGGGATGATGGGGGAAGTTAATAAAATTAACGGGGATGATGGGGGAAGTTAATAAAATTAACGGGGATGATGGGGGGAAGTTAATAAAATTAACGGGGATGATGGGGGGGAAGTTAATAAAATTAACGGGGATGATGGGGGGAAGTTAATAAAATTAACGGGGATGATGGGGGAAGTTAGGAAAATTAATAAGGATGATGGAGGAAGTTAAGAAAACTAATGAGGATGATGGGGGGGGGGGGGGGGGGGGGAAGTTAAGAAAATTAACGGGGATGATGGGGGAAGTTAAGAAAATTAACGGGGATGATGGGGGAAGTTAAGAAAATTAACGGGGATGATGGGGGAAGTTAAGAAAATTAACGGGGATGATGGGGGAAGTTAAGAAAATTAACGGGGATGATGGGGGAAGTTAAGAAAATTAACGGGGATGATGGGGGGGAAGTTAATAAAATTAACGGGATGATGGGGGGAAGTTAAAAAATTAACGGGGATGATGGGGGGAAGTTAATAAAATTAACGGGGATGATGGGGGAAGTTAGAAAATTAATAAGGATGATGGGGAAGTTAAGAAAAATAATGAGGATGAGGGGGGGGGGGAGGTTAAGAAAATTAACGGGGATGATGGGGGGAAGTTAAGAAAATTAACGGGATGATGGGGGAAGTTAAGAAAATTAACGGGGATGATGGGGGGAAGTTAAGAAAATTAACGGGGATGATGGGGGAAGTTAAGAAAATTAAGGGGATGATGGGGGAAGTTAAGAAAATTAACGGGGATGATGGGGAAGTTAGAAAATTAACGGGGATGATGGGGGAAGTTAAGAAAATTAACGGGGATGATGGGGGAAGTTAAAAAATTAAGGGGATGATGGGGGAAGTTAAAAAAAATTAACGGGGATGATGGGGGAAGTTAAAAAATTAACGGGGGATGATGGGGGAAGTTAAGAAAATTAACGGGGATGATGGGGGAAGTTAAGAAAATTAACGGGATGATGGGGGAAGTTAAAAAATTAATGGGGATGATGGGGGGAAGTTATAAAATTAACGGGGATGATGGGGGAAGTTAAAGAAAATTAATGGGGATGATGGGGGAAGTTAAGAAAATTAATGGGGATGATGGGGGAAGTTAAGAAAATTAACGGGGATGATGGGAGAAAGTTAAAGGAAAGAAATGGGGTATGGTGGGGGTGGGGGGGGGGTTAAAAAGATTAATGGGGTGATGGAGGAAGTTAAAGAAAATTAATGGGATGATGGGGGAAGTTAAGAAAAATTAATGGGGATGAATGATGGGGGAAAAGGTTATTATTTTAATTAATGGAGATGATGGGGAATGTTAAGAAAAAAAAGAAAAGAAAAAAAGGTTGATGGGGTTTATGGGGGAAGTTATAAAACATTAATGGGATGATGAGAAATTGGAAAAAATTAATGGGAATGATGGGGGAGAATTAGAAAATATTGGAAGATGATGGAGAGGTAGAAAATTAATGGGGATGATGGAAGAAGTTAAGAAAATGAAGGGGATTATGAGAGGAGTAAGAAAATTAATGGAGGTGAAGGAAGTTAAGAAAATTATGGAGATGATGGAGGAAATTAGGAAAATTATAGGATGATGGAGGTTAAGAAACTAATGAGGATGATGGGGGAAGTTTAGAAAATTAATGGGGATGATGGGGAAGTTACAAAAAATAATGTTGATGATGGGGAAAGTTAAAGAAAAATAATGGTATGGTGGGGGGGGGGGGGGGGGTAAAAGATTAAGTGGTGAGGGGGAAGTAAAGAAATAATGGTGATGGGGAAGTTAAAAAAATTAATGGGGATGAATGATGGGGAAAAGGTGTTTTTTTTTTATAAATTAACGGAGATGATGGGAATTGTAAAAAAAAAAAGAAAAAGATTGATGGAGGTTGATGGGGGAAAGTTATAAACATTAAATGGAGATGATGAGCAAATTTGGATAAAAATTACTGGGGAATGATGGCGGATAATTCAGAAAATTAATGGGGGATGATAAGAGAAATTTTTGTTTGTTTGTTTGTTTTTTAGTCAATGGGGAATGATGGAGGAAGGTAAAGAAAATTGATCAGGATGATGGGTGAAAGTTATAAAAAAAAATTGATGGGGATGATGGAAGTGAGTTACGAAAATTAATGGGGATGATGGGGGAAAGAAAAAAAAGTGGAGGATGATGGGGGAAAGTAAAAAAAGATTAATGGGCATGACAGGGTAAAACAAAATATAATGGGGATGATGGGGTAAAAAAATGTAATGGGGATGATGGTGTAAAAAAAATATAATGGGGATGATGGGGGAAAGTTAGAAGAAAAAAAAATTGATGGGGATGATGGAAGAGAGTTAAGAAAATTAATGGGGATGTTGGGGGAAAGAAAAAAAAAAAGTGGAGGATGATGGGGGAAAGTAAAAAAAATGTAATGGGGGTGATGGGGGAAAGTTAGAAAAATCAAAGGGGATGATGGAGGAAACTAGAACAAGAATTAATGGAGGATGATGGAGGAATTCAAGAAAAATTAATGGGGGATAATGGGGAAAGTTAAAAAACAATTATTTGGGGGATGATGGAGGAATCCAAGAAAATTAATGGGGGATAATGGGGGAAGTAAAAACAATTTTGGGGGGGATGATGGGGAAGTTAAGAACATTAATGGGAGATGTTGGGGGAAGTTAAGAAAATTAATGGGATATGATGGGGAAGTTAAGAAAATTAATGGGGGGGGAGTTAAAAATTGTTATTGGGGAATGATAGGGAAAGTTATTAAAAAAAAGAATTAATGGGGGATGATGGGAAAAGTTATTAAAGAAAATAATGGGGATGGGGGGAAACTTTAAAGAAAGATTAATGGAGATGAGGGGGGGGGGGGGGGGGGGATTAAGAAAATTAATGGGGATGATGGGGGCAAGTTAAGAAATATAATGAGGATGATGGGGAAAGTTAAAAAACAGGGAGGGGGTGGGGGAGTTAAAAAAAAATTAATGGGGATGAAGGGGGAAGCTGAAAAACATTAATGGGAAATGATGGGGGAAGTTAGAAAACAAAATTGATGGGAGATGGTAGGGGAGGAAAGTCGGGAAAAAAATTAATGGGAGATGATGGGGGAAGTGAGAAAACAATTACCGGTAATGGGAGATTATGGGGGAAGTCAGAAAAAAAAATTAATGGGAGATGATGGGGGAAGTCAGAAAAAAAAAATTAATGGGAGACGATGGGAGGAAGTTTTAAAAAAAGATTAATGGGGGAAAGTAAAAAAAAAAAGAAGTCAGGGAGGATGATGGGGGAAGTAAAATGTAAAAAAAAATGATGGGGGAAGTTTAAAAAAATTAATGGAGATGTTGGGGGAGAGTTAGAAAAAATCAATGGGGATGATGTGGGGGGGAAGGGTGGGGGGGGGGGGGGGGGAGTTAGAAAAAAATTAAAGGGGGGTGATGGAGGAAGTTAGAAACAAATTAACGAGGATGATGGGGGGAAAGAAAAATAAATTGATGGGGAATGTCTGAGGACACGATCGCCAATGTTTTATCCAGAATCTGTCAAGAGGATGTGGGTGGGAGTGTGCATACAGGGGAGGATACTCTTATCACTCATCATAATCAAATTATCCTCGAATGCAAAGAAGCATGGCAAGTGCAGATGTGTTGTGTATTTTTGTGAAGCTCCACGAGTAGCTGTCAGTGGTGGTGCCTCTGGAGGTGCCTACGAAGAGGTCGAGCTGGACAAAGGCACGAATGGTGTCACCAAAACACAGCAGCAGCCTGGCCCATCTGGTGCTGGTGCAGACAACGTGTACGCCGAGGTCAAGAAGTCAAAGAAGTCGACCCCTCCGGCTGCTGCTGCTGCTGATGAAACCACAAACGTGTACGCTGAGGTCAAGAGTCAAAGAAATCAAAGAAGTCGACCCCACAGCTGCTCCTGCGATGAACTGCAAACGTGTACGCCGAGGTCAAGAAGTCAAACAAGTCAAACACGTCGACCCCTTTGGGGAAGCTGGACATGTCTCCACGGACTGCTGAACCAGGACCCTCAGCAAGACCCAAACCAGCCCCTAAGCCCACACAAAAAGGGCAAGCAGAACAAAACCGCTGGACAAAGAGCTCAGGAGGCAGAAGGTGAGAAGAGTTGTTAAGCTGCCTTTTTTGTTTTTGTTTTTGTTTTTTTAAGGATGATGTGAAAGATCAAGAAGGTTGCACTAGATCACAATTCAGGATATTTGTTTTGACTTAGACTCCTTTTTTTTCTTAAGATTTTTTTTCCATTGTAATCTACTTTCTCCTTCATACTTTTTTTTCAGAACACAATTAAATTAGTCAATAAACACACATGTGTGTAAATGGCTCCGAGTGGAAGTTTACCATACTTGTATGTGGTGTGTGTGTGTGTAAAGAGCGACAGAGAATGTGTGCGTGTGTGTGTGTGTGTGTGTGTGTGCAAAGAGAGAGCGAGAGAGAAAGAATGTGTGTGAGTGTGTGTGTGTGTGTGTGTGTGTGAAAAGACACTGAATGATGCGGAAAATTCAAGCTAATGAATTTTGTTGTTGTTGTACTTCCTCATGACCAGATCCAACTAGAACTCTTTTCAGCTTTATTTGCCATTGCCTTTAGGGTTCTGGTCCTTGGTTTACTAGAAGACGTCAGCTGTTCCATGAGGTCATAGGCTAATAAGTCCACAAACCCCCGTGCTCAACCTCTATGGTGAGGACTCTCGCTTGGAAGCCAGATTCCCTCATGGTGCAGATCTTAGGTTCCTCCATGTGATCTTATTTTGTGGCGTCACTCAAGGACACCAGGACATTGCCTTTAAAGCTAATAGGCTATCCCACACACAGCATGCAGTGAAAGAATGAAAACATGAATGAAAAATGAATGCTGTTTGTATTTTTTTCATTCCTGATCTCATTCTTTCGGTGCTGCTATGTGTGTACATGTCATCCATGCTGAAAAGCCAAACTGGCCTTCTTCTTTCCATTCCAGAAACTGTTGGTTTGAATCCCGGCAGTGTCAGTAAAAACAAATCTGTCAGCAGATGGACATCTAGGTGTCATGACCTGGATGCAGTGAGTTCAGTGCCAAAACTCTGTCTAAGGAGAATTTCTTGAAGACCTTCTGCTTTGAAACTGTCCCCACAGTTCCCGCTGGCTGGACAAGCAGGGTGTTCTTTTGAAACGTAGCAGTCTGTGTATGGAGAAAAGAAATCTCCATAGTTGTATCTCTACCTGCATAAATCTCAATAGTTATATCTTTAACTGCATAATTATTTCATTATCTGCAGAAATCTCCATAGTTACAATTTTCTCTGCATGTATTAATAAAATGAGTCATTTTTTTTTCTGTCTAGGTCTTTCCAAGATCATGTGGAGTAACATTTACTGAAAGAAAGCAGCATATAACGACCAGTGTGTGTTTCAGGAGCAGAGTACGGCAACATTGCCCCGCTACCCCGATCTGCACACCAGGCGGAAGGATCGGTGTATGAAAACTATGGCTTCCAGAAGGATGCGGTTGATCCTGCCGGCGCTAATGCTCTCCACGCCCGTTCTGTAAGACACAAAGGACTCTGTTAACACCCATGTCTGATGTTTTTTTGTTTTTTTTTCATGTTTCCTCTGTTTACTTAATAGACTCTGTCCTGACGTAATTGTCCAACAATTCTGACTCAAAAGAACGATCTTCAGTTATAATGAATTTAATCTAGGCGGGTTCTGCAAATTGCTTGACGAACTGAACTGGGATGAAATAACTTATAACAATGCAATTGATGAAAGTGCAAAAAAGTTTTCAGATTACATCAGAAAAAGCAACATTGTGTTTGCCCGTTACAACTATTACTGTTCATCCTCAAGATGTAGCTTGTATGACAGATGGAATTCGACTGTTCTTAGGTGGCACCTTTGGTTGGTTTCTTGAAAACTCAACAAACATACTACGGTATTGCACACCAGCCTTTACTGGGATAGCTTCTTCTTAAACCAAAAAGGCAGAGGAATCAAATTACCACTTTCCGCGGTCACTGAGGAGAAAACAATCAGGTTTTGAAATATTGGTATCTGACCAGGAGTTATATGTTAGTGAGTTTCCTCCCTATTGGAGATTGTCTCCCCATTGGAGACTATAAGCTTGTGAAGGCTCATTTTGAGAAGCATTTTTTTTTTTTTTCCCCATCCACCCACTCAAGACATACTGTTAGTTAGGCAGAATTATCTACCACTGCAGATATGAATGCGTTATCTCCCCCTATTTCTTCAATCTAGACATAAGAGCAAGCTTTGTTTATAATTGAATATTTCTTGCAGTCATTGCAACACCAAGCTGCTCTGTAAGTTGCTGGAATGGTGCTCAGTACTTATCCTTGGAATTTATTAGTTTTTGTAATTTAGTCCCTTGCGGATTCATTCCAAGAACTGGCCTCAGCACTTGTGTCTAAGAGGTTTTCTTTTTATATTTTCTACTTTTGACAAGAAAATGTAGCTTTTATTGCTGTTTCATGATTTTCTTTTGCTTCTTGGTGGCACCTTTGGTTGGTTTTTGAAAACTCAACAAACATACTACGGTATTGCACACCAGCCTTTTCTTTTAAAACCGAAAAGGCAGAGGAGTCAAACTACACTTTCCGCGGTCACTGAGGGAGAACAATCGGGTTTCAAAATATCGGGTATCTGACCAGGAGTTATGTGTTGGTGAGTTTTCTTCCTATTGGAGATTGTCTCCCCATTGGAGACTATAAGCTTGCTGAAGGCTCATTTTTGAGAAGCATTTATTTTCTTTTTCCCCATCCACCCACTCGAGTACATACTGTTAGTTAGGCAGAATTATCTACCACTGCAGATATGAATGCTTTTCTCCCCCTATTTCTTCCATTCTAAGACATAAGAGCAAGCTTTGTTATATATTGAATATTTCTTGCAGTCATTGCAACACCAAGCTGCTCTGTAAGTTGCTGGAATGGTGCTCAGTACTTATCCTTGGATATTTATTAGTTTTTGTAATTTAGTCCCTTGCGGATTCATTCCAAGAACTGGCCTCAGCACTTGTGTCTTATGAGGTTATCTTTTTATATTTTCTACTTTTGACAAGAAAATGTAGCTTTTATTGCTGTTTCATGATTTTCTTTTGCTTCTTAGATGGCACTTTGGTTGGTTTTTTGAAAACTCAACAAACATACTACGGCTATTGCACACCAGCCTTTTCTGGGATAGCATTCTTCTTAAAAACCGAAAAGGCAGAGGAGTCAAATTACACTTTCCGCGGTCACTGAGGAGAAACAGTCAGGTTTCGAAAATATCGGGTATCTGACCAGGAGTTATGTGTTAGTGAGTTTTCTCCCTATTGGAGATTGTCTCCCCATTGGAGACTATAAGCTTGCTGAAGGCTCATTTTGAGAAGCATTTATTTTCTTTTCCCCCATCCACTGTTTTATCACTGTTATTGTGTGAACCATCATCATAACCATCAAAACCAATATTGAATGATGTAAAATTGTAGACAAGGGTATAAGTAAGTAATCCACAAAAATCTAACAAATAACTCAACAGATAAATGGGTAATGTACATGTCAGTGAACATACCGCGGAAAGCATGATTATGCCCCTTTTTACCTAAAAATAGTACCCCCAATTATGAGCAGATTATCATCAAGAACAACATTCCTTGGGATTTATATGACTTTCATGTGTTAGTGCTGATATTCAATAAGTAGTAAGACGACTTTTTCAGTGCTTTGACTCATTCTGTTTGGCGCAATGTGTTTGTGTACACTCGAAAACTGTTATTTTTGGTACAATTTTTATAATTATGTCAATTTCTGCTATACTAATTATCAACATAATCAAGCCATTTTGATAGAACATTGTAGACGAATGCATAACAACAAAACATGCAAAAAATCAAAGAGATCTGTCAAGAAATAAGGGAGCAGTAACCATTTCATTGAACCTACCCAAAAAGCTCAATTTTACCACGGCAGACAGATTTTCAAATGTGCTATTATACTGTGGCAGTGAAGGGGTTAAGCGTATTCATTATGCCTGGGAGAGTTTGGTTATCGCGCAGAAGATCGTGTAACGTTAGTTTCGCTCTGCCGACTATCTCCACAGAGCAAGCGTCTTGCAACTTAATATTTGCGTTCCAATGCACTTCATCTGTATCACAAATATGCTGAGCAAAACGTTTGATGATGGAATGACCAAGTAACAAGGCATGAGGCATGTTAGACACCGTGAAGACCGCATGGATGAGGATCTTACCTTGCAACTTATTTGAGAAAGCAGAGAATTTTTTTCGGAGAGCAGAGAGTGCGTCTTCCTGCTAGCATGTTTCTTCGAAAAGGAAGCGCTTTTGCGCATGCCCGACCTGCATTAAGAATTTTGTCTTACCGGAAACTACCGGAATGATTTTTACGCATGCCTGGCCTGCTTTAAGAATTTTGTCTTACCGGAAAATATCGGAATAATCGCACTCCGCCACAAATTCCCTTATGTCCCATAAGAACTTTTCTGGGATAGCATTCTTCTTAAAACCGAAAAGGCAGAGGAGTCAAATTACCACTTTCCGCGGTCACTGAGGAGAAACAATCAGGTTTCGAAATATCGGGTATCTGACCAGGAGTTATGTGTTAGTGAGTTTTCTCCCTATTGGAGATTGTCTCCCCATTGGAGACTATAAGCTTGCTGAAGGCTCATTTTGAGAAGCATTTATTTTCTTTTTCCCCATCCACCCACTCGAGTACATACTGTTAGTTAGGCAGAATTATCTACCACTGCAGATATGAATGCTTTTCTCCCCCTATTTCTTCCATCTAAGACATAAGAGCAAGCTTTGTTTATAATTGAATATTTCTTGCAGTCATTGCAACACCAAGCTGCTCTGTAAGTTGCTGGAATGGTGCTCAGTACTTATCCTTGGAATTTATTAGTTTTTGTAATTTAGTCCCTTGCGGATTCATTCCAAGAACTGGCCCTCAGCACTTGTGTCTTAAGAGGTTATCTTTTTATATTTTCTACTTTTGACAAGAAAATGTAGCTTTTATTGCTGTTTCATGATTTTCTTTTGCTTCTTAGATGGCACCTTTGGTTGGTTTTTTGAAAACTCAACAAACATACTACGGTATTGCACACCAGCCTTTTCTGGGATAGCATTCTTCTTAAAACCAAAAAGGCAGAGGAGTCAAATTACCACTTTCCGCGGTCACTGAGGAGAAACAATCGGGTTTCGAGTTATCGATATCTGACCAGGAGTTATGTGTTAGTGAGTTTCCTCCCTATTGGAGATTGTCTCCCCATTGGAGACTATAAGCTTGCTGAAGGCTCATTTTGAGAAGCATTTATTTTCTTTTTCCCCATCCACCTACTCGAGCACATACTGTTAGGCAGAATTATCTACCCCTGCAGATATGAATGCTTATCTCCCCCTATTTCTTCAATCTAAGACATAAGAGCAAGCTTTGTTTATAATTGAATATTTCTTGCAGTCATTGCAACACCAAGCTGCTCTGTAAGTTGCTGGAATGGTGCTCAGTACTTATCCTTGGAATTTATTAGTTTTTGTAATTCATATATCAGGGCTTCTGAAAACGCAAAAAATTGCGTACAGTACCCATTAAAACTCTACGGGACGCACTGGGTGCCCGTGTAAGGCGTCCCCAGGGACCCCTTCAAATTTTGGTGAAGTCAGACATAAAGTGAGAAAAGACTGCCTTCAACATCGTAAGTTGGGTGCCGTAACATCGTAGGTCTGCTACACTTCGGACCGAACCCATCCCTTTTCAAGTTAGAACAGTAACAAAGCGAGTAGGGCAGCCTCCTAACAACATACGTCGGTCACTTTTGTCGTCTGCTGAGGCTGACTGACTAAGCTTAACGCTAGGCCACAGCATCGTTTTCAGTTGACCGAATTTTCCTACTTTGAGCCATGTGATGTCACGATGACGCTTTTCATTTTCCCGGCAGGAGAGAGGCATTTCCGCGAAGCCTTTGTTTCCAACATGTCTCTCGAAGCGTGGTTAACGAAATCATCGTCGCAAAAGCGAAAAAGCGTAGCAGAGGAGCAAGATCGAGAACGGATACAACTTTTGATGTTTATTTTTTGTTTTTACTGTGACGATGTGTCTGTGACAATTGCAGTGCGCGTGCAGGGATGCAATTTTTTAACGCATATTTTGTTGTTTTTATTGCGGTGTAGGGACCCCTTAATGTTAGCCTGCGACCCCTTAAAAATCTAATGAAGGGGTCCCTGGGACCGGAAAGATTTTCACCCCAGCAGAAGCCCTGATATATATATATATATATATATATATATATATATATATATATATATATATATATATATATATATCTGAACAATTAAGTAGTGGGGGGAAACAAGTGTAGGTTAACAACTCTTCAGTCAAACATAGCAATGACTTGGCAAAGATTTGAACTTACCAAAAAAAAAAAAAAAAAATGAAGATAAAGAAAATGGGGGGAATATATTATAAATAATGGGAAACCCTTCACTAGCTTCAGAGGGAACCATTGTAAACCCTCTCGAAGGCAGATCTATTTGTATTGCCTGCTCCTAGGCCTTTCGTCCGCTGGATCGGACACATCAGGGAGACACGGCTGACTGTGTCTGCGCTCCTGGTGTCATATAGAGACATGTAGAGATATGTATATTGTAACTGAAATCCAATCCGATATAAAAAAATTTTGCTGATGACACGAGCATGTATTTATCACTTGATAATCCCAATTTCTGCGCTGAAAATACTTAATGTCGACTTTTGAAAAGATAAACTCATGGGCCAGAACTTGAAAAGTAAAATTTAATGTCGAAAAAACAGAACTGTTGAATTTCACTTGCAATAGGAATGTGATAGTGCCTCTTACATTTGGCTCTACAATTCTACAAAGTTCTAACAAGCATAAACACCCAGGTATTATTCTTCAAGATGATTGCAAATGGGATGAGCAGATAAAACATATATTGACCACTGTTACAATGTTAATTTCATGTCTAAAAGGTTATAAATATAAATTTAGCAGAAAGCTCTTAAAATCTTATACAAATCCTTTATATTGCCACAGTTTGATTATGCCAACATTGTCTGGGATAATTGTACTGAAACCCAGTTGTAGCATCTGGAAAATTTGCACCTGGAACCCCTAAGAATGATTACAGGCACTGTTCATGGAACAAAACATCAAAATTTATACAAAGAGTCTGGATATTTTTCAATACCTAAGACAAAAACAATATTCTATATACCTTCTACAGGATACCCATTTCACTAAATCAACAGAACGCCAGATTCGAGCCAAATGGGGATATAAATGTGTCTTTTCATCCACTAACAGTAGATCAAGAGGAGTGGCTATTTTACTAAATAATAACTTTGAATTCAAGATAGAGAGGAAAATCATAGATAAGAAAGGAAATTTTATTTTTTTTGACGCTGGAACATAATGGGGAGACAAATATTGATAGCTAATATATGCGATCCAAAGAGAGATGAGCCTGGATTCTATAAGGACGTGCAGAAAACGATTGAAGAAATAGGTATTCCGAATATTATTATAGCCGGGGATTTGAATTTGGTTCTTAATCCTACCTTTGACTTTTGTAATTATTAAAAACATTAATAACGTCAATGCCAGGAAGCAGTTCTGGAAATGATGACAGAACTAGAATTAGTAGACATGTGGAGAGAATTGAACCCAGAAATTTTAAGATACACATGGAGGAGATCAAATCCATTTCAACAGAGCCGCTTGGACTATTTCGTAGTTTCAGAAACACTAATTACTAATATAAGCAATGCAGATATTCTGTTTGGATACTGTAGTGACTGTTTATGGGGAGTCACCCTGATCTCCCTATCCACAAATTTTGTTGCCTTCAGCAGCTGTTCAGACTGTTTTTTTGATCTACATTGAATGAGGAATGAGCCATTTCGCAACCTTTTGACGGACTGAGGGTCACCTGCTAAGCCTTGAAAGCCCTTTTGGACAGCAAAAGGGCTCAGAGCTGAAAGGGGTCTTTCCTGCTCCGTCCCTTCCACCACGAGCCAGGAAGCCCAGAAACCTGTCCTCTGTCGTACCTCAGTATCTGAATCGCTGTCACCTTCGAAATCCCCTGAAACAGGGGAGACTGCCTTCCTCTTCCTTTTGGGGGGGATATTTTTTAAAGAAGTCATATTTAATTTATTGTAATTCATCCCTCCCTTACCCACCCACCTTGGAGTCCAACTAAGGGCCAGGGCCAAGAAACCAATGTCTTGACCCCTTCCAGGCTTTGGGAGAGATATACGACAAACAGAGAACCACCAACCCTATCCCCCCTGATCATGCTCAACTCCCGGGGACAGAGAGCTGAGCACTGCAGGGGTTTACTTGGCCAGCAGGGGAACTGTCTGTCTTGACCACAAACCTTCATCTGGGCCTCTCTCAGTTTAGAGCCTTCACTGTGATTTTCATCAGTCCATCCTTTCAGAGCCTTCACTGTGATTTCCATCAGTCCCTCCTTCCAGAGCCTTCACTGTGATTTTCATCAGTCCCTTCCTCCTTTCAGAGCCTTTACTGTGATTTTCATCAGTCCCTCCTGCCAGAGCCTTCACTGTGATTTTCATCAGTCCCTCCCTCCTGTCAGAGCCTTCACTGTGATTTTCATCAGTCCCTCCTTTCAGAGCCTTTACTGTGATTTTCATCAGTCCCTCCTTTCAGAGCCTTCACTGTGATTTTCATCAGTCCCTCCCTCCTGTCAGAGCCTTCACTGTGATTTTCATCAGTCCCTCCCTCCTTTCAGAGCCTTCACTGTGATTTTCATCAGTCCCTCCTTCCTTTCAGAGCCTTCACTGTGATTTTCATCAGTCCCTCCTGTCAGAGCCTTCACTGTGATTTTCATCAGTCCCTCCCACCTTTCAGAGCCTTCACTGTGATTTCATCAGTCCTCCTGTCAGAGCCTTCACTGTGATTTTCATCAGTCCCTCCCTCCTTTCAGAGCCTTCACTGTGATTTTCATCAGTCCCTCCCTCCTTTCAGAGCCTTCACTGTGATTTTCATCAGTCCCCCTGTCAGAGCCTTCACTGTGATTTTCATCAGTCCCTCCCTCCTGTCAGAGCCTTCACTGTGATTTTCATCAGTCCCTCCCTCCTCTCAGTGGAAAACGGGAAAGATATGACTTGTGGGATGGGGATGGGAGTGGAGAGATGGGGGTTGGGGAAAGCAGGAGGATAGGGGAAGGAGTGGGCTGTAATGAGATTTTAAAAAAAGCAAAAAAGCAAGAGAACTAACAGACTTTTTTGTTAAAAAAAGTTATGGTTTAGAATAATGGATAGTGCTTCACAAAAAGAATAAGACGAGAACTAACAGACAACTTTTTATTTTTAAAAAAGTCACAGTTTAGAATGATGCATAGCACTTCACAAAAGAAAAAGATGAGAACTTACAGACTGCTACCTTTTGCTAAACAAAAAAAAAGAAAGAAAAGAAGAAGTCACGGCTTAGAAGAATGGATAGCACTTCACACTCTTGAAAGGCCAGGAGGGTTGACTGGATGGTGCAGAATTTAGTAAAAGAGGGGGTTAGTTACCACCAAGGACACAGAAAAATAAAGTACAGGGCAAAACACAATGCATTTCGACCTCTTGGGTCTTCTTCAGGCAAAGACAAATAGCATTTAGCACGGTGAAAACAGAGAACGAGAAACCACTTATCTTCTCATATTCGGTGCAAAACCAAAATGGATGGTGCAGGACATGCACTATAGAAGTATTCACACATCCAGGCCCTGATACCTTCCAAGCCACTACCAAGACAGTGGAGCAGACATGAGAAGCTTCTTGCAGTGACTTGGTGTGAACAAGAATAAAGGCATGCAGGAGTGCTTCTCCATTGAGGAGGCATTAAGTGTGAAAGTTCCCATTGACAGTGAGTGAACAGGAGCCAGTGGTGAGCTGGATGATACACACACATACACATACAGCATGGAGAACGATATGTAGTGGAGGAAATCAAGTGATGGTTAGACAAAGCTTTGTTATTATTATGGAAATGACTGCGTTTTTTTAAAGTCGAGTCAAGTCATGCTGTGTGTTATTGCTTATATCAGAGTTTCCCCAGCATGCTGTGTGTTATTGATTTCCCCAACATACTGTGTGTTGTTGATTTCCCCATTATCCTGTGTGTTGTTGATTTCCCCAGCATGCTGTGTGTTGTTGATTTCCCCAGCATGCTGTGTGTTGTTGATTTCCCCAACATGCTGTGTGTTGTTGCTTGACAAGCGACCAACACTGGAGTAGGTCAGAAAGTGGTGAAGAAAGCCGGAGCCAAATCCTTGTCACAGAAGATGATTTAGATCATAGACACCGGAGCTGTTGCGTGTGAGTCAATGTGTGAACTGTAATGTCTCTGTTGTCTTTTGGCGTTGGGGTGTATGGGGATCATGGCAGATGACACAGTGTTAACTTTCTGTGGTCTCTTGGCGTTGGGGTGTATGGGGATCGTGCCAGATGACACAGTGTTAACTCTCTGTTGTCTCTTGGCGTTGGGGTGTATGGTGATCATGGCAGATGACACAGTGTTAACTCTCTGTGGTCTCTTGGCTTTGGGGTGTATGGTGATCGTGGCAGATGACACAGTGTTAACTTTCTGTGGTCTCTTGGCGTTGGGGTGTATGGTGATCGTGGCAGATGACACAGTGTTAACTTTCTGTAGTCTCTTGGCGTTGGGGTGTATGGGGATCGTGGCAGGTGACACAGTGTTAACTTTCTGTAGTCTCTTGGCGTTGGGGTGTATGGTGATCGTGGCAGGTGACAGTGTTAACTCTCTGTAGTCTCCTGGCTTTGGGGTGTATGGTGATCGTTGCAGATGACACAGTGTTAACTCTCTGGGTCTCTTGGCTTTGGGGTGTATGGTGATCGTGGCGGGTGACACAGTGTTAACTCTCTGTGGTCTCTTGGCGTTGGGGTGTATGGGGATCGTGGCAGGTGACAGTGTTAACTTTCATACAGGCCAGACAGGACCAGAGCCAGGTGACAGTGTTAACTTTCATACAGGCCAGACAGGACCAGAGCCAGGTGACAGTGTTAACTTTCATACAGGCCAGACAGGACCAGAGCCAGGTTTTGTGGGTGCGTGTAGAGTGCCATGGGAACATATAAAGTTACACAGGACTTATCTAGTGACTTAGGTTAAAACTGGTGGTATTACCTGTGAGGTTCTGCGAGGGTGACTTAGGTTAAAACTGGTGGTATTACCTGTGAGGTTCTGCGTGGATGGCAAATACATAGCGTAGTTCATCAACTCCACATGTATGTACTTAAGGTTCCCAATATCATGTTAGTTTTTTCCCCATTAAGCCTGTAATTTGTATTTTTTTTTATTTTCTTGCTTCTTCTTCTTCTCCTTCTTCAGGTATCTGTCTCTCTGTCTTTGTCTGTCTGTCTGTTTTTGTCTGTCTGTCTCTGCTTCTCTCTCTCTCTCTGTCTCTCTCTCTCACTCACTCACTCACTCTCTCTCTCTCTCTCTCTCTCTCTGTATGTTTATCTGTGTGTGTGTTTGTGTGCATGTGGGTGTGTGTGTTTGTGTGTATGTGGGTGGGTGTGCGATAATAAGCACCGTGATTTTATCCTTCCCTGCAGGAGGTTCCACAGGCTGCACAGGACGACGACGATAATAAGCACTGTGATTTTATCCTTCCTTGCAGGAGGTTCAGGCTGCACAGGACGACGACGATAATAAGCACCGTGATTTTATCCTTCCCTGCAGGAGGTTCCTCAGGCTGCACAGGACGACGACGATAATAAGCACTGTGATTTTATCCTTCCTTGCAGGAGGTTCCACAGGCTGCACAGGACGACGACGATAATAAGCACTGTGATTTTATCCTTCCTTACAGGAGGTTCAGGCTGCACAGGACGACGACGATAATAAGCACTGTGATTTTATCCTTCCCTGCAGGAGGTTCCACAGGCTGCACAGGACGACGACGATAATAAGCACTGTGATTTTATCCTTCCTTGCAGGAGGTTCCACAGGCTGCACAGGACGACGATGGCTCTCACACGGTCAATGCTGATGGACTGGTCTACACCACTGTGGCCTTCACAGAAAGCCAGCGACAGAAGGAGAAGGAACCGGTGCCTGAGCGTGAATTCACAGAGTATGTCGGCCTCGACTTCACCAAGATGGCTGCAGAAACCAGAAAGAAGTGAAAAGTGCAAGGCACACAAAGCAAAATGGTTTCTTACAGTATACTGTGTATTTCCTCTCTCTGTTTCTCCCTCCCTCCCTCTCTCTGTCTCTCTCTCTCTCTTTCTCTCTCTCTCTCTGTGTCTCTGTCTGTCTGTCTGTCTATCTGTCTGTCTCTCCCTCTTTGTCTCTCTCTCTCTCTCTCTCTCTCTCTCTCTCTCTCTCTCTCTCTCCCTCCCTCTCTCTCTCTCTTTCCTTCCCTCTCTCCCTGTCTCTCTGTGGCTCTGTCTTTTTGTCTCATGGGTTTTGCTCCACTGCAAGCTGAATTCCATGTCCCAAACTTGTGTGGAGTGTCACTTAAATCACAGTTTCATCACTACAGGTCAAATGTACATATATGTACACACATGATTCCTATACTTGCCATGGCCCTTGTGGTTGAAACACTTTGTCTTTTTAATTCAATCAGAAATGTAACAGAAGTTAATGTATTCTGACTATGCAGAAATGATCTGGTCTCAGCAAAAATGTTTTGAAAAGGTGACTTCATTACCATAAAGCAACTGAAACAAAATGCTTTGTCACAGCTGGAATGTGGTAAATCATTCTAACATTAACATATGAATAACCATGGTAAATCATTCTAACATTAACATATGAATAACCATGGATTGAAAAGTCAGTCTGTTTTTGTTTTTGTTTGTTTGTTTTTGTAAGTTAGAAAAAAAATCAACTTTTCCATCATATGAATATAACACACACACACACACACACACACACACACACACACACACACACACACACACATGCACACACACACATGCACACACACAGTCCTCTTGCAATGGTACACTTGAGCATGGATTTGTTTCCATAGCTTCCATAGAATAACTCACTGAGACTGGGCATGCAAATAATGCAGTGTATTGATGGTGGTTAACTACAGTTTGTCAGAGTGTATGACATTCAATCTAAGTGTCTTTATGTTAAGCAGAGCGTCTGTAAATCATGGATCTTCTTTGAATTTCAGGATTCCAGTTTTTGAGATCCTTACTTATCCCTGTTGAATGATGCCTGAGGGTTTTTTTTTAAATATAATTTAGATCAAGTTTTAAGATTTTAGACAAAGTCCCATTTTATTGGTGTTAGTGCTTTTGAATTTGTGTAACACCACTTAGTGTAGTGGATGATCAGATGTTGGACCGTCGCTGTGATTTTGAAGCCTTTGATTATTCCACCTTGTTCTTCCAGTCTGACAAATTCTGGTGTGCTGAGGGAACACTTTCTGCAATATGATGAATGGCACAAACTGGTACAGCCTTTCTGAAGTACCATGGTCTTCAAGTCTCTCAGCAAAGACACTGCAGAAACTGTAAGAATAAGACTTTTGCAGCAGCTTGTTGATGGGATTTTTCCTGAATGTTGTACAACGAAACACTGTTTTGCTGAAGAACAGCAGTTTTATATTCTGTATACAAGACAGATGGTTTACATTGTTTTGCTTTTTTTTTTTTCAACCACAGACACGAGATGTTTGATGTTTTATTATCATGAGCTGTTAGGATAGAGGCAAATATATATATATATATATATATATATATATATATATATATATATATATATATATATATAGAGAGAGAGAGAGAGAGAGAGAGAGAGAGAGAGAGAGAGAGAGAGTTATATATATATATATATAGAGAGAGAGAGAGAGAGAGAGAGAGAGAGATACATATATAGACAGAGAGAGTCAGATAAGTTGATACTGGAATAACTCGACATTCAGTTAAGTGGATGTCTTTTTCATTTCTCAGCCCAAGTCCATCTTTGTATGACTGAAGTTACACCAGATAAGTCGCAAAGTTGACAGTCACGTAAGTGGACATCATTTCCCCCATTCACATCGGATGATTTAACGTCCATATGGACCAAACACACATTATTTGTGTACTCAAGGTTACAAACTAGCGGTGAAGGTCTGGCTAGGAACATTAGAATGGAGCTCAAGGGGACTTGCTTGTCGTCCTCCTTAGGACTCATAGAGAGTTAAAGAACCACAGCCACACCCCGCTAATGGACTAGGTTCTGAGCGGCTCGCTTCACTCACACCCATGTCAGTCAGGACTCATAGAGAGTTAAAGAACCACAGCCACACCCCGCACCTGAGGCAGACCCAGCAACATCAGCCGATATCCTGCAGTCCTGTCTGCTAACGATAACGGGGGTGACAGACACACCTGAGGCAGACCCAGCCACATCAGCCGATATCCTGCAGTCCTGTCTGCTAAGGATAACGGGGGTGACAGACACACCTGTGGCAGACCCAGCTACATCAGCCGATATCCTGCAGTCCTGTCTGCTAACGATAAGGGGGGTGACAGCAAGTCCCGGCAGACTGAAAATTTGGCTACTTTGTGAAACTGCGTATAAAAAAAGAAAGGTGGCCTTTCCAAGTGTGTCAGTTGGCAGCGAATCACATTCCTTTCCATTCCCTGGAAAGTCCAGATCAGAATCATCCTGGAGAGACTGAAGGAGGCGTCGGACAAGAGACGGAGGTCGGAGCAGGCAGGGTTCCATCAGCAGGGTTGCATCTAGAGCGCGGCATTGCGGGATTCCCGCAAAATTATCGGCATGCCCGCAAAAATCCAAACACGCTGCGGGAAAAAACCCCCAAATTCTGAGAAATGCCGCAAACGAAAAGATCGCTCGAAACTGAAAGTAACAGAGCTGCGTTGTAAGCAGCGAGTCAAGCGAGATGCATTACTTTCCGAAAGCAGAGAACAACAAGTATTTTGATTGGGTCTTTTCAGTCTTTTCAGCCAATCAACGGGCTCCGCTTAAATTTACCAACTTCCGGCCGGTTGGATTTGCAGCGTGTACTGCGAAATCATGGCGTCAATTCTGGATTATTTCAAGCGTTCATCGGAAAAGAAAAACGAGAACAGTGATACTGAGATAGAGGCGTTGGAAATCGACGAACAAGCAACCTGCGAACAACCTTGTTCCTCTTCGGCTGCTGGCGATATAGATCGTGTCAACAGTGATTTTGAAGATTCGAGTGATCAAGACTGTGAAGTTGCCGAAGATCAAAACTTGAACTGTGCTAGCAGTGTCTCCGAACCACCGTGCAAACAGCGCAAACATGATTTTATGGACAGTTGGACGAAGAGTAGGCCTTGGCTTCGTTATGATAATGAAGCAAAAGTGATGTTCTGTGACTGGTGCTTACAAAGCAAAAGAAGAATACGTTTACCAAGGGTTGTCGGAATTTTCGCACGTCAACGCTAGATCGTCACGTCAGTCTCCCTGACCACAAGGAAGCAGTACAAGACATTTCACTCAGAAAAGAATTCCAGTCTTCACATAAGACAGCTGTTGATCAGAAAACTGAATCGTTGACTAGTGCTTTGCATTGTGCGTACTGGATGGCAAAAGAAAACCTTCCCACATCTAAATACAGTGCTGTCTTGGACTTGCTTGACTTTGAAGGTGTGGATGTGCAAAGCATGTCTGTTGGCAAGAATGCGTAGAATATCAATCCAGAGCAACTGCTGAGGAGTTTCAGGAGTGTATTTTTGAGGTGCTGGAGTCGGCGCTTCTTGACAAGGTAAGAAAAAGTCAGTTTTTCAGCATTCTTTGTGATGAAAGCACAGACATTTCCAATTCAAAGAAGTTGATTCTCTATGTGAGACTGATCGATCCAGACACCTTTGTTGCTTCAACTCACTTTCTTGGAAATATCACTGTTGAGGGGTCTTCTTGTACAGCAGAAGTGCTTTTCAATTTGATCATAAACTTTCTTCAAGATAAGGGATCGAACTTTTTCTTGAAATATATGTTGA